>CAFUXE010000838.1:680331-717372 GCA_903364295.1 Serranus cabrilla | reverse complement strand
TTTTGTCTCACATGAAATGTTTTTGCCTCACATGAAATATTTTTGTCTCTCATGAAATATTTTTGTGTTTGATGAAATGTTTTTGTCTCACATGAAATATTTTGGACGTTTTTTTAAATATTTCTGCCGTTGACCTTCAGGGCCACCGTATTTTCCTCTCCAGTGGTTGGGTCTTCAAAGTATGATGCATGTTATATGTTAGTGTGAGTCTAGCGATACTGTGTCAAAATCGAACGTCCTAGTTAACTAATTGGTAACGCTAGATTGTCACTGTTAGTTGTGGAAATATCTAATGCTAGCAAAAGAAAATGTAAATAAATGATTTTGGACTTTCACAATACTTCCCAACAAGTGGCAGGAGAGGTGACCATGCCCACTTTGGAGACTGGAAGTTTATATGAGGTAATTGCATTGATGAAGCTTGTAATGCATTTTCATACTTACTAAAGCTCAAATGCTAGAAAAGGAACATGAGCAACTCTTACTTTAATAGTCCAAAATGATCAACTCTTAAAAAAGAGCCAAACTTTCCTTCACTCATGGAGAGGGAGGGAATGAGTATGAGCTCTGTGTGTGTGTGCGCGCGCTGTGTGTGCATTCACATGGGGCTTATGAGGGGTGCACAACTGAAAAGGAGAAGCAGAGGAAATGTGACAAAACATTTAGATAGAGGGAAAAGGAAAGAGAAACAGTTTCCTGTATTTCCAAATTTGAAACAGCTGCATGTTTTGTGTTACTCCATCCATGAAAAAAATCATACAGAGCCCTGACTTAAAGGGGTAGTTGAAGTGGGGTTGTATGAGGTACTTATCTGTATTATCTAGGTGGGCGTCGACATGCCTGGACAGCAGAATAACACATTTTAGCCACCTAAAAAAAGGCCCATAAAAAAAAGAAATATAAAAAAAAAACAAAGAGACAATGACAGTTTAGCTATGCACTATATTTGATTTACTTTTCCTACTTGACCTTGCCATCAGATAGCCCTATTTGAGTTTATGTGGGGGAAACCAAAGCTGTTCCCTATACTCTCTTCAAAGCAATGAAGGTCGTATCACTACTTCGCTATATTGTACCGTATTGTATCACTTTACTGGAGGTGGCACAGACATGGTAGGCTAAGTAACCTTGATCTGATGACAAAGTCTATATATTCAGTATTATGTTTCACTTTATCTTGGTCGTTACTAGTTTTGTGTGGCTCAGCAGATGGTTCATCATGGACGATTCATGAAGAAAGTGGTCGCGATGATTGATTCATTGAAAACCAAATAATTATTTAATGATTCATTAATATAGGATCTCTAAGTGGTAACATTAATAGTCCTCCATCTAGAATTATTAGAGAGTACTTCTACTGCTGCTGCTAGTACTACTATGACCATTGCCTGATTAGTCTATCAGTCTATATGCCAAATTAGTTCCTTATTTGTTCCCTGGTAACTGCTGAGAATTTGTGTACCTTATAGTTATTGTCAGCATGTACGTTTTTGTTGTTGTGTGACTTTTGTGAATCTGAACTAACCTTTAAAAGGCCAAAGTTACACTATGATACAAATGGGGCACCACAGGAATGTGTTCTTAAACCCCGAAGTAAGTTAGCATTTTGGCGCCCTGGGGTCTAACCTCGCAAACTCAATGAGGATTTTAAATGGGTTTTTGGTTAGCTGCCTGAAATAAGGTCTGTGGTTAACATAAACTTAAGAGATGTTCGCGTTTTGTATGACATACAATACGTTAGTTAATACAAAACTTGTAAATTTATGAGTTTTTATGTGTCCTTAAAAAGGTGGTTACTAAATGAGACAACAGTAGTTGTTAGCAATATTAAATGCCATCATGCCGGACACCGACGGCAACTCTCTCACTAGTCCACCTTACAGTCTCTAGTCGTGTTTTTCAGTGCTCTTGTAAACTCTTGTAGATTGTAAATGATCTTAATGACCAATTTATTGGGCTAGGTATTCACTAGCTTGTCAAAACTGCTGATTAGCTTGTCCAAGACCGTCTGAAGCATAATGGCTGTGATGTTCAAGTCATGCGACTGTGGCGTGGTTGCGATAGCATAACGTTAGCATTAACACTTCTAACCTAATAAAAGTAGTGATCATTTGTGAAGATTATCCTGCTGAACAAAACACATAAGCATCAGAAACGTGTGTTTACCCCTGAGCCTATTTTCTGCAATGATCCAAAATCCAATGCAAAAAATCTCATAGGAACATTCTCAAAAGACCCCATGGTGATGCTATTTCTAGGTTGGCCTACAAAAATACGTCATTTCGTTTGCTCTCTATAAACGAATGTATCGAGGAACCAGAGGGCCGTTAACTCCAGTGTTCTACAAGTTAAATTAAATTTTTTTGTCAATGGAATCTATTGGCTTTGAAGACCTGTCCGACAACAAGTTGTCAGTATTCTCAATTTATTGTATTCTAAACTGTCAACATCCATGTCAACAGAGACAGACTGCAGAAATGAGAAATTAGATCTTTTACAGAGAGAATCAGGTGACAATCATCAAACACATTATTTAATTAAAACATTGGCAAGAGTGTTTATGACAAAGAAAAATAATCTCTTACTTCCATTTTTCATTATACAATTAGGAGAACAATTGGAAGACTACATTAGGTTTAAACGATATCAAAAAATTTTAAAATTAAAATCAAAGCTGCTGGCCGGCCCATTTGGCAGCTACAGGGTCATTTCCACAATGATGAGATAAACTGTGTACATGAAAGAAATGAACAATTTTGTCCGAATTTAGGCCTTCTATGCATTGGTGGGTGCTATGAAGCCAAAAGTTTGAACATGGTTTTCAGAGTTTTGTAAGATTTTGAGTTTTGTGTTTAAGTCCTGTGTTTACAAACTAGTTTTAACACCCAAATCCAAAATGGCTGGCTCTTGTCACGCTTAATAATAATAATAATAAGGATAATAAGGATGACAGTAATAATACCAGCACATTTAATGAAAATTAAAGGATTTTCCTCCCAACCCTGGGAAGTGTTTGGCTCTAATAATGTTATGCTAGCAGAGCATAACAGCCTCTTATTAGAAGTGTTCTTGTTAATGCGATATACCTGTGCTTGTGTTATATGAACTCTCAAATATACGTCACTTTGGATAAAGGCATCTCTTAAATGACATTGTAGTACTGTAGCATTGGTAAAGGGACTATAACCCCTTTATACATTAGTTACAATAAGCTCTTTCTACAGCGCACCCTTTCGAAATACTGTACCACACACATTGGTTTCATCTAGACCTTTGTCCTGTGTGGTGTTGCAGCGCAAACATAATGTGCCGTTTGTAGCAGTTTTTGCATACACAGTGGGGAAAGTTCAATGCCATCAGTAGTACCAGATCACAGAAACACCACAAGGCAAAACATATAACTAAATACAAATGATCTGTATTGCATACATCAACCAATAAAGGCTGTTAAGAAGTAGTCAACATTTGGGAATCATATATCCTGTTTTTCCCACAAAGAGAAATACTTGAGTTTCCTTGTACACTTCATATTTCTTCTCTCTGCTCAACATATTTCACATCTTCTTGTGCTCGTTATTGAACTGGTGTTTCAGCCGCTGTAGTAGTCATCACTATAATGGCCTGGAGAGAAGAGAAAGAAGAAGTCTAATGCTTGACTTAACTAGCCCTCACTCATTTTACAGTTTAGTTTACACTAAGCAAAAGTTGTGAGACAGTCTGTTAGTGTGTTGCAAAGCCCTCAGCCCAGTCTGTAATGTGTGTGAAAGTCTGTTTTACCTGGCTCTTTGAGGAAAGCAGGGCAGCCACAGCCAGACATGTCATTACAGTGACAATAATTCCACCCACAATAGTGTGTAACAGTAGGATCACTTCAAAAGCCACTCCGACCTGAACAAACACACAATCACATGACCGAAACACAGAAAAACACACATGTGATATCTGTGCTGTGGACCAAACATCTTAACATGGTTAAAAGCTTTTGGTCATAATGTATGGAGGCGTAGAACGTCCATTTTTAAGTTCATTATTATGATTTAGTTTTTTTCTGCTTCTTTATTTCAATTCCTTTTACATTTGAATCGTTTTATCACCACTATTATTGCACTATTGGGCTAGGCTTTGTCTGTCAATCAGAAAAAAAGACCCATTTCCATAACTGCCTCCACTGAGATCTCTATGATGAAGTTAAGCAGTAAATTAGAACAAACAAAAAACATGTAGAGCTAAAACTTGATTTAGATTTGTAATCAGTATAATGTTGGAAAGCACCACTGACAAAAACAACAAATAATGACACAATTACTAATCACCCCAAATGATGAAACATGTGGTTCATCAGTCGTTCTGAAATCGTCGTCACTATAATCTACGTAGTACATGTGGTGGAAAATGATTGATGGAAACATGTGCAACAAAGTCCAACCTGCCCCCAGTATAGCCACAATACTCAGAGCCAATGATATGGTAACCTACAGGTAGAAACCACAAAAAAACAAAGACAGGTGAAGCAGAAACAAATAACACAACACAGAGAGCCCTGCAAACAGCAACAAATCAAACAGTTCAGTTCACTATTGTTCAATTGTCATTTCTTTAAAAAAGAAAGCCAAATCCGACATTCATCATTGTACCAAGCTATTTGAACTTTACATTTTTTTCGAGCATGTCTGGTGGGGTTTTATATTTGCAGGCCTCTCTTGGAACACTGTTCATTATTGTTTAAAATATATAGATAGAGCTTGAATATATAGAGAGCTTACTGTTTTCTTGGTCGGTTTGTGCTCTGTCAGAATATACAGAATCCCACATAAGATGAACTACAGAGAGGAGGAAAAAAGGCTGTTTTAGTATGTTTCCCTTTAATGTTTTGGGATACCAATGAGCTGCAATTGGGTGTATTAGCTCAAAATGAGCTCAAATTACTATCAAATTGCTATCAAATCCTGTACAAATTTTAATTATTGCTGTTTTTTTGTTTTTGCAATTGGGCTGTTACAGCAAATACATGAATCCAAAAGCTGCTCTGATCCTCTTATCATGTTACCAACCAGTGTTCCCACCAAGAAGCCAGATGGGAAGCCTGTCTGAACGAATGTATGTTCGCCTGTTGTGACAGCAACGTTGACGATGCACAAAGATGAGCCCACGACCAGCTTAATGATCTAAGAAAAAATGAAAAACAGCAACTTCAAGCAAGACCTCTTAACCTCCGATTTATTCAATCTTTATTTTGTGGAACAATAAAAGCATTGGTTGTAATTCTCAAATCTGTGATCTTGGAAAATACTGCAGCTCATCGTAATCAATGAGTCATTGATTATTGGTGTGTGTGTGTGTCTCACGCCAGTTATCTTGGGTTGTCCCCGAAGGAAGCGGTGTAAAGGTTTGCTGCCCCCCACTGTGGTGCCATGAACACTTGCATCATTTCCACCTGGTTGACTCGCAAGGAAGATCTCAGCAGACATTTTCTGGACAAACAGTCACAGGACAGAAAAACTGAAAATGAATATGTTTCACTAAAGGTCTGATTAATATCTTGGATCTGCCAATCAATTCAGAATTTTCTCAATTTCTTTCAGCAAATGTTTTTCATGCAGATGATAGGAACTCCAACATGAATGTCATTTTTGTACAGTGAATACATTCAGTTGTATAGATGTATTTTGCAGTACTCATTCGCAGTAGAGACAGAGTGCATTTGGGAGTGACAAACCATCACTCTGCAGCGACTTTGTAATGACACAACAGGTCCCTTGACAAATTCGTCTGCTAGCAAAATAATAAAAACTGGTCAAAAGCTGCTTTATGGTAGACTATGCTACCAGTAGGTAAAAGAACCCAAAACAAAAGAACAAATGTTAAGAAAATAAAAGTGGATACAGAGGTGAGACGCCAGCTGTTACAATGGGGAAGACTGTGAGATCCTGAAACTCTGTATTTAATGTTAACTTTTAGAAACCACGGGCTCAAACACCTTCAAATGTCTGTTGCTAGCTAAAACTATTGGGTTTAAACATATAATTTGTGATTATTTTGGCACTCTGTCAACCAGAATGCACAAGTTGGCTGTTAGCAAGCTAATGTTAGCTAATATCCACTTTCGTCCTCTTCAGTTTTAAGTTCAGTTTTTCAGTTTGTCTGATTATACAAGCTTAGTTCTGGGGTTGTTAACCTGTTGGTAGTACATTATAGCACACTACAGCTTTGGACAATTTTTCTGTTGTTTGCTAGCAGACAAAATTGTGGAGGCACCTTCTTTCAATACAAAGTCATTGGAGACAGATAGTTTGTTTTCCCCATGGTGGGTGTGTTTGCTTGCTCGGAATCTAATCAATAGCACAAATCATGTCCCAACAATATGTAATTTTAATTAAAATTCAGAATAACAGAGTCTGTCCTCAAGAAAACTGAGACAAACAGAGCAGGATAGGTTGACCAGGTCATTAGAGGGTTGAGACATGGCCCTAATACCTTTAGAATAGAAAGTAATTTAAAGGAATCAATAACAACTGAAAAGCATTTCTGTCGATAACTTGAAAAATTTATATTTTCAAAAAAATATTTATCATTTGCTGCATAACCATCTCTCAGCCTTAAATTGATTTAAAACAGTAAACTTAGTTATTGCATCTATTTGATTCATATTTGTATACCTTTAAAAACTTTTTAAAAAACTACAAAGTCATCATCAAAAACTATTTGCAAATGTTATGAATTTAAAAAGCCTTCAACAACAAGGGTCTCAGTGAAGCCATGACAGTTGGTCAGTCATGTCATGAATTCAAACAAAATATTAGTCATGTTTAACTTTGAATAATGTCACGGTCTAGAACAGCAGTAAACACTCCTGGTGTTGACAGCAAGCAATGCTGATAATCATGTCCTGAGGAAACACTACACATTTCCCTTGAAGGGAAATGTTTTTCTTCCTCTTCCTGAAGTTTCCTAGAGTTTTAGTATCAAGTAATACAAGTAATACGTAACATGGAAGTGTCCAATCTCAAACAAACCTGTCACAAACAAAGAGAATCAGAGAACAAAACAAGAGCCAGACCGTATGTTGTGCTGTGATTGCTGCTGTAGTTCTGTTTGCTCTTCTAAAGATTCACGTGAAGTTCACATCTGGAGCAGTGTGAGGAGGAGTTAGAGAACGATCGGTTCATTTTGAACACAATCATACTCTGTCATGGGATTGTGTAACTCATGGTAAGGAGCATTGGCGGACTATAGGATAATAACCTCCAAACATTCACAACAGACTACATTATACTGTGACTGTTTTGTTGACTTTTTTTCTTCTTCTGTGTACTGTTTATATCAGTAACATATTGTTCTGTAGTGTTGCACAGTACAGTACAGAATGGTGGACTCCTAAAAAACCCCCAACTTTCCTTTGCTCATGGAGAGGGCGGGAGGAAGGAAGAGCTGTGTGTGTAAGGTTCATTCACATGGGGCTATGAGGAAGGACAACTGAAAAAGAGAAGTGGGAGGAGGGTGATGAAATAGTTTGAGAAAGAGAGGGAAAAAGAGAGAGAGAGAGGTTTCCTGCATTTATCTGACACAGCTGTATGTGTTTTGTGTTGCTTTATCCATTCAATATTCTGTGTTCCCTTTAATCCCAAATCATTTGCATCCTAGTTTACCTAGTCCTTACAGTTGGAGAAAAAATCTGATCTTTACTTAAGTACTTAAGTATTACTACCTATAGTAATACCACAGTGTAAATATGCTCCATTATTATATAAGTAATATAAGTAAGTTCCAAAATATCAAAAGTTAAAAATACTCATCAAGCAGGATGCAATGATAAACAAGAAGTGTAACACAAAGGAGCAATTAACTTTAAGTTTATTGAAAATATGTCCATTGAACAGATTTATTTCAACCGACACTGTTAACAATAGCTTGCACTGCACACTGCTCAGAAGGCTGTCTCATAGCACCCTGAACATTATCTTTACATGGGACAGCAAACTGGGTCAACATCCATGTCAACACAGAGACAGACTGCAGAACTGATCAAGAGTTTTAATAGATCTTTCACAGAAAGAACCAGATGATAATCACCAATCAGATGATTGACTTTAAAAATGTGGGAAAAGCATTGCATTCAAGAAGAAGAAAAATCATCTTACTTCTGACCTCCATATTTCATAATACAATTAGGAGATCTTTACTATAATTACAAGACTGCAAGGCAGAAGGATCTTTTCGAGTATCAAGTGAAATGACCTCACACAGATCATAGTGTGCTTTTGGCTTAAATAATTACAAGATGACATGTCTGTGCATGTTTGACATACTAACATTAATACTAAAGTACTTTCCTACATAGATCAGACAACAGCATGCATCCTCTGCATCATTTCTTCTTACACCAATTACACTGGACTCCTCGAATGCATGTGAACATCAACATGTTTTAGATTAAAGGTAATTCCTCATTAGTTTTCTTTTAGGCAAAATCAATCACAGTATAGCATCAGACATATCTATCCTATGCACAAAGAGTACAGAGCAGTACAGCACACTTACAATCAGAGGATTCAGGCATTTTGATTTTTAAATAGGACACATTAATATCAGAGTCAGAGATATTTCAGAGTATTTCAAATCTGAAGGAAAGTAGCAACACTTGTCTTCAATGCATTCAAATGTGTTAAACAGAGGATTTATGTGGCTCTCTTCTGTATGTCGGCAGAAGTTCAGGTTTGCGCTCCATGTAAATACTCTTGATGCTTGCGAGGCACCAAATGAAATATTGACATGATTAAGGAAAAATACAAGTCATCAAATGGCTTTTCCTTTCTTTCAATGCTGAAACTGCTTTAAAAAGAGCTTCATTTTAAAACATAACATCTTTTTAATGAGCACCAGTAACAAAGTATTTTAGACAATATATCAGCTCTGAAAAGATCCTCAGAGCTTCTTTTTTAAAAGTTCACTTCATATGGTCACAGAAATTACTGTTACTCATTATTTACAGTGGTTTCCCCCAATTTAAGTTAGACATGTGGTAAAAAATAAACAGTCTTCCATTTGACATGGATGCATTACAGTAGGTGTTATTTGATTGATGGCTGAAAACATAAACATTTGACAACAAAAAATTAAGTACAAATGACACAGAACATACACACGTTTGTGAAGAAAAACCTTACATATATATATATATTATATATACTGCAAAACTGTCCTTTACAGATTAGTTCTATACATAAAGTATTCTCATCTGTGCAGTAACAACTTAATAAAAAATGAAAATATATGACCGTATAGCCCTGAGAGGGCTTCTACAGTAATTGCATTGATGAGCATTAGTTGTTCTAATAACATGTACTCTGAGTGATCTATAAACTACATTCTAGCATATCACTGGTGTTAACTTGCGTATAAAACAGACAGAAAAAACATAGACTGAAGTTATTTGCATTGTCCTGCATTTGTCTTGAGTATTGTCACTAAACATAAGTTAGAAAATGTGCCAGAGCCACATCTTTCACAGTAGCACGGTCAGAAGACCACACATATTTAGCTGGACCTGCAAAGGAGTTTGGCACAGAAATATGACTGGATACACTATCTGTGCTATTTTTGCAACTTCTGAGTGGCTTTACTGTAACATGGTGTAATGTTGTACTGTTTCTATTGCACTTGAGATCAGAAAAGTTGGTGACTGTCACATATACCTGGACCAGGTATAAAACTTCAACCAAGATTCTGAGGCTCATCTTGCTATTTGGTAGGCTGAACACACTGTTAGGATTTTCTTTTTAACAAGATTCAGGATTCTTTTTAAAGATATTGTATATGGAATTGATATTTTATTATCAATTGTGGAAGCTAATTCTGTAGGCAATTTGGTAGGGCTGCTTTTGTGGATTCTCATAAATCATTTCTCATGTATTTTACAGGGTGAGTCCTTATATTTTAGGAAGATTTGTCAACTTTCATTATTGTAACATAAGGTTGGTGTTTTTTTGCATAGAATTCTGAAAGGAAATATTGATATTGGAGTATACTGTATAAAGCATATAGGTGTAAAATAATAACAATACATTTCCCTCTGTACTAAATGTGTTTTGTGTGGTAGCTTTTCCTTCTGGTGTAAATGTAATGTGTTTGGGAGTTTGGGGGGTTTAGTCCTGATGATAAAGCAGAGCCAGTCAACATGGAACAAGCTGCTTTCTTTTTTGTCATTTCATTTTTCAAATTTAATGGACTGTCTCCAAAAAATGACAGAGAGCTGCTGCTGCAGCGCTGTTCAGCAGACAGCTGATCGGGAAGAAAACAGCATTGAAGAAGGCAGGATTTTTTTACATCATACTCTGTGAATCAAGGATTTATTTAATCCAAACCAGAGTTGGTTGTTGTTGGAACAGTGGAAAAACTAAGAGGGGTTTGGTGAGTTTTAATAAGTGCCTTTCAAGTTTGAATAAAGTGTATATTATATGAGCTGCCAACATTATTAAACTAATCCCAGTTCATTCAAAGAGAGAGAAACTTGAATTCAGAAGGCTGAGGGGGTTCTATCCGCAGTGGTACAGAATGGTACAAAAAGTGAGTTGGGTCGTACCACACAGTGGATGCACAGCATTAGGTTTCTGAAAAACATGCAGTGAGTGATAATGTACTTTTGTACTGCACTGTTGTGCATTGTCCACGGAATGGCGTTAAGTTTGACTTTAATGTATGTGTTGTGCGTTTGTCTGTGAGTCAGTGCACTGTTAATATTCACCTTTTTTGTCATATGTGGAATACTGAAAACACATTCATTGACTTTGAATCAGTAGTCATAGTTACTGAAGTGAAGTATTTGATCCTGAAGGAGCCACAGAGCTTCACTCATTCATCACATACAGTTCTTGGATAAGTCCTAAAATACTCAACACCTTTACTTTGAATCTGGGCTTCCGGCTTCACAATCATATGAAGACAAGCTGGAACGCAGCGTCCTCAGTGCTGAATTTGATGGGGTTTCCTCAGCTTGTCTCAAGAGGCTGTGGGTCTTCTTCCTGGTTGGTGTCATCAGGGAGTTGTTTGCTCCAGTAGTTGCACTGGTCGAAGGCGTCAGAGCGGGAGAAGTCTGCTCCCTCGCCTCGAGCTAGGACCGGGAAAACATGGTCGACCATCTCGCACAGACGCCCAAAGCTGAGAGGGAGACAGAGGGAGACGTTTAAAGACTGTCTCAACTTTGGTTAAACACCTGCACAGTATTTGTCAAGTGTCAGATCACATGGTTAAATATAAAGTACAGCAGAGATCATTACTTACGAGGAGATATTGGTTTTGGCATGCTCCTGTACCAGCTCTCCCTTGGGGTTGACAGTGAAAATCCTGTTCAGAGGAACACCCACCTCCTTATAGGAATACACATCCTGAAATCACACATACAAAAACAATCGGCATCACTACCAAAAAAAAACAAAAAAAAAAGATTGCTCTTGTTACAGGTAAAATACATTCTTTGTTCATATGCAGCAGTCTCACCGTAGCTCTGTTGCCAAAAGCAGCGTAGAAAGGTTCAGTGTTGGGGTAGAACAGGTGCTTTATGTCTGTGAGACACTCAATCTTAAACTTCTCTGGTTTCTTCTCAATCACCTCCCTGCACAGCACAGTATGACAAAAAACACATTTCACTCCAGTGTAAAGAAAGAGTTTCACATGCAGCTGGGTTTAGAAAGGGATTCGTTGGGTAGACTGAGTGAAATAAAAGCATGAAAATCCTTAAAAGTGTAGTATAATGTTTGCATATGATCAGTCATTTTGTTGTGCATGTACGTATTGTGAGCCTACTGCTATAACAATATAAACATTCTTTAATTTTTGCGTAGCTGCTCCAAATAAAAGCAATTATTTATAAGAACACAAAAACACATTATAGCAACTGTAATTCAGTAATGTTAAATATTTCCAGTTTTGCTTTAATGGTTTCAAGGCGATATTAAAAAGAAAAGTCACAATCAGTGTGTTGCTTTCTTTTGAATAGACCAAATTCACAGTAAAGTCCTGATGTTTATGATAACTTGGTGATTCAGGTCTTGCTAAACCTGATTGCAAAGTATAATTTATTTAAGTAATCCACTGTAGTGATTCACACAGTGAAACGATGTGGTTCCTTGACAGAAGAAACACATTTATTTCTTGTAAATTTGTGACTTTAATGGCAGAGAATTTCTGACTTTTTTCAGGCAAATGTTTGACTTTATAATCTCAATTTATTTGTTCAATAAATTTCAACTTTAATTTCAGAAATTCATAGCTTTTTCCCTTATGGCCCTAATATGCTGTTGTACAGTTCTGATTCAAAGTAGCATTTTTGTTCAGGTGGTGAATGTCTGACCTGTGCAAGGCAGAAAACAGACTGCTGGGGCTGAGCAGCACTGGGCCCATTGGCAGCATGGTTCCCCTCTCATTGACCCAGTGCAGGTAGCCTCGCGTCATATCAGCCATGCCAATGGCCCTCGCAGAGCAGTACATGAATTTATATCCATTCCTGTGACAGAGAGAGAGAGAGACAGCTGAGCAAAATGAACTAAACAGATATGTGTGATATTTGTATTATCACTGCTGTTTTAGTCAGATTTACAACTGCATTCTGCACATTGTGTGCAGGAAGTAAGTAATTACTCACTGGCTGACTTTGTGGTAGAGCCGTGCGATACCCTGGTGAGTCCAGTCTTTACCCAGTGTGGGGAGGATGTGGCCCAAGGTGTCTGACCTGCAATGCAACACACAACATAACACAATCAATGAGTAGGAATTTCTTGAAAAACCACCAACACTAAACCAGTGTACAGCCTGACATCTACTGGTGAAAAGTTGAAACTAAAATGCCTTCTGCTGTAGGCCGGGTTGTGAATATCCCACTAGCTAATGACAGTGACACGATCTTGCTTTCTCTTACCTGGTGATGGTTCCATCTATATCAGAGATGATTATCTTATCATCCCAGTTCCAAAGATAGATTGTGCCATGACAGCGACATGTGCCCTGATACTGAGTGGTCACGCTGAACACTACTTCATTAGGACCCTCCTGCAGCTGCAGGCCAGCCTGTAAACACACACACAGATTAAAAGATGTAAAGTAAAAAAAGTCTTCTGAATTGATATAATAGGTGAAACAGTTAATAGAAAACATGGAATAACACAAAAATGTGGGGGTACTCCTCCAAACAATAATGTAATTTAAATATACACTTAATGTTGCCAATTGTCTTTGATTCATTGGTTTGTAATCGATCTGCAAGACACTCTTGGTGAGCATATTCAGATTGAGAGAGACTGGTTCTTGTCATGCATCCATGTCTGTTATGTAAGTCATGTACGTACTTTGCTCACATTCTTACATATTATGCAACATGTAATAAGTCACTAAAGAGCAGCCATAAACAAACTTGTGCATGTTTTCTCCCCATTAAGGGGATTATAAACATGTGGTAGCAGTACATACTAATTGCTCTGAGGTGAGCCGAAGAGTCTTCGTATAACAGACGTTGCCAGAACTCATCAGGAGCTCTGACTGGCAGGAACCTGATGCCTGATTGGGTGATCTGTGGTCTTCATCACTAGAGGATGACTCATCTTTCATCCTGAAAATCAAAGACAACGATTAGTGAAACTGTGGTAAAAGCAGTCAATGGGATCGTTGAGAGAGAAGTGTGATGATTTAAAGAGTAATAATTGTTTATCACCTGTTCACTGATGGCATTGTGAGTGAGCTTTCTGCACTGTCTCCTCCTGTATCTGTCACTGATTCCTGAAGGGCACAAAGGTCAAAGGTTAATCACCTGAAACTACGGACTATATAAAAGAAGTGGATGAAGCCACTGTGACATCACCCATTTGTTTGAAGGCTACCACTTTGAAGCATCTATGAAGCCTGAAACCTGGCTAACACCATCTTGGGTGGGTTTTGGAGTCAGAAATGACCATATTTGGACAAGAGGGTGGATCTGACTTACACCTTGAGGAAAAAGGTGCAAATTCACTGCTGATGAAGTTTACAGTAACAAGGTAATGCATGAGATGCTTCTGATCTATTTTACTCTGAAAGTGACAATTTACAAAATTAATATCATGCTGTATTAAAGACTTAAACTAGTGATTGAGAACATAAACTCATTAGGAAAATGTTTACAGAGATAATAAATCAAGTAAGATAGAAAGTCATTGTCTTATAGACTTTTGTACAATCGGACTTCTTTTTGCAACAAGAGGAGTCGCCCTCTGCTGGCCAATAGAAAGAATGCAGGTTTAGGACACATCGGCATTGGCCTCACCTATATGACCCTTATGACCCCCAGATTTTGCCTCCTATCCTTATTTTCACTATGCAGAAAACAAATGCAGAGGGCAAATTGTATTTTAACACAACATAATTGCTAATGTGTGTGTCTTTGTACTCACTGATTTGGAGTCGCTGTTCCTGCTCCTCCATGAGAACCACCAGCGTCCTCCTTTCTTTGGCATCTTCTCCTTCATGATGTTCTCCACTGAGGCCTGGAGACAACCATCCACATACAACTCAAAACTGACGAAAATGTAACTCAAACTGACTGAAAAAACTCAAAACAAAGTGAAGCAGAAAACATTGGTAAAACAATGATAAACAAATGAAATGACAAAAAAGGTAGTTACAGCTGGAAATTCAATGGCACACAAACCAAAAGATGTTAAGTAAATCTGAAAGGAAGAGACTTGTGAAAATTGGGACTGGATAGCAGTGGGAGAAATGCAAAAATATATATATATAGCACAAGGGAGAAGAGAGAGACGTATCCAACTGTGGTGGGAAATGATAGCAAATAAAATCAAACAAACAGATGGATGGACAGAAAAGACATGCCCCGACCAACACCCAAGCAAAGCAAGGAAACATCATACGGGTTGGGAAGTGCTGGAGCCAAACAGGCCAGGCAGGCAGTATGAGAAGAGGCCAAAAGCAGAAAACACGTAACTCAAACACCAACACTTAGTACACACAAACATCGGATGGATGGTGAGAAAGAAATGTGTAAATAAAAGGGAAAAATAAGGAGGGGAATAAAGACATGACATTATTAAAGTGTTAGGAAAACAGATTTAAAGCAATATGTCGCTGTGGTTTACGACAAGCAGCTTTGATGTGAGCTTCCAAATGTGTCTTCATAAACTGCCATTTCAGAGTGTCCATATCAGTGCTGTCAGTTTTGTTCACCGTAGTTTGTGAAAATCATCAAGTATCATATGAAACTGCACAACAATAACTGATATGGTTGAAGTGAATTATTGTGAGAGCCAGAAACAATTGTGAACATCCATTTTCTGGTAGCAATTGGGGAACTTTTTCATGAACCAATGATGTTGGCAACACTGAAGAGACACATCAGATTAGGGAGGATTGATGATAATTAATAATTGCAAAATGCTGGGAGTACAGGAAAGAAAGTGATGCAGGGGGGTGCAGAACAGACACCAAACACAACCTAACAAATACAATGATAACGTAATCAAATAAAGTAATTTAAAAACATTTAATAGTTACAGTGATCAACCACTAATATGGATCAGGACAGAATCATTCCCCTGTAAACACTTAGAGTCTTTATTTTGGGTCTTATCATACAAACCACAATATATGGGGAAAAAATGAAAACTAAGACTACTTCCTGTTTTAACTTTAAATTTACTGTGCAAGCAGTTTGGTATTGAAAGCCTACAGTTGATTTTCAGGCGAACACAAATCTTTAGAAATGCACTGGAACCATCATCCATCAGTTCAGTAGATTATTTGCTCTACTGACTCAATGCTGTTTTAGACTAGACTTTAATTATGGATGAGAAATAAAGACAAAGTAGTAGTAGAGTTTATAATCATCATCCACTTGTTAAAAGGAGGTTTTCAAAGTAGGAGCCTCTTCAGAGGGGCTCCATACTGTTTCAGGGAAGTCTCTGTTGATGCAGCACAAGAAATATTAACTAAAATTAATACATTAAATTAAGGCGAAATAAAAATATTGTGACTAAATTGGTGTCTATAGGATCAGATAAAAATAATGATCCCATGATTAAAAACCCCTGGCTAAAGAGCTCAATTTGACCAAGACAGACATGATGACTATCAAGTGTTCCACCATATTTTATATGTCAGTTTCTGTTGCTGTTGTTCCTACTTACATTGTACATTCAGATCTAAACTATCCAACTGTATATAAGTGTTTTACAATGTAATATTGTAAAGACAGATAATATAAAACTGAGAGGGTCCATTCTTTTTCCCTTTAAGAATTTGAGTACATTTTGGTAATAATACTGGCTAGTTTAACTTACATAAAATTGTATACTTCTTTCACCACAGATGCTATAAACTCACAGCATACAGTTACCTGGAAACAAGAGCGAGCACACTGCATATTTGTGCATTACTGTGGTGGTCTTACCTGTGGCAGTGGTTTCTGATAGACCTGCATGGCCAACATGACAGGAGCGGCTGTGTTCCAGTTGTAGTACCTGCAACAGACAACAGATGGCACCGTGAGAACTTCCTCACAACTCAAAGTCAGCTCACTGTTCAAATGTGCATCACGCTTTGGTATCAAACATAGTTCAACAGTACATACTTGTTTCCTATCTTGACCACCAGGTTAGGGTCGTCAATGATAGAAGGGTTTTCAGAGAACTGCTGATAGGAAATTGCCCTCTCTTGAAACTGCTCTGTGGTATGAAACACACACACACAGAGTACATACAGAGGCAAGAACACACGCAAAGATTGACAGACATGATTTAAAAAGAAAAGAAGTTAAACTGAACAGAACTATACTTCTGTCACTCCGTCATCCTACCTCTTGTGATCTCCCTGTTGTCAGTGAGTCCTCCACACAAAGAGATGGCAACATGAGGCAGGTCTGCTACTTGGTCAGACAAACTGTCTACGCCGCTGTCCACCCCACTGCTGCCCACGGACTGTGGGGACTGATTAGCACTGCGCACTCCCATCATCATCTCAGACTCCCCTCTCACTGAGCTGCTGCCTCCATCACTAAGGAGAGGGAGAAACACACACAAAAAGTTAAGTAAGCTATAGCTGCCACAATTATTTACCTGTATGAATTAATTTCTAGTATTTACAATAAGTCGCAGACTGAAAGTCTGCACTTGGCCCATAAAACTGAAGGATTTTCTCCAGTCACACTGGATGATGGTTATCTATCGCCATCAATTACAGATAAAAGGGTAATTGATTACTTCTGAGAAACAGGATACAAATAAGTATTTTGAATTTTGTTGAAGACCTCCATAGTGGCCACCAGAGGGTGATTTACACCACATTAGCCCTCTTTACAGTAGGTGTTTGTATTTGAGGTGAAATATGTTCATATGAGGCACGCTTGAACATGTTCAGTTCATGTATATGTTTGTTACTGAACCTTTTAGGGAAGTAGAGAGCAGCTACTTCAGGCTCCAGCTCTGTAATGTCGTCCAGGTATATGCCATCAGCACCAAGGTGTTGGCTTCTCTTTTCTAACAAAAGACAATATCACAAAGCATCAGCAGCTGTAGTGAGTATTGAATCATATATAGACACTGAGTGGTCAGGGAAGCCCTTTGTATTGTCTGGAATAGAGCAGTGATACCTTTCCTCTTGGATGGTGAATCAGTTCTTTTGATTGGACTTCCTCTATTCCCGCCTTCATCAAGATGATCGAGGAGAATCCTGGGAGACGCTGAGCAGGCTGTTAAACCTTCCATCTCTGAACATAATGGCCCAACACTTTCCACATCTCTCCCTATAGAAAAACAACACAGTAAAGAATTGACTAATGCATAAAAACAACCAGGATAAACTGAAATATGAGGGTAATTCCACCAGTACTATTTTACTATACTATTCAATTCTACAATCATTGAATTTACGTTACATAGTGATGTCATTTATCTGTACATATAGATGATCCACAGATATTTACCGTAAATTTATATTAATATGTACTATTCCAATAATTATATTTGATAAATTCTCAGCTGATAATGCAAAGCCAACTTGCCTTAATTGACTAAACAAGTATGTGCAGAATATGATATATTCCTATTAATTGCACATTAAGAGCAATTGTGTCTTATATAACTACCATGTCCATCTCCAGCTCTGTCCCCAGTCTTAATGCTTAGTCCGTCCCTGGCTTCATCTTTGCTTTCTTCCTTGTCCCCACCATGAGCAGTGCTGTCCCCTGGCTGGGGAGCATAGAGAATGAGGGAGGGGGGTCCCGTGTCATTGATGGCTCTGAAGTGGGTGCTGGCAGACACTGGGATGGACACCGCTATGGCAGGGTCCTGCTTCTGATGGGAAGTCAGGAAGGACGGCTATGAAATAGAGAGAGCAAAGTTGTTACACAATATCTTGTATTTGCTCAAGTATATTTATATTTGCACATTAATTTCTTCATGTTTGTACGAAATACTCTAGCCTATGGTTATTCACTTTCTTTAGGGGTGGCTGAAGCCAGCAGCCCATTAGCTTAGCTTAGCATAGTGTAACAGAGTGCTTTTAAGCCCCGGCCCCCACCGGATGGGAAAACAATCCATCTCTCTCCATTGACTTTGTATTGAAAGAAGGAGCCTCCTTGCCAATTCTGTCCATTAGCAAACAACAGACAAATGTCTAAAAGCTCCTGAGTGGTGAAATTTACAACCAACACGGTAAAGAACCCATAACTAAGTGCTTTAAATCTGAGGAATCAAAAAACTGAACCTTTAAGAGGACAAAATATACAGACATATAAAAACTTTAGACATCAGCAGCTACAACAGGAATAATTGTGCAATTTAATATTTTGTCAGTAAGTAAATTAGCTAAAGTCAGTTTTAGGCTAACAACTTTTAAGTTGAGCTAAAGCATTTTGACACAATGTTGTAATAGAAAGTGGATAATTCAGAAAGCTTTGCAGTATTAGTTGCCTTAGCATGCAAATGCATAGCTAACATTAGCTTGCTAATAAACAAACTTGTCCTTTCTGGTAGACATAAAGTGCTGTTAGTGTTAAAGCCCATGGTTGTGGCACCTGTAGACAAGTTATTGTCTGTAGTGTGTGTGTGTGTGTGTGTTTACATACCTGTGCAGCCTGTGGCAGCTCCCCCCAGGTCCACAACATCTCAGGGTTGTCTTTGTTCTGATTGGTCAGCTCTGAGTCGCTCTTAGGTGTTGATGACCTTGAATCGTCAGGGCTGCTGCGAAAATAAAAGATTTGATTGAAGTTTGAGCTCCATATTTTAAGAGACAAATTACCTTTTAAATACAGCATAAACTTCAAATTACTGAGTAATGTGAATTTTTCATTTAGTAGTGCATTATTGACTCTCTGTCATTCATAGAGGGTAAAATTGAAAGTGATACCTAACAGTGGAGAAGTGAGAAGTCTGCTGAGGACAAGAGATAGACAGACCACAGGGTGGAGGGATGGAGAGAGCATCCTTAATCACATGACTATGGGAAGATAGAAGGACACAGAAAGAACGACCAAAACAGAAAAGAAAACAAGGTCAGGGAAACAGAGAGTGAGAGACAGTGAATCATGCTCATTGTCTACTCAGAAAAGCACATTAAAAAACGTTATACACTATGAACAGAATAAAAAAGAACTGAATATGGGTACAAAAGAGTTCAAAGAGATTTGAATGTGTGTATCTGTGTGTGTTTTGTTTTCAAGTAATACCTCTGTGAACGGATCCAGTCAGTGTGTGTGTTGGCTGTAGACCTCTGATCACCGTACACAGGTCTGAGTAAAAACACACATTTGCAGGGAGAAGTCAGTCATAAGCACACATACATTTTACAACCTGTGCACGCATCATTTTATATAAATACACTGTCTCTGCAAGTCCAAATAAAGTAAAACTAGTGATTTGTTTATGCTCATAAAAATGCTTTAAACAACAATAAAAGTCTGTTTATCTCACTACTACTGCTGCAGCCTGTCTGACTGTAACCACACATAGTACAGTATGAGCATGACATGAGGCAGACACACATTCTTTCATGGCTTTGAGGGTTACAGGATTTTGATTCACACCAACATGTGGTTAGCTTCCTAAAAAAAGAGCCATTATTCCGAGGAGACAGAGAATACTGTGGGAACACGGCAGATCACTGGGGCGTTCCACAGTAAGAGCACAGACATAAACATGCACACACATGCACACTAACCCATTGATTTTAATCTCCCTAAACTGATCCTGAACATTTAATCTGAGCCACTGAAAGGAATAATATTGATTTCAAGGCCCTGAAAACACATTTTTCTTAATCAGTTTCCAACTATAAATTCACGTTCACCATTTTCAGTAGTTTAAGGCAGGCAGGGCTCATGAACCAATTTTACTAAGTGAACAATTTAAAATTAAAACAAAATCAGAAAAAACACCCACACAGTCCCAATGAAGCAGGTTGGCTGAGTTTTTGAGCATCAAACACTTCAGAAATAATGCCTGAAGCTGCTCTGTGAGGCTGTACTTGGGAGTCAGTGTTGATGTAACCATGCTAGCACGCTCACAGTTACAGTACAATGTTAATTTGTTCAGCAGGTATAACATTAACATGTTCACAAATGTCTTTTGGTAATTAGCACAAACACAAAGTACAGCCGAGGCTTTAGCTGGAAGTGCATACCTTTTGGAGGTGTTGGTAATTTGTTTTAAACAAGTGTTGGACACAGAGCCGCAATGCTATACATAGACAATTTCCAATTTAAGCATTAACAGGATGTCCTCAGTTTAGAGGGGGTTTTTTTCTATTTATGCTCTTGTGATCTTCCCTTTTTCAGTTGCTGGAACAATCCCTTACAAACTCATTGACATGACACGCATGAACACTCATACACAGTCTCTCCCCTTAACGAAGTTAGAGGTGCTGTTGGCAGTGGTTCATCTTCTTCACAAACAACAGTGTGACTGCTGACGGAGGTTGTTTACCCCAGCACTGGAACAGACTGACTGACATTTAATAACCTCTCTCTCTCCCTCACACACACACACGCGAAGGGGAAGACTTATAACTAAAACTATTAAAAACAGACTGAGACGAAAATCCATTAGCTGTTGGCTCAGGAACACTAGGTAAGTGTTACTTAGTTTCCTGTCATCCTGTAAGCCTGACACGTTCAAACTAAAACACACAATCAAAATCATGTACACACCTGCTGTCACTCTCTCTCTCCTCGTCCGAACTCAGGTCAATAGTAAACATGTCCTGGTCATCCGAGAACTCTTCCTCACTCTCCTCTCTCCTTCCCCCTCCTCCTGCATCTGACCTTGCCTTCCTCCTCCTCTTCCTCCTCTTCTTGGTCATGCCGCCATCACTTTGCTGCAGTCCCAGGCTCTGGACAGGAAGTGAGCTGCAGGGGATTGTGTCTGTGTGATGTGAGAGAGTTGCATGGCAGCTGTTAAAAAGCACACACACATTTTTACCAAATGTCTTTTTTCGACAGGACCTACCATGGTGACGAGAACTACCCCTGCCAAGCTGGGACTCCATTAACTCAGCCCCCATTGACATGATTGGTGATGTTGCAAGGTACGATGGAACCATTTCCTGTCGACACAGAAATACAACATGATCAAAAAAGGTCATCGATTTAATCACAAACTGCAGAATGGTATGATGTGGGAAAGTAATAGAAGATAAAGAGTCTATGTGGCCATGCTTGGTAAGGCTGTGCTTTAAGCTAAATGCTCATGTGATGCTAACATGCCAATATGACAAAGTTTATATCCTGATTAATTTTTTAAAGGGTGTTTCTGGGCATTTTTCAGCTTAATTTGATAGTGACAGAGAGAATTGCTTAATTTCCCCCCTGGTGTTGGGATTCAGTATAGGTAAATATCTCCTCCTTCAAGTTATTGGATGGGACATGGCTCAAATGAAAACAATCAAAGTATCTTAGTCTTATCATGCGGATGTATGTTCATGTGTTTGTTTTTCAGACAAATTTGGTTTTAATTTTTTTATGCTTAAATTGAATCAGGTGGGTGTATGGGTGGGACCTTCCACACCCCGACACACTGTGGCTCCACCAGCCCTTTACCACTGTGCAAACTCTGGCTCCAAATGTGCAAGATGGCGGCCCCCAGATCGAAAAAATGTTGCTTCCTTTTTGTAAAGTGGTAGGATGAAGAGCTGTGTAGTCCATCTTTATATATATAGTCTATGATTTATCCAGAGGGTGACAAGAGTGTGTGTATAAAATTATTTCATGGTAACTGGTTTAATAGTTGTTGAGACAACTACAGTCTATGTGTACGAACATTTCAATACAATCCCTGTAATAGCCATGTGATAGTTGTAGAGATGCTTCAGTCAGACCAAAGTGGTGGACTGATGGATATTCCCATCCTTAGACCCATACAACTAGCTTGACTAAAAAAAATACTACATTCATATACAGTATTGTGGAGTGTTGCTGATTGATGGGACAGATTTTCCCCATCCAAGTGAATCTAAATAATCTGGTGGGAATTTATGTTTGAGCTAAGATTAGTAAAATCACACAGATTTACTCATCCCAGTCCCACTACACTGACCCACAGAGACAGACAGGGAAAGATAAAGAGATGATCCAAAGAGTGCAGACTGACACATGCCTCGCAGTGCACGTGTCCTGACACAGTCCAACACAGCCCAATTCATTGAGATAGAGAGACAGAGATCGGGATGTGCAGTCTGCCAGGTCACAGCTCATCTGCTCAGAGCTCCAACATTTCTGGAAACATCAACCCCCAAAGCACTTTTAAATCATTTCAGCGTTTTTTAAGCTTCATTCTCAGTCTCAATATTTTATCTTTCTCTCAAGGAATAATATAACGTATGAATTCTGTTTGCAGATGGACTGAGGTGAACCCAAAGAGCACACCTTGAAACTAGATGACATCATGTAATAACTGAGATTATTAGAAAGCTCACATTTCCATGTAGCATTTTATAGATGGAAGTAAAGTTTGGCTTTACACTAAATACGTTAGATAAACACAAAAATAATTACACTTTATGTGTTCAACTGCAAAGCATTTTAGTGTAACCACATCAAGACAAATGGCACCATGTGGGTTTTATTAACACAGGTGTTCCTGTTGTTCTAGCCTGAAGATTAATTTCTGTTGGAGCATTTCGTTAATGTTTCCCGCGCAGGATCTATTTGCCCATACACAAGCCTGAACAAGTCCTCAAATTTAACTTTTATCCCCTGAGGAACAGAGTGGAGTAGAGTATAGGGGGGGTTGGGTGGAGGAGGCACAGAAGGTTTGGCTCAATACCAAGCTGTTCCTTAAGAATGTTGTTGACATCTTTCTATTGTAAATCGTGAGATAATAACTTACTGGCACTCAGAACAAAAACACTTAAATGTTAAATAATTTTAAACTGAAAGAGATCATACTACTCTGGCTATACTATCCATCTGACTATAATTCATGTTTATCTGTGCTATAGTACTTTACAGTATATGACCCGGACCGTCTGTCTGACAGCACACAGATCAGTGACAGCCAGTTCCTGAGAGCAGTCTGCGTGCACCCGACTGTGGGAGAATGTGCGCTATAAATAGCCCTCTGGTGGTTTTCCACTCCGCGGAGGAAAACTTAGGACAGGAAGAGATTTTGCCACAAGGTCGAAACTGTGTGATGGACATGGCCGAAGAGAATTTGTTTGAATTTTTAAAAGTGTCTAAAGCATTAAAATGTAAATATTTTTTTCCTTATCCATTAGGAATGTGGCATTACAATATACATGCGGGGCCTACTCTAAAGAGCACCACTCGTGCATACAGAGTGTTCCTCATCAGCAAGTAAGGAAAGCAGCATAAGACCAATGTAATCCATCAAATCAGGAATTAGACTGTCTTCCATCAAGGCATATTCCTCTAATTCCAAACTGGGAAACATAGCCAACTCCCATCATGCTCACCACTTGTGCTTGTTTCCTTCAGACGAGTGCTCACTGTCATGCCAATGACCCTCCAACTTCCTATGAATCCTTGCATATCATTTTACAGACTCAGTTGTCAAAACAAATAGTTGTCAAATTTCCAGGTTTTCTGCTTCATATGCATTTGTGCTGCACTTATATGAAGCATGAGTTATAAATATAAAGATAAAAGCAAAAGTATAGTTTGTCAAGCACTGTTTTCCAAATCCTATCAGTCTATTCACTCCAGAGGACTCCAGAATGAAAAGAATGAATGAGGGATGTGTTTTGTAATGCATGGGGAGATATTTTACTCAAAGTACCTTATGGTGCTGTAAGTAAGTGCATACATTCCCTACTGAGGACTGAACTCTGGCACAGACACTGCAGTGCAGGTCACATGCACATGAATAAAACAGCAGATGAGATAAGCTGGTTGGCATGAGGAAAAAACAACCACAGTGGCTACTGAGTTGGCAATGCATAGGGAAACAGCAGGATAAGACATAGCTTAGCTTTTGTCTGGTATGGAAAAAAGAAAAGTAATATTTAGTTTTCCAGAATCATGTGGCAAAATATTACAAACTGTCCACTGCTTGTGTGTAAACAAGCTGACTGAACAGTTTGTGTTTGTCCTGTCTGTCCTGTTGATACATTTCCAGGAATCTAAAGTCCTGCTGGCCAGCAGGATGCCACAAAAGGACGGAAGCTCTTGTTCCCTCTTGTTGTTCATCTTATATTTCAGCTGATTTGCGAAAGTCTCTATCTGCTTTTGTGCAAACAGAATCTCAGCTCAGCGGATTACTTTCCAAACTTTCAAAAATAGATTTGACTGGTAAGGTCATCCATCTCTCTTCCAGATTTTTGTGTTCCTTTCTTCTTCTTTTTTGCTCCTTTATTTCTTCTCTTGTTCTGCGACAGTTATTCAAGTTATGTTTAAATAACTGACAGTTATTTAAGTTATATAACTTTTTTCAATAATTAATATTCTACAGAAATGGATTAGAAACATTTCAAGTCTCATCTAGTGGCAATTTATTTGTTATCAATGCCAGGATAGTCTTATTTTTTAAATTATTAAATTCATAGAACAATGACCTTTAGACCATTCTATTTTTTCTTTATTTGTTTTACCACACATTAAACTGGTACAGTGCGATGATGACAAGCCGGGCCCTATAAAAAGATTTTGAAGCCTACACAACTCAGTGTCATGTTGCATCTCAGACTACTGGAGAGGAAGGGGCACAGCGCTTATCTGAGCAGAAATACCAGAGATCTCAATCTGATTATTTCAATGACAAACACATTCATCAGTAAGTGGTAAAATCAGGTACGTTCTGCAATGCAGTTGTATGATCAAATGTATCCTTTATGAGTCCAACACAAGTATTTTTTAGTTTATTTTAGTTCAGCCTGTGTGACCTTCATGTCACGAAGTTATGTTCCTTCCTATATTTGTTTTGTTCTGACTCTGTCAATCACAACTCACCATTGTGTTCTCAGTCTCCTTGACGAAGAAGGCCTCTCCATTCTCTCCCAGCTTCATGTGCAAACTCACTGGCTCTCCATTAATTTCTATGTCCACCTGCAGGACACAACAACAGTCCTTTGAGATAGACCACAGTGATTTTGTGTTGACATGCTGAGTAGCTGTTAGTTTTGTAAAAACACATTTCTGGCAAGAGAAATGCACTAATACACAGTGTTTGGGGCGTGTGTTATTCATCTTTAATGTACTGTAATGAAGTACTGTAATGCACTATAGTGTTGGATTTTCAGTGTGTACAATATGGAGTCTGGTGTGATGCTGAAATACATTACTGCCTGCCTCAAAAAATCAGAAGTCTGATTTTCAATGCAGGCTTTTGCTTTTTTTTTTGTTTACTTTAGTAAAAGAACGGAATACTTCTTCAATACTGATTTAAACTTCCTAGAATACAAGTGTGATCAGTCCCTGAGCTCTGAAACAACCTGTACATGAAACTTTACTGCACATGCAGATGAAAATAAGAAAAGAGAGATTAAAAGCGTGAGGGAGACAGCACCCTGTAATCTCACCACTTTCTCACGGGACCGCAGCACACCCATCTTGCCAAAGCGAACATGGAAGGGGGAGCACTGCAGGGAGCCATCGGGCTGCCGGACCACGATGACATCTATACATCCAGACAGTGTTGCAGGGTTGAGTCCCCTGTACAGCTCCTTGACCTGCAC
The DNA here is from genome assembly GCA_903364295.1 of Serranus cabrilla. NCBI lineage: Eukaryota > Metazoa > Chordata > Actinopteri > Perciformes > Serranidae > Serranus > Serranus cabrilla. The sequence goes on along the minus strand of CAFUXE010000838.1, from coordinate 691,215 downwards.
AAACACCTGACCCGCCAGCTGACCCACATAGTTCATGGTCTGTAACTGGAGACAGACAGAGAGGGAAAAAAGGAGGGAGAGAGATTTTGTTCATTACTTTCTCACAAAGAACTTCTACTTTAGTCTCTTTTTGTCCATTAAATTGGTTTTATTTACATTTAAGGCCTTTAGCATATGCACAGTATCAGTACCTAGTGGCTGCTGGGAAACAAACTCTAACCCGATGAGATGTTCTGTGTAACCACAAGGCTTCCCTGCCACTTTAAAATACATTATTAATCCACTGAGTCCAATTGCTGCCCACACACGTCAGCCAACCTCACAGTCTCTGTTGAAACCATAAACAATGACAGTATTCTCGTGGTGCTTCGGAGCGTGGGGTATGTTTGTGGTTGTGGCTGGTGTTGGTATGTGTGGGTGCATGCATGTGAAAACATTCAGCTTTTCTTCAAAAAATATGTTTTGATTTTTTTGTGGGGGTCAGTTGGAAACAAAAATGCTTGTTTTTGTAATGCAAATACACAATCAGGGAGCAGAGTAATCAGGTTGCTGTGCCTGTCTCTGTGATCCACAGCCTCTAATGCTCTCTGTCTAGAATGCCAAACTAGGCCCTGCAGGGAGACAGACAGGCAAATGCATTCACTGAGCAGTGAGACGGGTGGTTGTTGACTTGGCGGGCAGAGAGATAGAGAAAGACAGACAAAAGAAGAGTAAGACAATACATTAAAAACTTAAAAATAAACAGAGATTTCATGCTTTTATAGAAATACTAGTGTATTTACAATGTATTCTCCAGTTAAGGGTCCTATGGGAACAAATGCATTGCAAACTGTATGAAGCCACTTTTCATCTGTGAGCAATTCCACAGAATCAATTATGTTGCCTGATCACGCCACACTATATCATTATTTAGTCAGTAAACTCTGTTTCTTTAGAATTTTTTTTTACTGTCTCTTAAGTGTAAAAGCAGAATTTGACATGTCTGATTTTAAATTAGTCTACACCATGTTTGGAGTTTGCATGTTCACTCTGTGTCAGTGTGGGTTCTCTCAGGGACCTTCGGCTTCCCACAGTCCGCAGACATGCAGCTAAGGTTAAATTAGTGACTCTAAATTGCCCGTAGGAGTGAATGAGAGCTTGAGTGGTTGAGTGGACATTCTGTCTCTATGTGTCAGCCCTGTGATAGTCTGGCGTCCTGTCCAGGGTGTACCCCTCCTCTCGCCCAATGTCAGCTGGGATCGTCTCCAGTCCCTCGCAACCCAAATTTGAATAAGCGGTTAAGGATAATGAATGAATAATTGAAATGACTTGGTTAGAAACCCAATCAAAGGATAAGAACACAACAAAGGGAAAAAAAATTGGAAGGAATAGGAGGAAAAGTGAGGAAGGAAGAAGACAGGAAGACACATATTAGTGACATATCTGTGTACTGTATAACAAGGTGTCCCACCTGCTTGTGCTGACTCAGATACTGGCATCCTCTATCTCTCTGGCGCACACACACATGATTACAGCATGGACAGATGGCTCAATATCTTGGCAGACCGTGTGAGAACCTTTTTATGACGAGCACGGTTTGTTAACACCCATCAATTACTGTGACTCTCAGAATGAGGCTCTTCTGCTCTAATGGCCCGACATTATTATGTTGTACATCACACACTCATCAAAGACTTGTTCTGACCAGCCCGCTGGAGCTACACTACACACTACAACACTGTTATTAAACCAATTAAAAATGATGATACCGCTGCTTCAGTTACTCCAAATTTAATGTACCGGTAGGTGTATTTCATACTTAAAGAAAAATCTTATGTAACTTACAAATAACAATGGTGCTGGATATGTGTGTTTCTTTTCACAGGTCAGTCAATCAATCCACAGAAAGACATAAATGTTTTTCAATACTATGAATACTAAAAAGCAAAACTACAATAATTTCTTAGATTCAGGAGTGGAAATGTCTCTGTATACGTATGTTTGTTTTTGTCATTTGTGTGAAAGCTCCTTTAATCTCTTAGTGTGACTTATTGCTCCTGAAATTGGAGTTGGACTGTTTGACAATGTCATTCTGTAATTGACCTATTCGCCTGTTATTTGTTTGTCTCTCAAACACACATGCACTTGCACTCATTCATGGACATGCCACAGACCTGATATCACTGTCAACATGCACCACGTGCATACAGATGGGACCATTCATTACACAAACACACCATACACACACACCATATGCACACACACGACTGAAGCCTTGCCCACTCTTCTGGGAACGCTCGCTTTAGGAGCCAATCACAATGCTTCCCTATTATGTAATAGCCAATCACGAGACAAGCTCATTTAATACAATGCAATGCAATTTCTGTATTGTTTTTACTAAAGAAACAACACAACAGTGAATAATCTCGAAATAACTGCTGTTATTTCTGAAACTAGTGGACAACAACACTTTCATATTCACTGTAGTGAATATGAAACTCTCACTACAGCACTGAGGGGCAGACTGAGGTGACAGAGAGGCTGAGGGATTTACAGACAGATGATGATGTGAAGGATTATCCAATTACATCATTTAATGTGACTGGAGCTGCAGTCTGACACTCTGGGATCACTGACCATTACAACCAAGTGGATACAAGGACAAACAGAGATCACTGAATTATAATACCTAACATTTATATATTTCAAATAATTTCTGACCTGCTTTGCAAATAGGCAACAAATAAAGAAATGTGCTGCCATGGAAATGTTGCAGCTGAATGAACGCCATGAACATGAGCCCTATACTGTGATTGTAATATCATGTGTGGCCTGTGAGGCGACATGTAAACATCTGCACACGGGGTGAGGCTCTGCAGTCACACCGGAGCTTCATTCAAACAGATTACACATTATAACACGCAAAGCCGACGATCACGCCTCTACTGAGCACAAACTGAATAAATAGGCTGTAATTATATATATTATATTTCCCTGACGGAAGGTTACTGTGCAGTCCTGCAGCAATCCTACTTACATTATTTATTGATGTCGCTCTACGCTCCGGAATCTTTATCCGCCATCCAAATAGTGAACTAAAAACGTCCTCTGTACAGTGTTAGTCCGTTACATGTCAGTCCTCAGATCAAACGGTCTGTAGCGCGTTGCTGACATCTGATCTTGACTTCTCTGCTCGAGGCTGCTTCGCTATTTAAACCGCAGTTAAAATATTCCTCCCCCTGCCAGCGGACTGCACAAACACAGCGACCCGGTTGGCTGATGCAGCGCTGACGTCACACAATGTTGACTAAAAATCAATTACATTTTTTACTGATGACATTGTGATTTGTTGTGATTGAGTGTGATTTTATACTATTTATACTATTACTATGATTTTGTTTATATGTTTATATATAAACTGCAAATTGTCATGTATTGTGTGATTAGCACTTACTGTACATAACAGTCCCATCACATTTATTACGAGTGACTTTAAGATTTCTTTATATGCACAGTTGTCGTTCTGCTGCCTACTAGGTTGTGTTGTTGTTGTTTTTATGTGTTGTCTACTGTTGAATTCAGCGTGTGTTGTATGTCTGTGTCAAATGTCCATTTTATGCAGATCTAATAGACAATGAAGTAATCTGAATCTATATAAAGATAATCCACAGACCTTGTTGTTTGCAGTATCATGTAGGAACTATTTTCTTTCTAACAAAATACACCCACCTTCCATAGATATATACAAACTGGATACTGTACTTTCTCTGCTAAAGGAGAACCTTCAGGGATTAAAATGTCATGATAAAGAGTCAACGGTTTATTGTTTCTTTTATAATCATGGAAATACTTTTTATGCCACAGGGGCATTTTGAAAAATGATCACTACTATAACACATCCATGGCATCTACTCATATATGTGAGGCTACTCTGTGGAGATTAGAGTATAGCCTACCAATACTGCTTACTAACATAACATTACTTGTCTTGCTAAAATGACTGCTTAGCCAAGGTGGACACCATTTATCTTTACGCTGCCATGTGCAGCCTCTTGTCCATGAGCAAGTGTTTTTTAGTAAAAAGAAAATAGTTCCTACATGAATGTGTGAACATCGAGGTTTGTGGATTACCTTGATTAACTGTATCATTATTGTTGGAGAAAAGGCAGACATCTCCACAGCTGATATCTAAAAACACTCTGCAACTCACACCAAAACCCTCCATATGATAAATAGCATTACGGCTAAGTACCAAGTAATACATCACAGTGTATGTTTGGGTGAACATTTCTTCCTGTGTGTCAGTGGGAGTAGAGCAATAGAAAACAGTATCTTGTTCTTATTTAAAGAAATTCAAGTTTAGTATGTGGAGCAGAAGAGACAAGAATAGCAGTGACATTCAGAAGACTTGCAGGCATCTGTAGTTGTGCAACACACTGTGTCTCAGTTTTCAAAATCTACCAACCTTCTCTGACACATCGAGGCCAGGCCAAGACACTGTTCGTTATTCCTAGTAGTATTTTTCAATTTCCTATTGGCAGATTTAGCAAATTAAGATTGTACTGTAATGCTTACACACTAGTAACATATGTACCAAGTTAGACTTATGTGAAAGGTTCTCTTCAATTAGAAACCACATGAAGTTCCAGTTTATCTACAGGACATGAACGCTGCAATAGTGTGGCTGAGAATACAGTTGACTGGAAAAGGTTTTATTGGCCACTATTAGAAAGAATATTTCAATGATTTGGATATGTGCGCATACAATTTCTTGTTGAGTGTAAAAATGGCAATTTGTGGTTTTATGTGTAGGACTATTTCGTGGCTCAGAGCAGTCTCATCTTCAAGTTCTGACAGTGAGGTTAGCACGCACTGATGATCTCACTATAAAGGCAGCAGCTGGCTTCAGCTGCAGACTGAAATAGAGGCAGATGTATCAGTGTCGTTTGACACAAGAAGTAGTATATAGTAGTATAGTATAGTTTAAAGCAGTGACACTCAACATACAGTCTGGGGGCCAAATCTGGCCCAGGATATTGTTTCTGGTGGCCCTTTTTGCAAATCATCATGAAAAATATGGAATTTGTTTGTTTGTTTGTTTTTTGTTTAAAACTAACAAAATTGATTAGAAATGCCAAGAGTTTTGGAGTGCTGCTGCAGTGGTATTACAGGCCTTTTCATGTTCATGTATTGTACCTGATAAGAATTATTAACAAAAATATCAATACAGATGTGTAATATACAAATCACCTTTAAATATTTGTGAAATAGAAAATATGTGTCAAAATATAATTCTGAAGTATGAAGTACTGTTTTCCTGCATGTCCTGGCCTACAAAACATATTTTACAGGCAATCTTTGTTTGGTTCTGATCCTCACACCGTAATCATTTTAATATATTTTTCAATGAGAATATGACTAATGATGCCAAAATGAAGATTACCTTCAATATCATGAATCATAATGCAATATCTGTCAAAATAATAGCAATTATTATTGTGCTCCCCAACTATTAATGTTTGTTCATTGCCCCTGGCCTCCTGTCATTCTGCAAAAGTGGCCCCCAGGCAAATATAAGTTGAGTTCTCCTGACCTGTATGTATGTGATTTTTTCTCCTCAGTTTACTCAGTCAGTAGAGAGATTATTAAAATATGTGTCTGAGTAAGGAAAAGAGACAAATTCAGAGAGAGAAGTTGACTTAACTGAGAGCAGGGGAGTATGGTGGTGACAGAATAACAATCAGGTAAAACAGACCATAATAACCAGCGGCATTAGTTCTGTGGCAACACCTGCATACACTTCCAGACATGTTTAAGATCTGTTCAAATAAACATGCACATGCTCATATTTAACAACTACGTAGCTACAGGAACAAAATATGCTCCAGAGCATAGTCTGTGCAGGAAAGCCTGTCATAATCCTGTCATGTATAGGTTTAATGCATAGCTTGAAGCTACGCTTCTTCCAGGATCACTATAAAGTGACTGCTGCTGCACAAAAACAACCAATTCACTTCCACCTAATGTTGGCAGAAAATAATATTACATTATATCTATTTTAGTGTTTAGTGTTTTTTATAGTTATTATACAGTATGTTCTGTAATCAGATAGGAAGGTAACATAAGGTGCTTTTCCCCGACCTCACAGTCGAGTTTAGAGAAAAAAAACACAAAAGTTTGTCTCCACTGGCTGGGACCCATGCTGCTTTTCTCTTGCTCAATGATTCTAAGAACCAGCTCAGCCCCCGCCAAGCAACTGAGTTACACTACCATCCAACTTCTCCCGCCTTTCTTTCTTTGTTATTCAGGAGAGTGGTGTTACAACATATTTAAACACACACACATACACACACACAGGACACAGTTACTTTCCCAACGTGTGTAAACTACAAGAGAAGTAGGCTGAACAACTTTCGAGGAATGTGAGAGGAAGTTTGGGCGTGTGTGTGTGTGTTTGTGTGTGTGTGTTTGTGTGTGTGTTTGTGTGTATAAAGTCCAGTCCCAACATGTAATGCAGTTATCAACTTTCTGGCTCTGCCTGTCATTCACTATACAGTATATAGACATGTGAACATGTGACTATTCACTTTGTCAGGGTCACTAATGGACACACACACACACACACACACACACACACACTCAGCACCAGGCAGCCAGAGGGGGAACAAGGAAACACGTGTGGGGTTTTCTAAGAACTGAGTCATTCATCAGGGAGCAACAAGTATCCAACTAGAGGAGGAGAGAGAGAGAGGAGAGGAGGGGGGCAGACACAGAAAATACAGAGCTAGGAGGAGAGTAGGCAGAGAGAGAATTTGCACTATGTTAATGTCTGTGTGAATGTTTGACAGGAAGAAAAAGTTGTAGAGGTGTGACAGAGGAGAAGAACTGGTTTATTTACTCTATTTTGCAGGGTGATCATTGGGCCAGGTGATTTTACTGAGGCTTTAGTGCACACATGCAGTTTTTCAGGAAAAGTAACAAGTAAAAGCTATTTTCAGTCGCTCATTATAACATGTACTATTATATATATATTATAGGCATCTGTCATTCTTAAAACATTAACACATGAAGCTGCAGCAAGCTGCCAGTTAGCTTAGCTTAGCATAGTTTAAAAGCTTTGGTGACAAAATCTCCCCTAACAGCACCTCTATGGTTTACAAATGATATTTTACTTGTTTAATCTGTCTAAAAAAAAATAAAGCTAGCTGTTCCCCCCTGTTTCCAGTCATTATGCTAAGCTAAGCTAATTGGCTATAATCTTCAAATTAAACTGTAAACCAGGACACAGGCTGGACTTTTGTGTTATTTGAGGAATTTCATTCATGATGTGCTCTGTTCGTTTGTGGCGGTGCTCTGTGCATGTATGAACATGTGCCTTATGTGCATGTGGTGCATGTTTATGTATGTCTGCTGTGTTTGTGTGTGTTCTGGCCGATATGATCTCTATTGCTCCAGCTACCGCCCTGCAGTGTCACCTCCTGCCAGACACGTGAGACAGAGAGAGAGAGACAGTAGGAGGAGGAAGGTGGTGTCCTGGGACTGGGGCAGCCTGATCTGTCCCAGGAACTCTCCCTGAGGTCAAGAATGCATTCATTTCATCACCACGGAGACGGGGGTGTTAAGGGGGATGGGCTGCATGAGCCAATCCGAAGGCTGCATGCAACACACATCACAACTGAACTATTGACCCGCCCCCAACGTGGAGTCCTAACAGCATGCATGCCTCAGGGCTGGAGAAAAACCTAATTCTTTTGGTTTCAGACATAGCTGGTCAAAGCTTTCCCACCCCTGCCACCAATCGTGAAATGACCTAAACAAATTATACTGGAAAAAAACTTCCACCTTAACAGGGCTGACATTTATTTCCACATACAGAGAGTAAAGCACATGCTGTCCGTATGTTCTAACTGCACTAAGAAATCCCATTATATAATGTGGAGCAGTCGTCAGATTCCAATGTTTATTACCGTCATAAACAAGTCGTACATACATGTCCATACAATCATCGTGTAAACTATAGCACAGCTTTCAGGGGGAGCTTTTTTGGGTGGTAACATTCATAGCTGAGAGTAGGCCTAGTTGCGTTGTGTCAGCACATGTTTTATTTAATGATCAGTTTATTACTACATCAAACCACCACTGTGGTATCAAACCCAAATAAGGATGATGCAGCAAAGCAAATTACACTACATAGAGATGTAGTATATTGTATAGTTTATGGGCACACATAAGAGATAAAAAGCTCAGTCATTAACAACAGTTAAAGTGATTCATCACACACAGATGATCAGAATAATTTCAAGACTAGCATGCGTGATGCTGTGTTTATTAAAGTGAATTAGTGATGAACACCCTCACGCATGAATCATACATCAATAATAATCTCATTGTATGCATGATCCATCATAATGAAGACACTAATAGAGTCTTAATAGTTTACAACTTGCAAACAATGCATATTTCATTGTGTTATTTTTAGCATTATACAGCAATGGTCAAGTTTCTTTAAAGCTGGCTTTGCTTTGGTCCGTATGTGTGCTGTATACGCGTCATTCTCATTAGAGAATGAAACTCAAAAAATCTATCTAACTATCATCCTTCTTTCTTTCTTTCTTTCTTTCTTTCTTTCTTTCCGGTGGTGGAGGTGTGTGTGGGAAGAGCGGAGGGGAGATTTTTTGTATTCAAACTTTTTTTTCGGTTTCATTTCTTACTGTGTCAAATTGTATGATCTACTTTTGCTGCACTAGGATACTGTTATAATTAAAGTGATTATTGGAGTTTAGTGTGTTTTTCCTCCGTGTCTCGTGGCGGGGATGGCGTCCTCTGAGACGCCACCTGTGTCTCTGAGACATGGAGTGAGGCTGGTGCCGCAGGCCACCTCCACGGTGGAGGAGCTGCTGCTGGCTGTGGGAGAGCAGGTGGGCCATGGAAACATCTCCTATGCTTCCCGTATGAACAAAGCGGTGGTGGTGTTCCTCAAAGAACAAAAGTTTGTGACCGAACTTATTGAGAACGGAGTCACTTTGAATGATGAGTTTATTCAAGTGTCGCCGATGGCGGTGCCATCCACGAGGATCACCGTGTCGGGCGTCCCTCCGTTTATTCCAAATGAAGCCCTGGAACGGGAGCTGAGGAGGTTCGGTAAGTTTGCTAGTGCCTTTCGCAGTGTGAGTTTGGGATGCAAAGATGAGAAATTGAAACATGTTCAGTCCTTGAGGAGACAAGTGTTTATGTTTCTAGACTCCTCAACACAGACTTTGGATGTGTCTTTCCGTGTAAAACATGAGGATGGTTTTTACCTGGTGTATGCCAGTTCTGGGAGTGTCAAATGTTTTGAGTGTGGGGATGTGGGTCATAAAAGAATCGCATGCCCAAATAGACAGCGTACGGACAGTGGGGAAGAAAACGTGTTGGCCGGTCCGCCGCTGGGAGAGACGGCTCCTGGCGGGGACCCAACCGCGGCCCTGGGCCGGGGCGACACTGCGGCTGTTGGCGGCGGCTCCGCCGCGGCTCCGGGCGGGGGCGCCGCCACGGCTACGAGCTCCGTGGCGGGCGCCGCCTCCACAGCAGTTACACAACAAACTGACTTAAAGGAAAGGAATTGTGAAGTAAAAACTAAAAATGTGGTGAGTGGAGATGAAGATGCAGGAGAAATTGAGCAGGTGAAGGCGACAGGGAAAAGACAAGTGGTTTTGACAGGTCAGGTGGAGGCTGGTTTGACAGCTCAGGTGATACCTGTTGAAACAGAGCAGGCCTTTCCAGCTGCTGGTGGTCAGCAGACGGACCAGCAGGCCGCTCTCAAAAACAGTCAGGTGGCAGAAATGGACACAGATGGGGAGATGGACTCTGACAGCGTCTCAGTAGCAGACAGTGCCTCTCAGAATACAGACCTGTATTCTTTGGAGGAGGTAAATGATTTTTTAGAGGATTCTTTTGGTAGGCCAGTTGATGTCAGCAGGTACTTTCCTGACACAGAAAAGTTTATTCAGACGGTGACCACTCTTCAGAAAGTTGTGGGAACAGATTTGCTGGATGAAAAAAAACGTTACCGTCTTAAAAAACATGTAACTGTTTTGAAGAGGAAGTTAAGAGGGAAAAAACCTGTAAAGAAAATGAGGTTAAACAAATAAAACAGATATGATCATACAACACTGGGTGTTTCCTCTCTGCTGGGTACATCTGTCTGTTCTGTCTCTGTGCCTCTCCTCTCTTCTTATGCAGGCCTTGAAGGTAGCTTCCTTGAACATTAATGGGGGTAGAAGTGCACAGAAAAGAGCTTTAATATCGGAAGTAATCAAACAGAAGAAGATAGATGTAGTTTTCTTACAGGAAACACATAGTGATGTCCTGACTGAGGCAGACTGGGCTTTATGGTGGAGAGGGCAGCTATTTCTCAACCATGGCTCCAGTCAGAGTGCGGGGGTTGCTGTCTGCTTCTCACCCAGTCTAGATGTTAAGATTCTATCCAGTGTAGTGATAGAAAATGGTCGGGCTTTATTGGTGAAAGCAGAGATTAACAATTTTATGTTTAGCTTTATTAATGTATATGCGCAAAACCTGGGCCCAGAGCGTATATCTCTTTTTAAAAAAATAAAGCAGGTTTTAACCAACTGTAGTCAGAGGGAGTGTGTGGTGATGGGGGGGGATTGGAACTGCTGTCCTGATGAGAACATAGACAGGACTGGATGGGAGGCTCACCCTCAGTCCTCCCTTTTTCTCTCTCAGCTGGTGAGAGAAGCTGATTTGGTGGATGTGTGGAGGGCCAAGCACCCCTCTGCCACTCAGTACACCTGGGTTAAGGTAGTGGATGGCAGGATTAGTGCAGCTAGGTTGGATAGGCTATATATATCTGCCTCCTTGATAACTCGCACTGGAAACTGTAACATCCTACCTGTTGCTTTCACT
>CAFUXE010000838.1:638515-660911 GCA_903364295.1 Serranus cabrilla | reverse complement strand
CAGTCAGGCTGTACAGTGCATGACTTCCCATGAAAAGTAAAGCACTGGCATTAATCATGTTACTGTTTCACCTCAGGCATTTGCATGAATTTATTGTACTTTTTAGCCGATTTTAATGTCTGACTTTTTCCTAACATTAGGGAAACTGTGGCTGTTTTACAGTGTCAACAAAGTGTTTAAACCGGCAACCATTAAGTTTACTATGAAGGTAAGTTGATCTCCTGGCACTGGTAAGGGCACTTATTTTGGGAACGCTCCTGTGGGTTGCATTTGATTGCAAGAAAGAAATACATATTAGGTTGCTTGTTTTGGAAGACTTTGTTGTGTTACCTGAATAGCTGCCCTGTGTGTGTGACAGGTGCGTCAGTGCCATATTTGGTGGCTGTTCATCTGATGTCACATGGCCTTCTGATAGGCTGGACCCTATTTGCCTCACCCTGCCATCTGAAACACACACAGATACACAAGTTACTAGGTTATTGTGATAGCTTGCTGGAGGGTAAGCTTCCTTTCTCACAGGCCTTTTGCTGGTGTCCATTCACAACATTTAACTCTGATAGGTTACCTTCAGGCCTCTGTGTACACTCTGTAGTCTAACCTTTCACCTGTCCTTAAGGCTTTACTACCTGTCCATCTGGTCAGACCTGTACACTCATTGTTTGTCAATGAAAACAAGTCAGATGTTTGGACTTTAATATATATCAATATTAAAGACACAGGCATCTAACCTACTGCATGGGTTGTGCTCATGTTTGTAACTCCCAAACTAAACCACCATTCAGGGAAAACTCCAATATCTTCCAAATTTAGTGTTTTTTTTTCCACATTTTGATTTAAAAATGGTCTCCACTTGCCAAATACAACACATGTATCCATCTCTTACCATGTCCCCTCCAGCAGATGGGAGCTCCTTTGACCAGCACGCCCTGGTTGTTTCTGTACAGATGGTACTTCAAGTGCTTCTGTTTCTTGGGCTGTGTGCTGAGCTTCAGGTTTATGTGGTTGGAGAACTCTGTGAAATAACGAAAGCCTTTCTCTCCACAACCTAGACAGTTCCCTAAGAAACCTGGAGGGAGAGCACATACAGAATATGTATGATTACAACAAGTTGTACGTTCCGGCAGTCACACACTTCCATATCGATCATGTCACAAATGCAGATAGTAGTTTTTAACTTGGAGAGCCTGTGTCACTGTGTCCCTTCATCACCAGTCTTGATATCCGAATATTAATCATTATTTATTATTCATCTTTCAACTACTTATATTTTTTATTTGGATAATCAAATTATTTTTAAATTATTATTTTAAATTAATCTGTATTTGCTTTACTCCTCTATGACAGAAAACGTAATATCTTAATTAAAATAGAAAGTAATAAAAATAAGACTTTTAAGGATGACATCTTATGCTTTGGGAACATAATAGACATATTAATCAGCAAATAAGCATTAGTTGCAGCTCTAATACTAAGGAAGGCTTAACAAGTCGCATCTCTGCTGTACTTAAAGCACCGACACAAGAGTTGACGTTTTGAATGTTTTTCAGATTTCAGCAATTTTCCTGGGCCCCTGTGAGTCTCATTCCTCACCCAGCAGAGCGTTGTGACCTCGTTCGTCTGGCAGGAAGCGGCGGTCCACGGCACTAACTAACAGCGTCTCAGGGAGGGAGGGGGACTTCACCCCGACCAACATGAACCCAGGGGGCACATCGAAGTGATCTGATGCCAGCGAGGACAGGCGCAGGTCCCTGCCTGCTTGACAGAAACCTGTGGGGAGGAAAAGACAGGCGTGGACGGTTATTTTCACAAAATTGTCTGTTAGCTTGTCTTTGACTTTAGATTTAGCCCAATGATATAAACTATGCACACGGTAGGTCTGGATACTTTTTTTCTGCTCATTCCCTTTTGTCTATTTGAGTCAATGAGATTTCTAGTACAAGCAAATTACATATTCTGTTTCCAACTACACCACGACCAACCGCACACAAAACTGACCCTTACAAGTTATGTGACTCTATCTGCATGATCCTCCTTAAACCTACAGTCTATGCATAAACGAGATGAATACTAATTGAACTGTAATTTCAGGTCACTTTGTTTGTTTGAAAATTATTTATCCAGGTGCCAATTGTGACTATTGGCCCAGCAGTGATGATGTACGAGTACAAACCGTCTGTGGTGCAGCAGCCCTCAGGTGGGGGCTTCATCTGATAGGGTATTGGTGGGCTGTTAGACTCTGAGCCGTCTTCATCATCTTCATCATCATTCTCTGCACGGCCTGTTGGTGACAAGAATACACAAAAAAGTACTATTTTAATGGTCAAGCAGACGCAGATGCAAGAAGATGTCAGAATCAAATCAGAGAAGAATGACGTTTGCTAAACTTGTTATCACACCTTCTCCTTTGTATCCATGCAACCCACCATCATGTGCCAACGGCTGCTCTGTCTCCAAGTACAGCTGTGAGAAGACGGGTCGAGGCACGACAGTGTTGGACCTCAGCGATGCCTCAATAGAGTTATGGAGTACCTCCTCAAAGCGCGTAGTCCGCAGCTGGCCTGCGTAGGAGTTCCCCATTAGTGTCCTGTAAACAAGAGTAACTTTGTGTTGGACACTTAAAAATGGCTATAAGCAGACATTCATTTGTTTTTGTTTTTTTGCATTAATTGATTTTGTCCAGTTATTGCACTGAAAGTCAAGGTCTGCTACTTTCAGGTGCTGCGAGTACAGACTTTCCATTAGCCATTCCATTAAACAGTGGGATTCTGTAACAACATAAAGTCAGTTTCAGCTTTGAAAGAAACAAGGGACAACAAAATGAACAACCTTGAAGATATGGTGGAAATATGATAAAACTAAATAAAACCCCTCTGTACAATATGTATGTGCTGTTTGCAACAAGCGGCGGACACTTTGTGTGCAGTGAGTGCTGTCTCTTGCTGTAGAGATTCTATATACTCAAGCAAAGTTATTCTCAACTTTGCTGAACATTACTTTTGGACTCAAGTGAGAGGCGAGTTTCTAATGATAAGTCACATATTTTCTTGTCGCTCCGCCAGTTTACATGGAACCCGCCTGGCACAGTCTCACCACATTTACTCCTCTGTTGCTACCTCTGAAGGCGTTAGAGAGCTGGGATCTCTGACACATTCAGATTGCAGGCGAAACGTTACAGTGGCGTAAATATCGTGGCTTGAAATGGGAGTCTGAAAGGGGCTATTGTTTTGCACGTCAAAAGTAAGTCTAGAGTCTTTCTGTAGTTCTGGAGCCCTTAACTTTGAGTTTTGAGCCTAACTTTGAGTTGGTAGTATACAGTTGAGCTGGATATTTTTTCAAGTGCTTTGGGGGCCTTTTGTTAGTTATTTTGGGGCACAGAACAGCTACATAATTCAAAAATAGCTGCCTGCCTTGTCTCATGGTAAAGTTTTCATTTGAATAACTCACTTTTAAGTTCCTCAGTTGCTGAAGGGACTGCATAACAAATTAAGTTAGACTGTTCAAGCTTCCTGTACAGGAGTGCACACATGTTTACGAGACTATGCAGGCTGTAAGATTAGATAAGACTTTCTTTATCCTGCAGTTGGGAAATTCAATCATCAATACTATTGATATTACGCCAATAATAACAGTTCAGCTAGTTGTATGCAACATTTATGACAGTTTTTTATGACAGCACTGGTCAGTCTACCTGCCTAACAATCATATTTTGCTGCAATAAAACAAAAATGATTTAAGTGAGATGAACAACCTGAAAACACTTTTTTTAATTAAGAGAGCTGACAAAATGTACCTTTGCAGACATAACATGCAGTTAAAAAAATGTTATGAATCTTAATGTGTTACAGAAATACTCAGCATGTCGTAAGATGTTTGAGGGATTATCGTGTTTTAGGAACTCCGTGTTTTAATGAAAATGCTGCATATTAAACCTTTAATATTGTCAAGTCTAAACCACGCACATTCATAAACACACATCCACATTATGCACGGTTTAACAGGCAGAAACACTAAAATCCACTGAAAGAACATCTTCTTACACAGAAACACACACAGGCACACACAACAATAACAGTGGATGGCATCTATCCAGACAGCATGCCATAAAATGAGCTGTGCTGACAGTGTCAGGGCACCCTGACCTAGACGCTGCACTGTTATTCTACTTTCTCTCCCTCTGGCTTTCTCTCTCTCTGCCTCTCTCCTGAGCTTTCCAACAGTTGCACTCCAAAAAAAGCAATTATTTGCAAGTACTTTCAATGTGCACTGACCACTGTTGTTTTAGTTGTTAAAGTTACAGTTAAAGTAACATTTCGACATACATGCATTTGCTTTATATTATTTGAAACCATTAATTTTTCACATTTCCATGTATAAAATTATTTCAACTGTTCCTTTATTATTCTAACTCAATGTGTTAGTTAGTTTTCTAATTCAAGTTATTGAATGAGTTTTACTTTATTTCACATTCTTGTTGTTCTTTATTAAGTATTTGCACTTTTTCAAAACACACTTGTTAAAAGTGCTGTATCATCTATCAGGACATGTGACTCCTCACATTCTTTAATGTGTGTGCAGCAATGCAGGCCAGTGCTGTCATTCACAATTTAAAAAACATACTTGTCTAAGATTTATAAGATGTTTTATGAACATGTAGTAAAACTGGATAAAGCAAAAATGTGTTCAGTGGTACACAAACTGGTTTGTTGATGAGGAAAATAACTAGGCTGGTTGCCTAAACACCATCTTAATCCCCCTTCTCTAAACCTTTGACTGCCCATATGCTGGCTACTACACACACGCACACACACACACACGCACTGTCAGATACTCACTGACAGGCTTGTCTTTTCATTAAGAAGACCTGGGTGGTGGGTCTTCCTAATGAAAACAAGCCTGCCAGATTACAGACTTAAAGCTGTTTGTGTCTTACACTAAAGGTTTGCAGGACTTTCTGCCAGAGTCAGACTGGAGACTGTGTCTGTCTCAGAACATGAGTCCTGTAACCAACAACATTTCAGGTTAACCAAAAATGACATAAGCCAACAGCACAATAATAGCAAGACCTTTCAAATATAAAGGTGCATAGATGAATGAAAGACTTTCTCTGATTCATGCTACCTTTTGCATGAGTCACCATCCTTTTAACAGCAAAACCTCAAAAGAACCCAATGGAGCCGAAGAAGTCTGCGCTTTAAACAACAAAAAATGAATCTTGATTTTCCAGCTCGCTACATGGCCACACATTTGTATGACTTCTCAGCTTCGGTTTTAAAATCTGCCTGCTTGAGAGTAAGGTTGTATGCCATTTGTGTAAGGTGATACAATCTCTGTAAATTACAGATTTGGTATTTAAAAAGTGACAATGCTATGAATAATAGATTGACAATCAGATTTTTAACCCAAGGCTGCACAAATGAAACAGCAGGGAATTAAATTAGTGCGGTATGGTGTGTGCTCTGTGACTTACTCTGTAGCAGCACTGTGTGCAAAACACTAATAAATATAAAATTCTATCTATGTGACAACCCTAAGTGAAAGCATAAAAGTATTATTTAGAATGTGAGTAAGATTGATGTACTTTGCAGAATGCAGCTTCAGCCACAGATGCTACACTGGTTGAGATTTTCTCTGCATGCTATCAAATCATTTTCCACATAATGCTGTTAAAGGGCCAAGCCCTGAGAATGTGGAGCTGGACACACACACACACACACACTCTCCCTCTCTTTGTCTCTCTCTGTGTCATGCACACACACACACACACACACACACCTTACCAGCCACCTTCTGCTTCCAACACTTTCATATGTAAAGAAGCAGTGCAGACTTTTAATGCCTTGCACCACTTTGTGGAGAGACAGAGGACGGGAGACAAAAAGCCCTGTCATAACACAGCCGGCGCTGAGAGGAAGTAATCACACCTTCTACCAAAGAGCACACTGATCTTTTTACAACCAGAGGCAGAGGAGACAGGGAGGAGATGAAAGCAGAGAGGTGTATTCCACCTTTTATTGAATCTTGAACAAAATTCTAAACTTCTGGCCAACTGTTATACAATAACCCAGTGATGTTAGTCTAAAACTGAAACCAATTTGTTAGTTTTTTTGTATTTCGACTTTTGCTCTATAGCAATATCTATTTAATATGATATAATCTATTTTGAAGCTGTCTTATGTAGTCTTAGAAAGAACATTTTTCTTGCCAAATATGAATTTGGATTAAAATTGAACAACATCAAAAAGGGCATTTTTTAAAAACTTTTTATACCTGACTGATAGAGGATACAGAAAATGCAAGTGTGTCTACCATACAACTGAAAAATGTACTCAAGCACACAAAGAAACCCACTGCTGAGCGTTTGTATTGTTCAGTTAAAAGGTCCATTTGAATCTTTGGCAGCACACTGTCGTACTGATCCCAGACTTATTTTTTCAGGAATATCTGTTCCAAAAGCCTGTGGCTCATAAATGTAGACAAGATGACGGAAATCTGCCAAATGTAAAACTTTTAATGAAGCTTTGTTGATCTTTTCTCCTCCCATCTCCCCCTCCTTCCTCTCTCCCTAACGTGGAAGTGGGAGATCCTTTCATCTCATCCCCCTCCTCTTCTTCTATGCCTGTCTTTCTTTCACCCTGGGGAGAGAGACACTATTGTGGTATTTTATGACCAATGGACCCCCTTCCCACCACCACCACCCTCAAACACACAACCTCACACATACAAACCTGTAGTTAGGATTTCTTTAAACTAAAGAAGATAATATACCACACTATAGCCCTTTCAAGTATTTTAACCCTTTTAAGGAGTTTTTCTTAAAATGTTCTTCTGATTTTCTGCCAAATAAATATAGCTGCAAAACTTAATGAGAAGACAACTGTCATTGCTAACCAGCTATGAATTAGCATCATTTTAGACAGGATAAGGTCAAATAGTTTCCTAGCCACTTACTGTATGTTACTTATGCTATTTCATATAGACACACTGTAAGTTAGATATTACATGTACTGGTTAATGCCCCTACAAATCATTTGTCAGGACCATACATACATAATATCCTGCTCAGCTCCTTCCTAATACATGCAAACACACACATCTTTTACTTTGAGGAGTGTCTCATGGCAGCAAGGTCAAAGGTGAGTCCAAATAACAATGTTTAAGTAAGACTTTGATGTGGCCTATAGTTCTCATACACATGCACACACGAATGTGGATGCACACACACACACATACTGACCCACGCATACACACGCTCTCCCATGGGCTCAGTCTCAGTGGACACAAAGGGCTTGTCTTGGGGGGTGAAAGGTCATCCTGGGAGAGGTCAGATAAGAACCTCAGGCTCTTTCTCTGCTGGTCAGGCCCACATACCAGTCGTACACACACAAACACAAGCAGCTTCCCTGCCATTCTTTCTTTCTGTTCAGTCTGACAAGCAGGGTCTCCAACCTCCACCCATGCACCTTCGATAGCTGATCAAATTACACAGTCACAACCAGAGCCACATGCAGATATGCACAGTTTATAGAATGCATGCATGAATATGCATAACAATGTGTGTATACAGACACTATAAAGAGAAACAGTTTTTGAGGAATACTGTTTGTGTATGTGTGTGTGTGACAGAGAGAGAGTGTGTGAGAGAGAGATAAGGCAGAGGCATATTGAGCAGTGTCAGCTGGTCAGTGCAGCATCTCTTTCAGCCCTGACCGGGAGAATTAAAAGAGACAAACCTCCAGCTTTGCAGATGCTCTGTGACCGCTGACCCACAGCCAAACACATATGCAAAAGGATGTCAGTTGTACGCACACACACACACACACACAAGCAAACCCTCAGATGGGCTCACCACTGACCAGTGACCCACATCAAACGCTCTCATTCACAGTTTGCTCAACAGACACTAGATCGATGGCCAGCTAGCCAACTGGCCAACTGTTCAGCCAGCCATTCTGCTCCACACGCTCATCCAAACATACTGAACTGCTGAGCCTCTCAGTTAACCTGCCAACTGTGCAAAACTTTCCAATAACTACATGAAAACTCCTCCTAAACATTTACAAACAATAGTTTTTACCCAATACATGCCAATGTAAATGTGCCATCTTTACATTTTATCCAGCATGCTACAACAACATGGAGAGCACTATGTAAAGAAACACACCACAAAGCACCTAAATATTCAGTGCCTGCTCCACCTGTTGATTCACTATCTTGGTCCACGTCCTTGAGCAGTTTTTTTTCTTGTGCTCTCTCTGTCTTGCAGTACTTCAGGAACTTGTGTCGTCTACAGGAACGCAACTCGGGCTGGATTTAAACATTTCAGCTGCAAGAGGTACCACAAACTTAAACTGGATAATGAGCTGAAGGAGTGTTTGTATAATATGAAATGCATTAAATCTGATAGTAGCCATTGGAAACGTGACATGTTAACACATCCATCTCAGCCCTTCGAGTGTTAGGAGCAGCATTAAGAGTCAGTACTGTGCATGCACACACTGCATACATACAATATATGTATAACATTTCAACATTTTAATTCAACAATATGAAAGGTTCTATAAATAACCGTGTTATATATTTTGTTCAGACAATTTAAGATGATAAAAAAATAGGTTTTCACTCTTTGTTGTTGAACAAAGTTACAAATGATAAAACATGTGTGTATTCTGTTACATCATGTATTGTTACATAACTGCGATTACAATTGTTTGACCAAATTATTTTTTTATGGGAAACATAAATATATTTCAAGAGCTTTGGGTATAGAAGTCAAAGTTTTATGGTAATCTTTGTTTTATGTATAATATGTACACTGCAGATAAGCACAGAAAAAAATAATATAATAGACTGCTTTTTTAATGCTTTATTGTTACTGAGAAAGTCACACACTGGTGTATCCTCGATTGTTACCCGTTTACATCTAATTTAAAGGGATTTGAGAAAATGTGCAACTACAGAAAAAAAACGGAGGGTATTTCGTGGGTGAAACGGGTTTGAATCCGCAAACTCCGTCCTGTCCTTTACAGCGTAAAGACGGTAAGAGATAAACATGAAGTGTGAAAAACAGATCCATACCACCGGTTTTCCAGCCAAATGTTAAACTACAGCTAGAAGAGACAGCTCTATGGTAGAAACCACTTGTGAAACATTATTTCCTGTTTACCAACAGCATCAGTCACAAAGTGAGCACTTTTAATCACTAAGAAGACAGAGAGGGTACCTAACGTGCTCTACCTGCAGAAAAGAATACGATAAAAACCCTAAAAAGCGTAAACAACTGATGATAGGACTCACCTCTACGCTCCAGCGGGAGAAGCTCAGTCACTATTCTTCATGAAAAGCCTGAAAGTTGATCCAACGTGCTGTCACCATGTCTCCGGCGCGAGACCTACGGCGGGACTGGGTGTCGCGTGTGTCATCACCTCTGATCCTCAGTCAGAGAGGAAAAGGTCCCTCCCCCTCCCTGTGCAAGAATGGTATGATCCGAGCGGCGTTTAACTAATTTTTAACACTTCTACTGTCTATTAACCAGGCTATTTTATCGGTCAAAGCCCATGGCAATGTCCTATAATAAGTTACGGGATGTCATTACTGTATCATTTGAATGAAAGGGAGCAAAATGTGGAAAAAATGTCTTTGAAACCCGTGAAAATTACAGGATGTAACTTAATCCGTTATTTATGCTAAATCAGACATCTTTAAGAAATAGATAGACAACATATCGAGTGATTAAATCGAGTCGAGAGTTTATGATGAGCACAGGCCTATATTTATTTATGTATCTCTTTTTCCCAGGTTTCTCATCATCTGGTTAGTTAAAATAGCTGGGCCACTTGGCCAACGAATGACATAGCAATGTAATAAACAACTTAATCAGTTGGACTGCCAAAACGAAGTATTTCAGCCGGAATTTTGTATTTCGTTAAAACCAGACACTAAAATATATTGAATGCAAGTAAAATGCGCTTTGCACAATCAACATTTACAGTTGGTCAAATCAAATTCTACCCTTGCAATAACACAATTTAAAAAAACGCCATATTCAAAATCAGACATGTAATCAACTCATTCTTGACAATGAAACTATAACCTTTTACGCTATATTTTTTTAAATGTAATCTGGGTTGATTATTGTTACTTTTGTGTAATTTGATGATGTCATCCTGATTTCATATAATCAAGTACTATCCATCTCTGGTTTAAGGATATATGTGGCACTTTAAAAAGTGCATAGGCAACATAACAACTGATCACATTTAGTCAGTAGTATGACGTATTTATGATGAGAATACTTTTTTCTGTCTTTTTTCTCTGAATCACGATCTAATTAGTAGTCTATTAATGAGATCAAATTGCTCAAAACAAGAGAGAATGTGAAAGAAAATAAGTCCCACTCTTAAGTTTCTCAGCCTACCTGCCTATAAACCAAGTGGTCTTATATTATCCCCCTACATTAACCCAAGTTATGAGGTATTTGAAATTCACTTGATTATTTTCATTTCATGGTAAGCTACTTTATACTTTTACGCCAATACATTTCAGAAAGGAAATATTTTAGTTTTTACTCGTCTAAATTCATTTTAAAGCTTTACCTGCTAGTATGGTAACAGACCATAGGCGATAATTATAAATGATAAAATCAACTGATAAATTATATTATAATACCTTTACAGCCTGTAACATTACAGTGACACAATATTTATCACTATTTTATAGTCTCGTGATTTACTATGATTCTGAAATAAGTAATTTTTCTTAGTATTTTAAACTCCGGGCTTTTACTTATAAGAGTATTTTTGCCCTGTAAAATAACTATTACTACTAATAACTAACTACTATTACTTCAGTAAAAGGTCAGAATGCTTCTTCCATCGCTGTCCGCGATAATAATATTACATTCCTTCCACTTGTAGTGCATGTAGTACCTAAAATCAGAATGTGTTATATGTGTCTTATTTATCCGTTTGTATTTATTGACTCCATTTGTATTTATATGAAAGACAATGTCATTTTTATCATAAGGGCATTACACAATAAATCAAGTTAACTACACTTATGGCCGAAGAACACACACTGGGCTTACATCAGTTTATGACTTGTACACTGTAGGACACTCTCAGTTTAAGTAAGGATTAACTCCACTAACTTTAAATGGATGGCATTGAAGTTGTAATAATAAACCCTATTTTCTCAGAAAACCCACTGTTAGGAAAAGTAACAAACATTTCCACCGAAAACAGTTAACTGTGTGAGTTCCAAGTAAATGACAACCCTTTAAAGTCATTTATTAATGTTTGTCGTCCTCTACTGGACAGAGTGTGGAACTACAAGCAGGAGAGGGATAATAGGAACTTCTTCAACGGTAGCTTTTATATATGTACAGTAGATGATGATGATAATAATAATAATAATAATAATAATAATAATAATAATAATAATAATAATAATGTATTAAATTGCATTTTACACATCTTGGTTTAGATATGTGAGGGAACTGTAACTGGATTGTATTACCTTTTTTCATCTGATTCATCAATGTTCAATAGCAACACACATAATTTCAAGACTTTCGGGACTTCAGTATATAGAAATATTCAAAAACAATAGGCGACAATATCACATCTGTACTGCATGAGAAAAACTGCATGGTTTGTGCAACAAATTGTTTGAGATTAGCATAAATGGGCATGTCTGTAAAGAAGAGACTCCTGGGTATCCATAGAGCCCATTTCATTCAGATTTCATGTGGTCAGAGGTCAACGGACCACTTTGAAAATGTCCATGTCAGTTTCCCCTCACTAAGATGTAGCTCCTATCTCCTCTGCAGCATTAAGACTGAGTCTGCTAGAGCCTTGGAAAAATAAAAGTTGTCAGGGCCTGTGGGCTGATTATTAGAATGCAAATGGGTAAAAAAAAAGAAAGAAAAAAAATTAGATTAATTGTACATTATCATCAACTGCATTCAAAACTCACTGTCCACTGTCCATCCTCCAGTGGTAAAATACTGCTAAATGAAGGGCACACCTCAGACCTGATGTTTTCTTCTTTTCTTTAGGGTACATCTTTGGGAATGGCATCTATTTCTTTATAATGAAGTTTGTCAAAGTGCTGATCACATGGAATCTGATGAATCTGCGTCTATTGGCTCCCATCGGTTTCCACCAAGGTCAGTGGTTTTCCAGCAGTTGGCTTCAGGAGCTTCAGCTGTTCAACCAGTCTCCACTCTCATTGAAATGTTTCCATTCATTTTGCACATCTGCTTCATTAGAAAAGACTTTCTTTATTAATTGTGACAAATTTATTGACATTAATTTAGATCACAGTCAGTTTCAGATTTTTTCCCTGATTAGAATGCAAATAAAATCCAACAGCAGCTGAAATGGTTCATCCATCTGCTAAAATCATAATGTCATTCAATTAATGATGAATCCATTAATTTATTGGTTGTGAATACCTCTTATGACTTTTTTTTTTAAATTTTTTACAAAGTGATAGATAAATCATAAAACGCAGAGGATATTTATAAAAGGCATAACCAATTTCCACTGTGGTCCTCCTTCCTAATTACAGCTTACATTTTGTCACTGGGAATCTCATACTTCATCCTTTCCGCTGCCCCAACTGGGCAGTGCCAATCTGTACAGTGGCATAGCCATGCCACGCCAACACAACATCCCCTGATGGGAGAACAGGTGTTGGACAGGGTCCAGTGGAGCAGAGCGGAGCGGGCTGCCGTGATATATCAGATGAACCGGCCAGCACCGTCTCCTCTGGCCCGAGGGAGGGGGACCCGGCCATTTATTAAGAGCGTGTATGTGTGTGTGTATGTGTATGTGTGTGTGTGTGTGTGTGTGTGTGTGTGTGTGTGTGTGGGCAGAGGTTCTGTGAGGGCAGCAGCAGTACAACAATGAGCCCCAACAAAACTGATTGGGACCCAAAGACCCAACAGGGAGGCAGGCTAATCTGGGAAATCCCTGAACAAAAACTGTATATTTTTACTTCTAAACCTTCACAACCCACAAAGGACAGACTGAATGTACCAGCACATGAGACATAAAGATGTCGAATTAAAACACTGCAAAGTTTTTACTTCTGCCTTTTTATGTTTTCGACTAATTAAAGAATACATTATTTCTGTCAATGCGTCATAAACAAAGCACAAGTCATAAAGACAACCTATGAAGTGTCAAATCTTTGTTTGTTTTTTTTACTTGTGTTACACAATTTTTTCCTCTAATTTCTGGGTGGCCTTAAAACAGGCCCCATGACCCATTTCTGTTTCCTGACTCAGACCTCAAGAAACCGGTTTATTGGGTTTTTGAGATCAGTTTCTTAAGTCCCTTTACTGCTATTTTTACAGCCAATATGACACCGGGTGTGATGATTTGCTCAGTCGCTGTGGAGCCATATTGGCCTAGGCAAGGCTTGTAGTTCCTGTTAATGGGTTGAATATAATATTTTATGTCCCGTTGCTATAGCCACGGTGCTTAACTTGTGATGTAAAAATAGTCAGGCCCATTCATTTTAGTATAAATACTTCACTTCGCTTCAAGACACAGACTGAGCTGTATGTAAAACATGTCTATTTGAATGTGCCCCGGCAGAGGGAAAAGGTATTGCTACTTTACACATAATGACGGCCCAGGTCGTTTGGCTGAGAATAATGGCAGTTTCGCTGTAAAGCATATCACTCTCATTAGGTTTTTACACACTGGTCGTGCCTAACTGGAGATGCACTTGCCTGGACACACACACACATGCATGCATTCACGCACAGAGTGCACCCTCACACGGGCACACAAACACACACACACACACATATCCATCTCCAAAGTCATTAAATCCCTTTGAAAAGAGGCCTCATTTGAGAGAAGCAATAAAATTTTTAATCATTTTATTACCAAAAGAGTATTTAACAAGTGGGTAATGAAACGCCAAAGGCAGGTTAGCTGAGTTTAACCTTCATAGAGGAAGCCATGTATCACATGCTGCCCCGAGGCATGGTGGGACAGAAATGTCATCCTCCATTATCCACCATACCTGAAGTGTGGCGTTGCGCGGCTGGCAGGCAGGCGTCTCGCTCTGCAAGGCGAGGCTGACGGGAAATTAGGGGGAATTCAATTAATGGACGTTTTTTACGCACCAGGGAGAGGGCACAGCTGCACACACACCTTAATGCTTGATGCACACACATTGTAGCAAATGTAACACACTCGTGAATGCACGCACGCACACCCCAAGGCATATCGGACACACTGAGAGGGGCTGCTGATGGGACAGGAGAGCAGGAAGAACACATGTTCGTTTTCCGGCTTTAAGTCTCTCTGTCTCTTTCTTTCGCTCTCTTTTCATACCTTAACTTTCTGCTACTTGGTTCAGTTGAATCCCTTCTCTCTCTCTGTGTGTCTCTCCTTGAGGTGATGGTATAGCGGGGCCGCTCCACTGCTTTCCCTCAGCAGGTCAATTAAGGAGAAAATGAGGCAGAGGGGGACACTCTCAGTCTGTCACTATAAAAGAACCATACCTACCTATCTACCTGCCTGCCAATTGCTCACATAATATAGCGTTAAAGTGCCCTGCAGTGTAAGTGCGAGTCTGACTTCGAGACAGAGGGAGTGTCAAGTAGAAAAAGCTAAAAAGGCAGGGGTTAATTCATATATGCACCTGTTAGAGAGCGACGAAAAGTGGTATTTCCAGAAAAGCAATCGCCAAGTCCTTAAGG
The DNA here is from genome assembly GCA_903364295.1 of Serranus cabrilla. Lineage (NCBI taxonomy): Eukaryota > Metazoa > Chordata > Actinopteri > Perciformes > Serranidae > Serranus > Serranus cabrilla. Next base: position 646,189 of record CAFUXE010000838.1, on the reverse strand, counting down.
GAGGGAACTCTACCAGCCACCTCTGATAGCACCAAATACAGGCCCATACATTACACCTTGCAATTTCTTTGACAAGCGGGAATAATTTATGGCCGATAACAAAAATACTCTATTTTCAATAACAAGCTTCGGTGGTACTTAGAGGGACTGGCCCCCAAAGTTAATTGAAAAGTGTCCTGGCTCTCATTTGCATAAGAAACACATTTAAAGGTGAAAAATTATAAATAAATATGCGGCCACCTGTGAAATATGGCTTTTGGCCTGCTGGTCATTTATAACTTTGCCTTTAATTACGTGACAGGCTGGGCTTCTGCAGCTGTAATGAGAGGCTGGAGTGATGGAGAGGAGTGTGTGAGAGACAGAGGGCTATAGGTCATTTAGTGTACCAACAGACAAACCTGCAGGAGGACGCACACAGATGGACGGACGCACACGCAGGTGGAAGGATATTGTAAATGTAGGCACACACACATACACACTCAGAACATCACATCACTGAACAGTGAACAGATATCCACACAGTCACACATGCGAAATGGAACAGCTAAAACACAATTTCTTTGCTTTGGTGTCCTGATGGAACAGTTAGTACAAAACTGTGTTTTTTTGTTGTTGTTTTTTCTTCGTGGGTTCATTCAATCAAAGAAAAGAATTTGTGAATGAAGTAGTGACCTCTATCACAGAGGTCACTACTTCATTCACAAATCAGTTGGTTAATTTCAGATAATTTAGCCTTCATAATCTCAGTCTAAATTAGTGAACAATCTAGAAATTACAGATAGTTTTTTTCAATGCTAAAATGGCAAATAAACATAGGAAAGCAAATAAGGAAGTAAAAGAAATGTTCCAACAATCAATCCCAATACTATGTCAGTTCTCGTCCCCAAATCAGGAAGATGTGATCCTTGTTGAATATTTATTAAAGCTACAACTAACAGTTATTTCCATTGTTGTTAATCTGGCGATAATTTTCTCAATTAATTGAAAATAAAATGCCAGAAAATCGTAAAAAAAAAAAGGTATCTTAAGTGATATCTTTCCAAAAACCCAAAGCGGATTCCTAAAAAAGGCTTGTTTGGTCCACAGCTGGAAACTTTACAGTCATAGAGGACTAAAGAAATTATGTTCATTTAGAAATATGGAATCAGAGAATTGTATTCTTTTTATTCTTAACAAATTACTCAGACCGATTGAACATTCATCAAAATCGCTGCCATTTAATCTAAAATTAATCTCTTAAACTCTAATATTTATGATACAATATGGTACAATATATTATTTTATTACAGTATTTTACTGTAAATACAGGCATCCCTATCTTATCTGGTAATGATTCACTAATTTAAACTGCATTTTGAATTGAATTTGTCCCAAAGGAAGCATCAAACTGCCGGGCAGCCCCTCCTAGTTGAATAGCTGATAAATCAGTCATTTTGGTCTTAAAGGTCAACTAAGGTTTCTCCTCAGACAAATGACTTTTTTTCCAGGTAACTTGTGAGCACACCTCTGGAAACCCTAAGATTTCAGGAGGTGCTTTTGCATGATTCTTTCAGGAATCTTTGGTCTTTCATCGAGGACAGCCCTGCAAACTGTTATGGATTTGTTGTATTCGTAGACACTAGTAAATGTGTGACAGACAGCCAGGCACGTTAAATGACAGACATGTTGGCAGTTAAAGTGTCACACAGACAAGTTATGACAAAAGTCAGGCAGAGAGAGAGACGCATGCATTACAGGACAGCAGACACATAGTTAGACAAAAGACTGGGTGGTGGATATGCAGCGTGTGGCACTTCTTTCTCGGTGTCTCCTCCCTCCCTCCCTCCTTCTCTTTTATGCATAAAGAAAACAGCTTGCATTGCCCTGCAGGTACTACCACAGCGCTGTGCCGCCACGCACCGCTTTCACTTTCACCTTCACACCTTCTCTGCGGTCACTTCCCGGTAGAGCTTGCGTCGCAGCAGCGGTACTTCCTGGGGTGTTCTCTCTCTCTCTCTCTCTCTCTCTCTCTCTCTCCTCATCTCCCTTTTTTACCCCCTCTTTCTCCATCTCTGAATAGCAGTATAAGGAAAGGAGGGAGGGAGGCACAAGCATGCCCCGGCCTGGCTCACTAAGTCCTATTATAAGTAGAAGAAGGCGATATTTCACCATTTCACCCCCCAGAAATATTACAAGATAGACAAGCAAGCGGGGGCTAATCCCTGGGATGAAATTAGCAGCGGAGGGGTTAGCGGCAGGATGGAGGGATGATATAAAGGGGGGTTGTGGTGGGTAGCTGAGCCCTGCTAGAGGCAACTCGTCCACAGGGATAATTACAAGATGCTCCCGGGATCTGTCTGTCTGTCTGTCGGCTATGCTGGGCTGGCCTTCATTTTTGATGGCTCTATTTTCAACAAGGGGGACTAGTTCTTTCCCTCGCTCTCAGTGTGTGTGTGTGTATGTGTGTGTGTGTTGCCCTTTCTTTCTGTGTCTCCAGTGCTTCAGATACATAGTAAAAGCTATTAAAATTGAAATTGTTCTAGGGGCTGTGAGCGAACGGGGGAGAGAAGCGACACACTCAACCCCCATGACAGACTGTTTAATAATGGCTGGACTGTGTATGTGTGTGTGTGTGTGTGTGTGTGTGTGGGAAGTGAGCCTATGACCCAGCCGGCAGGCCTGGTGTGAATATTTTTTTCTTATTCCAAGCTACAGTTTCCTTTTACATTAATATTAAAATGCAGATATTACGTCTAAAACGTCTTAAATTTCATCACAGGTAGGGACTTTAACATGATCTCTTTACATTAAAGATGTTGCTAAACTTCAGTATCACTTTTCAGAGGAGCCACATAGAAAAATATGATTTTGTAAAGTGTCTCATGCAGGAGCACCTGTACTTTTTTTTAACCCTAGTTTCCTCCTGTAAATATGACAATTTTATTCCAAACAAGAGTACGATAGAAACCATGAAAGATAAGCTTATTTTAATCTCCCTACATTACAGGTATAAGAGACTGAGTCCCCCTCTCTCCCCCTCTCTGTCTCTCTGGTCAGTGGTGGGAGGTGAGCATGGCAGCAGAAAGCTTTGACCAGCACACTGACCCCTCTCTAGGGAAACAATGACTTTGAGAGGGCTGGAACACACACACAGCCGCGCACACACACACACACACACACACACACACAATGAAGAATGGAATGGGCAAACTCATTCATCACTTTAACAAATATAACAGGCTATTGTAGGAGCTCGCAAAATAGAAGACAAAAGCTAAAGCAGTTGCACTTAGGCCAATGGCTGCATTCACTCAGCCACATATGTGTAGCCTCCGTGTGCAATACACACACACACACACACACATATAAGGACAAATCTATATTCACATGCACTCCAATGCATTCCTCAAATTTAAAGTGATACAATTTCCTTTTGATCCTTTTAACTAAGAGTAGTTTTGTATAAGTATGAGCACATTTAAAGCCAACATGACAAAAGTGCATCATTTTCAAGTAGACTGAAGGTGTAACAGCAACATACTGAAGTCAATGACATATAGTTTTTATTCAGTTTTTATTCTATATTCTGCCACTCTTTGCAGAGAATACTTCTTGGAAGCAGAAGATGGCATTTTTTCATATTAAACTCTGTTTATATATATTGAGTACATGTGTTTTGTCACTAATCAAACATCACAGTCATCACTCAGTGTGTGCCTCCCCTTGAGTGTGTTGCTGAGTCTCAAAATGTTTGCCTCTTGTGAAAGCAGCAAATGGGAGTCAGAGAAGTGAGGCGGTCCTGTAGATGGCGCTCTATACCAGGAAATGACTCTGGACTTTGATGGAATGCGGACCACAGCGCTGAATAAATGTGTGCGTCTCTGTGTGTGTGAGGGGGAGAAACAGAAAAATAGAGCAAGAAAGATGGAAAGTGTGTGTGAGAGAGAGACAGAAAGAGAGAAAGAAGGAGAGAGAGAGAGAGAGGGAGAGAGAGAGGGGTGTACAGTACCTGATGGTACAGAATAGTCTAATGACCGTCCTTCTTTGTCTTTGAGCTGGCAGACAGAGTCATCCAGCACATTCAGCACCAGAATAGCTACAGAACAACCACGCATAAAGTGAAGTTATAAACAAAAAAGAGCACACTAGATCATCGAGACAGGCAGAGCCACGATGACATTTTCCTTCTGATAACTGCAACCTCCAACATAATTCACAAATTCATACAAATTCTTGGCTTTGGAAGCTCCTGTGGGTTCAATTAGTTTTGAAAGGTATTGTTTTGTTCCTAAACTTCTATTAAGTATGTGCAAGGAAATAGAACAAGCTGAATCTGTAACACAAAACAGGTTTACCCCATAAATGATGTAAAATAGGCCGGTACAGACAGAATTTAGCAGTGAAATTAAACAGCATAATGGTCAGATAAAGTTTCCTAATAATCAGAATGACTTCTTTTTATTGAAGCCATATCAGCGTGTCATTCCCATTATGTTGATCACTATTTCCTCCTCTCAGTAATTATGGTGTAATTAGACAGTGATTAAATATAAAAAAGGGTGAATTGCGATTTGTTCTAATATGGGAAAAACACAGGACAGGTGGTGTATTTGTCTTATGGTGTCACCACGTCTAACAGTGTGATTAGTAAATTCAGTCAAGGTCAGGTGAGTAATTGGCCTGTTGGTTGCAAGCAGCTGTGTCACATTTTGTTACATGTAGTTACATTGTAATTACACTGTAATCACAGAAGAAAGACAGCAGCAAAATAATTGCTGTTGCTCATAGTAAAAGTAATGTGATGACTATAGTGATTTAATTCTTCTCATTTCATGGCAATCATAATTAACATTTTCAAGAGCACATCTAATTGCATATCACAGTATTTCCTCTTTATAATAATGCACACAAAAAGCATGACTGTCACTGTCTAATTATATTATCCACTGAGTCACACAAATTTAAGGTTGTTTTTTTCCCCCAGCTTTTCAATGTAAAATCTGTTTTTCATTGTGTTAGTGGCAAAGTCATTCATCTGACTGGGATTCCAGTCTAAAAATAGAGTTACAGATGCGACCAAATAACATGCACAGGGCTGCGATCTTGACAACGACCTGCATGTTGCAGAAGCATGCATGCATAGCCAAACTGCAGCAAAAAAGATTTAAAAAAATTAAAAACCAAAAGATAGAGAAAGACAGACTTTCTGCCACAACCACATTTATTTATTTTTTACACAAATGGGAATATGCATAGGTAATAAAATAAATAGAGTTAATCACCGGAAACGTTATTCAAGTGTATTTCAAACAATCTGGTTTATATATATTTTGAATATAATTTTTTTGCTGACATAGTCTTTAGTGAATCTCATTTAAATGATGATTAAACGTGTGGCTGATAATCCATGCACAGATCGTGAGAAAAGACACTCATATGCTCGGAATCTCAATCAAACTGGCTTTTTAAAATTCCTCAACATTTCGTTTGAATAAAATATACATATGCAGAAATTATAGATGTCAGATACTTTGTCTTTTAAGAATTTAGTCACTGATTAAAAATTGCAGAAGACTTTTGGACCATATGTTGTCTTATTGCCGACAGTACGCTGATAATTTAATAGTAGCTGCAGATGCATGATGGCGGATGTCCTACCCTGCACTGAATATAAAAAAGGTGTCCTTGACAATGACTCAGCCTTTCTGTATTGATGCTTTCTGTACTTATTTGATTGAACCTTTCTGAGATGTATTCTTTGTGCAGAAGAAGAAGTAGGTGAGGTTTCCATCATACAGGATGGTAAAAGACAAACTTGTCTTCCCTTCCATCTTCTCTCAAATCGTGTGAATAAAAGTATTTTAAATCCTCTCCTAACAAGGGCAATATCCCCATCATTCTTCAAATAATTATATTCTGACTTTGATCATATTATTTATTATCCTTTATTTGATTTTTATAATATCACACACAGCTGCTATTATTCCTGTGATGTTGTGTGTGTCCACAACATATGAAACGTAGAGAGAAAATGTAGCATTTTAATCTTTCATTGTGAAGAAACTTATTTCATTTGCTGCCTCCAGGGAGGTCAGAGGGAAAGGTTAAATATATAATGGCACACATGGGAACCTGCGAGGGTCCAGTCTCTGGCTCAAGGACACTACAGCAGCGAACTGCTTTGACATACACAACAACAATAATTAAAAAGCAATTCTGCATATGGACATCGTTTGCTAATATAATAATGTATTTATTTTCCAGTAAATTATGTGTTTTTCCTAAACGGACGGACTGAACATGTGATGAAATTCTTTCCGAGGCAGACTGTGTATCGGTGTGTATTGAAAAGGTCACAAACACATTTATGTCATTTTAAAAGTGTGTGATTGCATATTAATCTCATTGATTTGTGCGCATGCCGACAAAAATAAGTTATGATTTTAATTTCCTTCATCTTGTTTATAGTTTAAACAGGCTTTGACTTGACCATCATCACCTTCATAGCCCCTCAAGGTGTCTCTCACATATAAGGACACACACACACACACACACACAAACAGAACTGGCTCTTTAGCACTCACCATTTTACTGTTCAGCATGTCCCACTCAGCAGTGTATGAAAATAAAGACAGCGTCCTTGACAAAGACTCTCCAATGTTGTGAGTCCGCTTTTCTTTTTTTCTTTTAAGTTTTCTGATTAAATTCTTCGCTCCACGATGCTTTAGCTTAACTATGAGTCTGTTCACAGACAGCAGCTGTCCTTATGTACATGTGGACTTCATCTTATGGCAAGTAGAAACTAACCTATATATCCTTAGATATTAAAGGACTTTTATTTATTTTCAGTATTACTCAACATGTTAAATAATAACTCAGTCAGTTTACTTTCAAATTACAATGTCTTTAATATGACTAATGTTATTGTTATTAGTTGTAGTCGTAGCTGTAGCAGTAGTAATGTCATTATTACTGTATTATACAAATGTTATTTGGTTAATTTAGTTTGACGATTCACTACAAAATTAATTTCAAGTGTTAAATGCACAGACTTAAGCTAGAGAAAAAAAAGTAATAGTGTGTTATAAGACACAAGATATTCAACTATTTCACTGCTAAGTTATGAAACTGTGCTAATTCTCTTTTAATACCTATGTGCATAACATTGTCATCATCAAATGTCTATTAACTGTGCTGTTTACAGTAACTTCCTTTTCTTAAAGTAACATTTAAAACACAATTCTATACTTACTTTCATGGCTTTAATTTTTATAAGATTTTACTCCATTTTAAAAAAGCTTTTATTTAAAATCATTTGTTAGACAGTGTTGATATTTATGACACGTCTCAAGAATACATGAGCGGAGGCGTGCGGCCGCACACACTCTTCCTCTCCTCCTCTGTCTCCACGCTCTGACTTTGTTGTGTGCGTAATAGTTCCTAACGGTTACAACTAATGAATTGACCAGCCTCAGGGAGGTATATATAAACCTATTAGCTTTAATAAAGTCTGAAGGTATAAAATTACTCTCTGAGGTATTTCACTATACACTTAGTACTCTCCCCAACCTAATAATACCAGCTTCTTTTCCAAGTACATTGTCGCGCACTTTGATTGCATTCTGGGGTCTGTCTGCACAATTATTTTCAATTTAACCACCTAGAGGACAGAGGAGAGAGAGAGGGGGGGGGGGG
>CAFUXE010000838.1:561928-574821 GCA_903364295.1 Serranus cabrilla | reverse complement strand
GTGTGTGTGTGTGTGTGTGCTGGGAAGTGAGCTAATAAAGGACGGTGATCCATGAAAGGCCTTGAGCAAAGACACAGTCAATTACCTAATGCCTGGACCAGACCGCAGGGCCCCCGCACACACATTCTTTCTCTAACATACTCACACACACCCATGCATACACCTAATTTACGTATACATGGAGAGAGGGCAGTGGAGGGCATAACTGGGAATTGTGTGTATGTGTGTGGGTGGGTGTGCATATGCGTGTGATGGAGAGCGGCGATTTATTAAATTGCTGTCACTTTTGACAAATTTGTGCAACTCAAGTTGAAAGGGTTAGACTGCACAGCGTCTCTGTTTTTCCTCTTTTCTTGTAGCAGAGAATAATACCTTCAGAGCAAAATCCAGGAAACCCAGAGATAAACCTGTGACCGCCATTAGTTTGCATGTGTTGACAAGCGTAGCCTGGCCTGGCTTCATGTCCCAGCTGTAGACCGAGGTTTGACATGGGTCGTTGAAACATAGGGGCGGTGATAGACTTTGATGTGAAAGGGTGAACATGGGTTTCTATAATAACTGTATGATCATTATAAAAATATTACAGGGTTACTATAAATCTACAGCTGATACTAGACGCTCCTTTTGTTTCAACCATTAGTTTTACTTTCCTCAATCAAAGACATTTCATTCCTGTTTAAAAGATTGAGGTTGTTGTATTACATTAGATGATGTAAAAAAAACAAAAAAACATTATCATATCAAATATTGCAAGAAACTCTTTGAATTACATGAAACACAATAGCGCTGTTTGGTAGAAATATGTACTCATGTTTGGTCAGTTCAGTTGTGAGGTACTTCCATGAGAGTCCACTAAGTCTTTGGTAGACAATGTTGACAATGTTTGGCAGCAGTAGGAAATAAATGGGTCATGTGCATGTTTACCACATGTTCATTAAGCTGCATAACACACAAGCCTTGTCCACCTTGATGGATTCTGTGTATGTGTTTTTGTGGAAATCAGGCAGAAAAGGAAGCATTCATCAGCTATGCATCTCTGCACAGCATGATGGCTAGGTGGGTGTATGGCTTCCAAATATGTCTTAAATTAGGCACATAGTAGGCTTACACAATAACTAAATGATAATAATGTTTGTGTTTGTTTTCAACCTACCTCCACTTGGAGTCTGTATGTAATCCACTATCTGAAGTTATTGGGGTAGGCTGGCTGAGTAAGGGAATTGCTGCTGTGGCTCAGGTGGTGGAGCATACTCCCTGTGTTGGGCGCGGAAGAAGACAAACAACAATAAAAAAAAAAGTTTTACATCATAAAGGTTGCAGTTGCAGCTCAGGTTAAGCTTTAGCAGTGTATCAAAAGTGATTAGGTTCAGCATGAATCCATCATGCAGATAATGTTTTTAACACATAAAGAACACAACAGGCACTGACAAGACACAGGGGAAAACCCAGATATGCAAGTTCCTTTAAAAAATGTTTATATAGTTATTTGATTGCAGTGGGACAAAAGACTGAGTGGCAAGAAAACTGGGTGGTCTTTTATACTGTAGTCAGGGAAATTATTGTGCAAGACAGATTAAACAGAGGGTTAATAAGAGTACTTCGCATACACACACACTAAGCAGATTATTTTGTGAGTGGTAATGAGGTTGTAGCCAAGTGTTTTAGCAAAGACACACACATACATACACATGCACTATTTCTAATTAAAACCAATACAAGCCTTGAAAGCAGGGAGAGACTGCTTATAACAAACCCAGTCTGAAGCAGCCTTAATATAATCTCCTGGCACAAACACCCATTTGTTTTCATAATGAGGATGTGTCCATTTGCTACTTAATGTTGCATGAATTTGCCTGTGACTGTGTTAGGTGCATACAATAGGCATGTGCACACTCAAAAAGACATAATTAAGAAAAAATAAATGATGGAACACTTCACTGGTGTTTGTTTATGTGCATGTGAGTGTATATGAGGATGGCTTTGTCATATCATATTGTGTGTGGGTCTGTTTTCACGTGTATTATATGTCTTTATAGTGTTCTCACACTTTGCCAGTGGTGGGTCTTATGGACTCGTGTTGGCGAAGCTGATTCTGGGCTTCCTCCAGGTGTGTGTAAGAGGTCTGCAGACGTAACATCAGGTCAGGACACTGCACGCGCTGCTCCCACACTTCCCCTGGCTCTCTGAATAGACCCTGGAATAATCACAACCACCGACACACACAAGAATCAGATAATGATCCCTGTATCTTTCTGTTTTAGACCCCCGCCTCTTTCTTTCTCTTGATCCCTCTCCCACAGGTAGTGATGGCTTACAGCTTAAACCAGAGGCCAATCCTGTTCATCTCTCCTCCTGTGACACAGAGACCAGGAGAGGGAGGGAGAAAAAGAAAGTGAAGAAATTTATATCAGGTGAGAGAAAGAGGAGACCAGGAGACCAAGCATGCCAGAGTAGAAGAGAGGGACACAAAGAGGGGAGACCAGTCTGCTTGTGAAACAAGTTCACAAAATGCTGATTTAGGAACCAGGGAAAGCTCTCTGTATTTGTCAGTGGTGTTGGGTGGTAGCGTTGGACTGATGGACAATGCCATTGTCCGTCGCCATGGCTGACAGTCATCGACCACTGAGCTCAAAATTATGATGTAAAAGCCCCGCTCCCAATCCACACCTACACCTGGACATGTTTTTATTAAGTCCTTATAAAGTAACAATTTTGATTTATTGAATGGTGCACAGACAGATTTCATGAGTGCAACCCAAGGTGCAAACTGTGGTTGTCACACCAGGGATTTTAAAGTAGAAGAGAAATAGTTCAAACTAATTCAAACAAAGACGCATTTATTTTTACAGACTATGTACTGCACTCATTCCTGGTTATTTTTAGTAGTTTGTGGAGACAACATCATCGTCCATCGCCATGTTATACTGGGGACATCGGTAAATGCCAATTTGGTAGACAGTGCCCAACCCTATTCCTGTCCTGGTGCATCAGTTTTACATCAACCACTCAGAGCTAAGAAGGAGAGAAAGCTATGGCTGAAAATACTGAGAAGCAACCAAGAAACCTTTCTGGAGGGGACGCTAAACAAAACTTAGCATTCAGAGGAGTGATTAATGTAAATGAATGATTAATACATTTCTAACAGTTTTGGGCTTAACTGAAGTTTGAGTATAACAGAGGCATAAGCTGTATCAGACTTTGGCTCCACAGACAATGCCTCTAATAGGTTAGCTGTACCCTGTAACTTGTTGCTTTTGTCAAAAAAGAAAAATGCACAAACAGAATCCATGAATATCTTCAATTCTTCTAAAACAGCATTCACTTGCTTGAAATATGTATATCCTATTTTCTCTCTAACAACCACACAGATTTTTGGCACCAAATCTAACCAACAAGTCAGATAAACTTGAAAGAGCTGTCTGTCAATTTTATTCCTTGTGCATCTTCTTGACATTGTGGCTCCTACCCCGGAGTGATGGGTTTCTGGTGTCTACTGACATACCAAAGTTGCAAAGACAAGAAATATTGTTTTTAGCAACAAGTTTTTTTTGTGCCATTCCCAGCCTGACCTCTCTTCCCCCCTTTCATTGCCTTGAGACTTCATCATGCTCAACACACTGTTGTACTAAAGGCATTAAATACACTTGAAACTTATTCAATAGCACCGTAAATGCATATTTGTACTGAACAAGTAGGGATACTGTTTTCACTATCCCATTGCAGTTTCAGTGTAAAATACACAATGTGTTAAATCTTAATGTAAAGAATTTTTTTAATATATATAATTATACTTTTATGTGTCTGATTAAGAATAATAACAAAGTGCAACACTTAAACAGGCATTACTCTGCAGCTTGTGGAAGTGTATACCTTCTTTTGCGAGAGTGATGTGTAAACTTTGTGCAGTGCAGATTAACTTAAATGTTGTTGCTTTGTTTGAGGTGACCTTCAGTTGTTGTTTGGTGTTAAAAAAGGAGGGAGGATGACGGGGGAGAGATAGAGGGAGGGACAGGGACCCTGTCCTTGCTCCTATCACCACGGGATCGGTGGCCTGGCCTGACCACTTCCACAGCCAGCACCTCAACCTTATCCATCACCACTAGATAGTTATCACACCAGGGAGGGAGGGGTGTGGGGTGTAGGGGTGAGTGCAAAAGAAAGAAAGGGGGACTTCATGCACTAATCACATACACACGCACACACACAAACACACACACACACTCAAAACAGAGAAACACAGGGAGGCAGACAGAGAAAGACAGACATGTATAAATATAGATATATAATATATTCTTCTCCATGTCAGCACCAAGAGACTTTCCTGACATCATTAATGAACTCACCCTAACTACTGCCAGCTGGAGACATGTCTGAGTGTGTGTGCCTGTGTGTGTGTGTTCGTATAAAGTGCAGCTAATAAAATGAGACAGATCCACGCCTCATTTCTGCTCACTTATGTTTTACATTACTAGAAACTAATAATAGGGAAAGCGCTTTGCCATAAAGAGCTTCAGAGCGTAAATAACACAAATGGTGAAATGGCTCCTCACCAAATAATCAACATACACACAAGCACACAATCACAAACGTGCATAGACACATGCGCAAAACATAGTCAAACGCACAGCAGGACTACAATAAAGTGCACTGATATAAAATAAAATAAATAATAAAAAATAAAAATGGGACACCCATGTTTCTTTGTCATGTGTAAAAAGGCATGGTGCAGTAACACCTTGACAACATGATTAAGACTGTGTTCTTAAGAGTTTTTCTTTTTCAAAAAAGACTGTGGCCAGTGCAGCTTTAATAGGGTAATATGAAGTTCACTAAAGATACTAAATTGCATGAAGTAAATTTTCAAATAATTCCTTGTGTGCCTGTCAAAGCACAGTGGCTGGAAAAGCCACATTAGAATTGATGAGGAACACATATGAGTGCTGCACATGGCACCCACTTTAAATAAAAAACATACACACTATGGCAGACAAACATCTGATAGTTGCACATGGCCATACAGTCGCACATACTGTATTGTACTCACTGAAATACAGGCACTAAACGGCCTTGTGCAGTTGCCCCCAAGAGAGCTGTCTGCTGTGTTTTAATGATGTCATTCTTCTTTGAAAGGAGTTTTAAAGGATGTCTGCTTTCATCAAGAGCCATCTCCAATGGGACAAGAGGGGGATTGCGGGGGTCTTTAATAATTAGTTTGACACTTTGTAAAATTATTACTCTCTTTCACCTCTTGTGCATGCTCTATTGCTTTTCTTTTATCTCATTCTTCCGTCTTATAGCCTGTCGTTTTTATACTGTGCCCTGTTTGTCCATCCCCACTTGTCCATGTCTTTCATGGTCGTAACATTAACCATCTCACCTGCTGTTTTTTGCTGGCAATGGGGGGCAGTATGGACCTGGACGGGCAGCAGGTTGCAGTAGTTTTGATCCATGGGGATCCATGAGTCCCAGGGAAACTGGGGGCTGTTGTGCCAGGCATGCCCGAGAGACAAGCCCTGCCCCTGGGGGCCAGCTTGGTGGGGGCCTGGTACTTGACCTGCCTCAGCAGTAGTTCCATCTCATGGGGGGCTGGCCTAAATGGAGAGTTGAAGACCCCTGGGCACTAGAGAAAGAGAGAGAAAGGTTAAACGTATAGCTTGATAGAGACAAGAGCCTGAGTATCAGTATAAGCATTGTGACATGATGAGATGCATACATTAAGTAACTGACATGCAGTAGATGTGGCACTGACTTTAAGGATATTAGTCTTACTCAATATTTGTATTGTTTTAACAACAGCATTGTGCATCTGAAATTATGATGAAAAAGATAAGGATGGTTGAGGGGATGACATGCAACAGAGGTCCCCACCCTGATTTAAACCAAGGACATTGCAGTTGGATTACTATTAGCTACATTATACTTCATAGGTTTAAGGCATCAGTATGGCCTCATGGGTTTTCCACTCCACAAACACTATTGTGTATTAAAATCCATTTGGAGTTTGGGAAAATCAAAAAGTAGTTTTGTTTATCAGGGGAAACATCAAATACTAGAACGGCCATCTCCTGGGACAGCTTAAAATGAAACCAACAACTGTTTGTCATTTAAACTATTATGGGCAATATTCTGAGGTAATTTGAAATAGTTTTTCATCAAAGTTTCGCCTTTTATTGCCCTTCATATTATCCATATTAACCCAAACTTTGTGAAATTCATCATTATGTGTCCCTGCTGACAACAGTTGTTGATCTTCACTGCCTGAAATGCATACACCATGGCTCTTGGCCAACAAAATGCTTTTGCCAGGTTAAATATTTGGCTGGGGCAGTTCACACAGATAGATAGATAACAACAAATTACTCCAGGGACAACCTAGCATCATACAAGACTAGAATCTAGTTGTTTACAAGAGCAACACTTTCACAAACACACACATGTACACACATACAAAACTTTGCCTCCCCTGTTCTGAAGTGGGGTAGAGATTTGCCACAGACGGCCTCAGTAATAATTATTCAAATCACAGTGATCCTTTTGCCTGTGTGTTAATTACCAGACCAAAGCTTTGAGTTGGAGGACTCTGTATCTACTCTATATGCTAATAACACCGCTTGCTATTTAGGCCACTCTAAAGACTGGGACAACGCAGAGAGAGGAGAGAGAAAGGGCATAAGTGGGAAATTGCTCCAACTATATCGACCCAAACCTCACTCTTTTTAAAATAACATATTAACTGAGTGGTTAATTAGTAAATGTTTCATTATTACACCATGAGTACTTTTGATTGTAAATGTCAAGTGTTTCGGAATGAGTAGAGAGAAATTAATACAACTCCACTGACCCTAATTTCTTTTACCACGAGTTGTAGACATTAATGGATAAGATTTTCAACCACGGGGTCCCTGTCTTGGTGCAGTTTTTCATGCCAGCACAAAGAGAGCCAATTTTGGGGGGGCAGACCACTTCTTAAAAATTCAGCAATACAATTTTTAAGTGATCAAGCCAGATTCAAATGAATGTTTTTCTAGTATTTACATGACATGGCAAACAAAGGAAACAGATCAGGTATGCCATGAAATGTGATTGGGACTTAATTTTTAATTTAATGTATAATGTAGCTCATGATTAATGAATGTAGCTCAAATGCTCTGTCACACAGTGTTAATAAAAGTCCTAATCCTGCTGACAGACAAACAAACAAACACACAAATCAACCAAAAACATACCCTCCTTGGCAAGCGTAAATGTTGGTAACAGTTATTAATATATAATCAAAAACAATTAGGCACATTTTACTATAATTTATTGTATGTGCTTTCTTGACTTTTAAAATAACTTCAAACTCAGAGCTTACTCAAGCATTGTATGTCCTTGGAAGAATATTTTGGGTGCTGTATATTTGTGCTTTACCATTCTGTACCTCTAGAGAACCATTACTGAAGCTTGTACCAACTCCACATGCTGATACTGTATTCCTCCTATGAATATTGTTACTGGACTATTTCAGGACTATTCCTTTGCATTCAAACTCTCCTTTAAGAGCTTCTAATAAAAGTCCCCCTGACCCTAAAAATATCATAACAACAACATGGCAAACAAGAAAACATTGACTGTAATTAATGCAATGTACCCTCAACGTTGTTCATACAATAGACCACACCTTCATAATTAGCAATCAGAATCATCATTATCAGGACTTTCCGTGGGTTTCATGACATTTCTTAGGCGTTCAGTATCCATTTATAAATGCATTCTGTATCAGTGTACACACCTAACTCAAATAGGTAGGAACAGAAGGCTGGGGACTCACAAATACATACACAAACGTAATTCTCACCACTCCTAAAGACACACACACATACACACAAACACACACGCACATGCCCAAAAGTACCAACCTAGCTACGGGAAGAGCAATGATGTTGACCCCAGGAACACACCATCTCTGTCTCTGTCATGGGGACTTGGGGCCTTTTGGTAAGCTGTGTGTGTGAGTATGTGTGTGTGTTTGTGTGTGTGTGTGTGTGGGCTGGGGTCCGAGAAGTGAGAAAGGATGAACTGTGTGGGAGAGCCATCTATTCACTGCTGACAAGGTCAGAGCTACGAAGGGAAAGAGTCCCCTGCCATATGCAGAGAAAGAGAGAGAGAGATATATAGAGAGAAAGAGATGGACAGAGGGCGGGGAAGAGCATGCAAACTTTTCTTCTTGCTTTCTTTCCTTCTTACTTAATCATAAAATACAAGTGCTATATATGAAATCATAAAAAACGATGAACAAAAGAGTATAGAGTGAAACCAAAGCATTTGTAGAGTCAAACATGATCTGACCGAATGCAAACACTACTGCACTCCAGCTGCATAATAAAATGTTTACAAGTCTTAGGTGAACATGGGGTACCTGCAGGAAGTAGGTAGTAAGCCAGATGATGACGATGCTGGTCACACAGGCATGAAGGAGAGAGAGAGAGCGACAGAGTGAGAGTGAGAGAGGAGTAGTGGTGCTGAATCAACAGTGACCAGTGTGCTTTGTCTTCATTATGATCCCAGTAGGGAGTCACAGAGATGCGTGGATGCCACACACACATATATGCATGCACACCTGTGCCAAGGGAAGCACTAAAATACTCCACTCAGCACATCACAAGAGCCATGAGGACACATACTTACTCTCTCGCTCACACACACACAGACACACACACACACACACTGTACTCCACCTTTTTCTGGGGGAGCTCCTTAACTGTACTCCATAGCCTATGTGTGTCTGTATCTTGAGTTGTGCATGTGAATACATGTGCATGTGTATGTGTGCACTTCTTATCAAAAGGTTGCTTGTGTACAGTCTATGGTCGTGACATTGCCTGTGTATTCTCTTTAACATGCATTCACATAATGACACCCCATATGCAGACATTTGCTTTAAGTTTAAATGGTTAACAGTATGTTTCTGATGCGGCTTCACATCACTGCCCGCAACCTTAATTGTTAGAACCCTTACTGGAATTATTACTTAATAATTACTAATTCACTGTTGTGCATCTCTATCTCTTTCTCTGGCTTTTAGTCTCTCTCTCACTCTCTTTTATCTCACGCATCTCTGTGCTGGACCATCAGCCATCCTGGGACCTCTCTCTCTCTTCTGGCTGTCAATTCCTCATTCCACATGCTGGAATGCTCATGTCTCTCTTTCTCTTCCCCTTTGTGTGTATATCTCATTGACCTATCTTTGTAAATGATGTGCTTAAGTTTTGCCTCGTGCGTTTATGTCTCATGGTGGCTCAGTTTTTTGTTGTTTTGCGATACCTGGAAGCTGCTTAGCATCCTCCTTGATCCATTTATGTTGCATATGGAATGTGTACACGGTAATTTAAATATGTTGGGTCAGTAAGTTTTTCCTTATCCAAATCTAGGGTACAAAGGGCAGAAGGTGTCTTATGCTGTACTGATTATAAAGCCCCATGAGGTAAATTTGTGATAATGGGCAATATAAATAGAATTGTCTTGACAATTCTAATAGTTTTTGTTGATATCAGAAATATGCTTTTTCAAACTTTTCTGTTTTAGAGATACCATACATGCATGGCTGTAGAGTGCATATTGTTGTCGTAACTTTTCATATGTGATCAAATAAAGATGACGCAACATTACCCCTGTGCTATTTGCAATGCTGGGTTACATTTAGAGATATTGATCTTTATTGAACAGCAATGATAACAGACTAAAGATTCATTATTTTCCTGCCAATATAATGGCTGGAATTTAAAAAAAAAATATTACTTTAAAGTGACACTAAAGAACATTTTCTTTTTAAATTAAACAAATCCAGATATTTTGTAAAAATAAATAAATAAATAAAGGTGACATATTATTATGCAGACAGTTTTTGCAGATGCATGACATAATCTATGCCATTAAATTTAAAGAGATATTAGCTGTAATACCCATGCACTTCCCACCCAACAGACTTGGTCTGTAGATTCCTGTAGACCAACCTGCTTGGTACTGAGGAGGTGGTGTAACCGGTGGGCTTGGAAGACCTTGGCTGACTGCACTTTCACCATCTCCACACAGTGTCTCTCTCTTCTCTGGAGCTCCTCAAGTTCATGCAGCTCCCTCCTGCAGGGCACAAACACCATTCACAAATATCATACTCATTACTCATGCACTCAAGTATGTTCTTTCAAATGAAAAAGATTGACTGCGACTAAATTATATTTGACATGACTGGATATCACATGCTAAAGCAATATAGGACAGACTTTTTGATAGCTTTTGCTTTGATACCTTCCCCATTATGTAACATATTGTCTTGCGATTCTGCTGACTTTACACTATATAAATGAAGGACTGTACAAAATATAAACTTCATGCAGTACATCTGTGCGCATTTGTGTTTGTATATTTGGAGCACAGTCGTGTGTCGTAAAGCGGACAATTCCCCGAAGTGTCCTTCAGATGAATAAAAAAAAATGCATAATGATAAGACAGAGACAGACATGGAAAGACAGAGGAGCGGTGGGAGAAAAAAAAACAGTAGAATGAGACAGCTTGGAAGGAAAAAACAGCAAAGTGAGAGCACAAGAGGCTATAAGTGGGAGGATGATGGATATATTTCATCACCGCAGCCAGGACAGGTCTGTCTGTGACATCTGTTAAGCGAAGCTGGCTAAATGGGATGCATTAAAAGCCCATACACAGCAATTTCATTCCGCAGTCACACAGCCTTATTGTTACAAGGGGGTAATAACTTAAAAAAGGAATTGGAAACAATTACTAAAACACACATGCTATGGTAATGTGAAAATACACACGGACACACAGCTAGAGTAAAGCCAATCTAATTCCACGAGAGCAATACCAATAAGAGTTTAGCCATAGCTCATCAACAATATTTCATCTTTTTTTCTATCCCTCCTTTTGCCTTTCCTTCTTCTCTCCTGTTTATTTCTCGCCAAGTTCTGTTTTCAATTACAAGCCCCCACAGAGGAATCAGAATATTCATAGTGTGTCTGTAATGTGAGGTTAACACATTCTGCGGCTACTGACATTTAAAAAGAAATCACAACACCGTTCCCATTGCCTTTGCATTCTCATTCCTTCCTCAGCACCAGATTAAATTACAAAATAAATGAAATATGCAGAGCACTACGTGTGTGTGTGTGTGTGTGTGGGTGTGTGTGTGTGTGTAGTGAGAATGAGAATACGTCTAAATGTGTCTGTGCGTGTTTATGCAATATTAAGCACAGTAATTTAAGGCTGTGTGTAGATGTGTAGCTGTATGTCTATATGTGCTTGCGTGTGTGTAAAAAATATAGTAAATATAGAGGTTGTTGGCCTCTATTTGTGCACCTGGCTAGCAGGGATATTAGTTATTAATGTAAAATATAAAGTTTTGGTTTATTGTGGGACAGTCTGGTTCACAAACCAATTGGTGCATGTGTATGTCTGTTCGTTCATGTATTAATACCACCTTAAAAACAGACTGGCAATGTTTTAGGGGTCAGGACCTGTTCTCATATGACTGTGTGTATCTGTGCTGAGAGTGTTTAAGTGTGACTGTATCAGCATGTGTGTGTGTGTATCAATGTTCAATAATGTGTTCACACATTTTTGCTTGTATGTGTGTCCACATGTCTGTGTGTGTGTGTGTGTGTGTGTGTGTGTGTGTGTGTCAGGCTGAATGGGTGACCTTTGCTTCCCTGCCCCCAGCCCCAGTGTTATTAATTGCTGTGTAGTGGACAAAAGCCAAACAGATTTGTAACGGCTGAAGGCACCTCGATCTGTGTCGACCCAACCAGCCGCCACAACATACAACCCTCATTAGCCTTGTTCGGCACACAGCGGAGTGTGTGTGCGTGTGAGTTTGTGTGTGTGTGTGTATTTGTGGGAAAGAAAGAAAGAAAGAAAGAAAGAAAGAAAGAAAGAAAGAAATACTTTTGCTCTCTGTTCTTTTGTTCTGTTATATTTATGTAGTCTATTTTGTTTATTAATGTATTAACTTCTTTACTTCTTTAAATATATAAACAATCTATAGTGGCAAAAGTCAAACTTTTGTGAATATGGTGTACACACTATAACACTATACTGACAGCACAGACAATATACTGATTGACTATGCTGATAAAATCAAGATAGTATCTCCCTTGAGTGAGAAGGTTAGAAAGCAAGATTTAGCAAATGCAGCAAACACACAAATCCCTCCTATAGTGACTACTACAAAAAACATCTCTTGTGTTTAAGCTCATTGTTGTATTAAAGTTGTATGCCATTTTTCCAATTAACAGCTTCTTGAGTTTTAAGTTGATCTGAAGTCATTGTGCAGCGTCAGCAAATTGGATGGGACAAATTAAAAGGGTAACGGATTTTGTAAAAGCCCATATTTCTATTTGGACAGTGTAAATCCATCCTTTCATGAGGTACAGTTACTGAAAATATATTGAGAGTTGATATAATAACTTGAAAGTCATTCAATTATAAGACAAGATGACACTATAGCTAAAATTGTGATCTATATGCAGTTTCTTAACACAGTTTCATTTCGCTATGAAACTGTCATGTAATGTATACATAGATTATGTTATAGTTATTTTTCACATTATTTTATTATTGCATTATTCCATCAAATGATACTGACAAATGGAAAAACATTAGATGATTATAATGTGCTTAGCAAGCCATATGTATGTATGACCACTCTGTTGAACTGTTGGACAAGCTAATCAAGCAAAACTGAACTATACTTTCAAATCACTGAAGCTCTAACTGACATTTTCACCCTGGACTGTTAACTTATTTAAATGACTAATATAGAACAGCTTAGTTTCTCACTTGTTCCTCAATTATTTACTACCTGGTTCAAAACGGGGCGTCAAAGGGCTGATGGGATATCATAG
>CAFUXE010000838.1:515477-533573 GCA_903364295.1 Serranus cabrilla | reverse complement strand
TGGCAGACTGTGGAGAGGCAGAATGGAGACAGGGAGGAGGTAAGGATATTGTTAAGATTTAGTTTGTTTTTTCTTTGACTTGGCAGCTTTCTCTCTGAAAATAATAATGTTTAATAAAGTCAGAAAAAATGGAGGACAGAAATTCCTTCTTTTAAAAATGTAGCGTCGCAAAAACGTTCTACCTGCCTTGATGTTCGAGTACACATTCGTGATTCCAGTCTCGTCCATATGCATGGGCATGTACAGTTTCTTGCTGTTATGTGTGCATACTTTTGCATAATACAAGCGCTTGTGTGTGAGATCTGACGTACTGTACAGTAAGTGTGTCTGTGTATGTGTGCTCACCGCTGGGGGCTTGTTGTCAGAGCTTCTCTCGACTGGCCAATTAATTATGATGGCCTACTTATGATGTGTAATGGGATGATTTATTAGTAAACACACAAACAGAGAGAGCAGGGACACAGACAGTCAGGTAGCAGCGCTGTATTCTGTGGTCTGGGATCATATACTGGGGCAAGATCACAAGCCACCTCTGGCTGTGTCCTACTGGATCAGAGTGAAGATTACAGAACACTGAGGAGGCGTGCATCTTCAGAAATGGATCTATGGGCTTTTATAGTGTTCCCTAGCTGTACACACTAAACTTATTTTCAATCTGGAAAAGTGAACACATTGCACTTTTAATGCAATGTCCTGCTTCACAAACAGTAAGCTCACATGCACACAAGAAAGCAGGTTATTCAGAAAAATCAGGTTACGGAGGCAAGTTTAGAGCACGTTTACATGCTGTAGTCCTGTTTTTACTGTGAATCTAAGAATAGATCCCTGACTGTATGGTAGAACAAGGTATCTCATGAACATGTTCGTATGATATCTCAATAGAGATGGCAGCTTTAATTGGTAAATCTATTAACATTGTGAAACGTATCTGCATGGTAAGTTAAGACACCAAAACCTCTTGGTAAAAGTTTGAAAAAGACCAGGGTTCCCCACTTCTGTTTGTAACTATGGATGCAGATGTATATGTAACACAGGAAGGGGATGCACAGTATCGTTAGTACAGTCGTGACGTAATTACTTGTGAACATCTTGCAGGTTAACTTAAGAAAACAGCTTAACTGTTACAGGACAAAAACACTGGTCTCCTGGTCAAAGTCTGGGGTTAGCCCGACCTATCCACCACCTGTCCCACCTGCTCTAAACAGCCTGTCTTAGTCTGCTATAATGCACTTTGATGAGGTGAAAGAATGAAACAGAATGAAAGGGTAAACTTTCAAAGAAGAAAACACAGTGCGCTGGTGTAGAGACCAGTCAATCAAAAGGGAGTCCCGCCTTTAAGCACATGATTGTCTATTCAACTTTAAATGGAACTACAATTTTCTAATTGAATATCATTCTGTATTGAACAAAACTAAAGTTAGAGACCATAAACTCATTAGAAGAATGTATGGTAAAAAAACAAAACAAAGTCAGAAGTAGAGTCATTTTCCTGTTGACTTACATACATCAGTATTCTTTATGAAACCCCCTGCTGGCTGTTAGATAGAGTGCACGCTTAAAGGACATCTGACCCAGAGGTCGCCACTTGGATGGAACTTTGGCTGGCAATTTTTAAATGCATTCTAGTGCATTTAGGCCAACAAATCAATCTATCTATCTATCTATCTATCTATCTATCTATCTATCTATCTATCTAGGAATATGTTTCATATCAGTGAATCTGTGGTTTGCACAAACATAGAATTGCAATAACGCACCCGTTAGAGATACCACTTTCAGCCTTCCTTTTCCCTCCTCTGGTCATGCTCAGTGACTTACTAATGGGCACACTGGCTGTAGTTACTGACCATTATCTCCACCCACACTGATTCAAGTTGTTTTAAGTCTCCTTTTTAAAATTCTAGGCCAACTTTGGACCCAGGCAACACTCCCTGTCTCTTTCTTTACAGACTGTTGGAATGATTCTCACTCTCCTTAACCATATTCTTATCTCAACCCTCCATCGTTCTTTAAATATGTTTGTGTGTACTTGTATTGAGAATGAATCCCATCTCTGTCTCTCTTCTCTTTTTTGTTGTTGCATGAAATCTAAAATGTTGACACTGAAGAACGTTTTTTGGTTTGAGAGTGTGCAGCCAGCTCTTACACACATACATGTTTCAGTGTGTGTGTGGGTGTGTGTGTGCGTGTGCGTGTGGCCAGCATTAGGCGTGGCTTGCATAGGTGCAGCAAGTCTGTCCCGGTAGCGAGGAGAGCTATTTTTTTTCCTTGGCTAGCTGTCTGACTAGCTGGGTGGGTGTCCTATTTCTGGATGACACACACACACACACACCAAACCCCATGCCCCCTCTACCATACGTTGTGGGACATAATTTATGATGGCTCGGTAACATATGGACTTTTCATCACTCAATGGCAACAAAGTCTCTCCACTCAGTGTTACAGCATATTGTCTCTCTCCCTCCTCTTTCTCATTTGTTTTCCCTTCATCTCTGTGTCTCCTTCTTATCTGAGTTTCTCTCTTCCCTGTTTTTATTTCTTTTTCTTCCTCTCTCTGTGTCCGATGTCTCGTTTCTTCAACTTATTCTCTGTCTGAGCCAATTTGGTTTCCTCCCTTCAGCCTTGCATGACAACTTGAATTGAATTTGAACTGGAGATAAACAGTTTCTTGCTTAATTAAAGTTATGTAATATTTCAACCGCTGTCATTTTTAAATGCTCAGTAAAAACTGATTTAACCAGAATGGTAAGACATATTAGAAAGAAGATAAAATAAATAAAATTAGTCATTTTCATTCCAAATGTGGAGCTACTTGAACACTCATCTCTTCTACAAAAACCTCTCATCACTTCACTTGTATTTTTCTATCACTCCTACTTTAATTTGCTCTTAAGTGGTACATTGAACTTCCTCATTTTCTCTCGCTCTCTTTTTTTCTCCCCTTAAATCTGTGCTTCTCTATTGAAGGACAACTCATTTATTTACATTGATCCTGACCTTTTGGCCTCCTTTTCTGGCTGCATTTTATTTCAGTGATCTAGGAATGGAAGCATTGTCTGTGTGTGTGTGTGTGAGAAAGACAAACGTTTATGCTGTAAATGTGCTGTTTGCTGTTGTTTGTATGATAGTGTGTAACTTTCCTTCATGTTCTGACTGCCTATAATAATTTCATGCAGCCTGGTGTGTGTTTGTGTGTGCTGGCATGTTGTCACCTCATCGTCATGCAAAGACCATGTCGCCACGGTGATTATAATAAAACACTTGCTAAGTGCATAAAGGCTGCAATCGTTACAGTTTTATTTGAAAACACACGTGCACGCACAACCACATTAGAAATGTGTGTTATGCATTATATATCAGCCCACCTCACACACACACACACACACACACACACAGGGCAAATGTCCCCATTTTAGATTTATCATGCAGTCGTCTAGAAATTCTATAAAGAGCAAAGGGGTGATTACAGTGTTGACCAATGTTGATTTTTCCAGAATAAGTCTATTTATCACTGAGCCAGCTGTGTGTGTGTGTGTGTGTGTGTGTGTTGTTGATGTAAGGACGGATATAAGCGATTAAACAGCGATTAAACAATAGGGACATTGCAGTGAAGGCCTATTTCTATACAAAACATATGATGATGTAAAAGGACAACATCCACATTTCACTCATAATATATTATATATTTAAGACATATTTTGACTTATATGTTACCTCTAATGTATTATTAGATCACAGAATTCTAATGTGTTAAAATATAACATGTGAGACGCTTTGTTATAATCGGTTGTTTGCTGAAAGTCTTTTGAGGCTTTAGTTTGTGCTGTTGAAATATTGTCAGGTAATTCTATTTTTCCTTTGTAAATGAGGTGGAAAAAATAATACAAATCACCTTTCTTATGCAATCCAATACATTGACATCACAAAGTGCAACCTTTAAAAGTTACCAAAGAAAAGTGCCAACGCACAATGAAGCATCACGAAAATAAAGTTGTCACATGACTCAATAAAGTATTTATCTTGTCTTTTTGTATTTATATAACATGTACTTTCTCATCCCTGTGGGCTTTCTTCTGTTCTTTTCTATTCTTAACCAACATGCTGGCACTCTCTCTGTAACTATTGATGCTACTTTGTCCTAGTGATGAAGCAAGCAGGCCGTTGTTGGGTCGATGTGTGTCATTGTTATATTGATGTGAGGACAGACCCCTGGGGCCTGCAGCCTTCTACTCCCCTGAAAGCAATAAATCTATGGCCTACTGTTCCCTGTACTGTACCCAGCATAGCTTCACACACACATATTCAGCGTGCTGTATATACACAAAATGAAACAAAAAGGTAACTTTGTGGCCTTCTGTTCCACACTGCAAGCAGCTGAATCTCAAAGAGGTTATTTGCATTTTAAATCTGAATCTTCCATGTTTCACACTTTTTTTTTCTTGTGTGTGTATGGGTGTTTGCGGTAAAGCAGCGGCCCTGTGTTCAGTTTCTATGAATCATTTTAATTCCCTTCAGTCAGCCAGTAGAGGCCACTCACAGCATTCAGTACAGACAGACAGCACACACACACACATGGACACACACACATACACACACGACAGCTGTCCGTTACAAAGCAAGGAAGAGGTTAGACAAGTGAGAGCGCAGGAGGCGGCAGCAGAAAGAGAGGGATGTAAGACAGGGGAGAAAGAATAAAGCAGGTAAAATATTATGAATAAAAACAGAAAAGAAAGAGAGAGAAGGGTGAATAGAAAAGAGTGGGAATGATAGGCATGAACAGGAAAAGGCACCGACAGCGGCGATGATGACACGTCTTATTTTGTTTGTTCCTGTTTATTCCCATCAAGTCAGCTTTACTCACAATCACAGTTTTTGACTGAGGCAGAGGGAGAAAATGGTGAGAAATTGGAATTGACACTCATCCAGTTTTCCCTGTGAGGAGTGAACCGGGGAGTTTAGTTTCCCGCCGTCACTGTAATAATACACAGCACTGCTTTTGTTGTTGTTGTGCATTCACACTACTGTTATATATTTATATATATTTTTGTGTTGTTGCTTTTTCTTTATGCCTGTTCCTGTCTGTTACTGGCTGCAGGTGAAGGAAAAAGGAAGAGATATTAATAAACCGGGAAAGAAAAGAGAAGAAGGAAAAAGAGTAAGCACAATGGAAAATTAATTTATGTTTCTGATGAAGATATTAAAAACTTGCAAACATATACACAACAATTTTTAATTGTGTGTGCATGCTGGGAGCAACCTCTGTGTTAACACACTAAGCTGTCAGGATGAGTCTCTCCATAAACACTCTTTAAAATCCATTTATTTCCCTTTTCAGCCCTTTAAAAATTTACATATGAAATCTTAGGAATAAAAATTATAATATGAAAAGTGCATTTTTTTGCTTGCATTTTGTAAATCATAACATATTCATTAAATATATACAAAGAATTAAATATCGCAATAAAGAATAAGACTATACCGAACAGTATAAAAAAGAAAATATAATATCAACATAAAAGAAAAAGAACACAAGTTAAAGAATGAATAAAGCTTTTCATGAATCCATCTGATGGACGAATGTAATTAAGTGTTTAAAGATAAATTGGTACATGTCTCACATTTATTTTTTTGGCAGGCTGACACACGTTTGCCCGCAGTGTGTTGGACTCAACGCACACAACTGATTAAGAAAGCAAAGGGCGGTGTGTGTGTGTGTGGGTGCGCGTGTGTGTGTGTAATCTGGGGGTTTAAGGGTGAAGTCGCAGAGGATAGTTAATGAAATCATCTTAATCCTACTAGCTGCTCGCTTCTCTCCCAATAGAGAAATCTTTATTTTCGTGTCCTCCTTTCCCCTTTCCTCTCTATCTTCCCCCCTTTCTTGCTGTCTCTCTTTCCTCCTTTTTCCTCTTTTTATTTTCTCTCTCTCCGCAGTCATCTCCCCCTCTCTTTTCTCTCCTCCACAGTCACTAATTATTTCATCTTGAGCATGGAAAGGAGACGCCAAATCAATAAGTCTCCTCTGTGGAAGCAGAGGGGAGGAAGGATGGGGGAGGAGGAGAAGGTGAAGGGGAGGGCTGCCAAAAGAGACTGACTAAATGCTGGAATTGTTTTGTTTTCTTCACATCTTTATTGCCTCATATTTACAAATCTAAAATATCTTTATATCTAAAAAAATCTGGTATTTAATTTGTTTTACAACTTTACAACTGAAAAAATAATAATAATTCAATTGAGTTCACGGCACATTAGAATTATTTGCACTTTAATAATATTTGCACTCTATTTTTCTCTTTCTAACACCACGACAGTAGCAGTTCACTTGCTGTGGTGACTCTCCAGGAAACTCTGATAGGAATCCATGAGCTACAGAAGACAAATAAATCATTACATATTCTTTAAGAGGACAGAGTGAAACTTTTCCACATGTCCCCTCATGTTTTGTGTCACCTGAGGTCATATGACCTTATGCATGATAGGCCTGCAGCCGCTACCAATATGTGAGCAGCATTAGTGAATCAGACATCCTGGCAGTGAAGACATAAAAAGAATACAATGGGAAGAAGTGAAAAATGCACAACTGCAGGTTGACCTTCATGAGGCAGAAAGGACACAGAAGTTTGGAGGATTACTGCTTCAATATTCTTGGTTATATTTCTTTCTGGGTGGGGGAGCGAGTGGAGATTCCTCGCTGTGACTAATGTGATGTTTGTCGAATCCAAACTTTCTCCTGCTGCCCCCCCACCTGCTCGCAGCCCTCACATGGACAAGTTCTTTCTCTCTTTTCTTGATCCACTCTTTTTTTTTTATTGTTTGTTTTGTTTGGCTGTTTTGACCGGCCCACCTGCAGGTAAACAGGCAATTGTATTCTTGTGACCAGCTTCTGCGTGTGTAACTGTGTGTGTGTGTGTTTGCATGTCTCCAGTTCATTGCTCCTCCCGGTCCAAATGTGGTTTGTGATATTATATTTGTGTGTGTGTGTGTGTGTGTGCCTGTGGAGGTGCTATCTGTGCTCAGATAAGACTGTAAACCAGATTAATCTGGCGTGGAAGAGCTTGTCAGCAGGACCACTGTGCGTGCATGTGTGTGTGTATGCGTATGTGTTGGTCTCCTCCCTCCATCTCAGCCAGCCCATCAGGTGAGCCATTGGTTCCTATATTGTCTGTGTGTGCACATGAGTGTGTGTATATGTGTGAAGGAAATCAACAGAGAATGCTGTATAAGTGAATGAGTGTGTAGGGTCCAGCGCTAGATAATGTGATCACGGCTCCATGTAACACAGCATGACAACCGCTTGTGTGTTTGAGTGTGTCTGTGTGTTTGTGTGTGTGTGAAACACGCCATGACAACAGTGTCTCTCCATACCACTGTGGAGAGAATGGATTACTCTGCTCTCCGACTCGAAACGCCAACACACACACACACTCAGAAACACACTTTTCTCATCTCACCACCCACTGATATACACTACATATGCCTGTATGTACTGTATGCAAACTGTACTGAGGGCAGCCATACACATAGAAACATTAACGTTATAGAATAAAGATGCTCCATAAACTACCCTTTTAAAAAGTATAATTCAGAATAATTGTTTTATTATTAGAGTCATTACGAGTGGATCAACTAGCATCTCGATAAGACATGCAAAAGGCCTGTTTGGACCTGTTCTACATTGGAGCAAGACACATAGACTTCATAGTTGTTTAGCCTTTTTTTCTAGTTGTTAGTTGTCTCTTTGTTGTCGTTACACACTTCTCTGTAGTTTGGTTTCTCTTTTTGGTAGTTTTGCATCTCTCTGTAGTTGTTTTTGCGTATCTTTGTCATTGTTTTGTGTCTTTTCGTTGTTGCTTTGTTCTTTTGTAGCTGTTTTGTGTGTCTTCACTGTTGTTTTGAACCTTTTAAAGCTGTTTGTATCTCTTTGTAGCTGTGTTGTTGTTGTCTCCTAGTGGATGTTTTGCATCGTATCATTTGTTGTGGATCATTTTGTGTAGTTGTTTTGTAACCCCTTTATTATGGTTTTGCTCTGTGTCTCCGACTGGATGGTTTGCCTCTTTTCATTCATTGTGAGTCTTTATTATTTCTTTGCGTGTTTGCATCTTTTTGTAGTTATTTTTTCTCTCTTTGTAGTCTTCTTGTGCGTCTTTGTGATCATTTTGACTCTCATCCTGGCTGGTACATGTCTCTTTAACACTTTGTAGGTGAAGGCCAGGGGGCGCCCTGATACTTTGGGACTTTGAATTTCTGAAAAGCCCCATCAGGCGCAGTGCCGTTCAGTAATCCATCCAGGAGTATAATTAGCAAGAGTTTCTTTCAGATTCAGTGTTCGTGCTGTTGTTGTCACATTCTGCATATAATTTTCATTGAGTTAAGAGTCTGTGATGTGTTCAGGGATAAGATATGTTTAACAAAAAGTTATTCTTACTATCACCTTTGTTCTTTCCACCTACACACAAAGCAAACACACACAGTCAGATCCACCGAGCTGAGGTATGAAGCAATAACGGTTTTTAATAATATTTTTTTAATGACCTCACCAATGCAGCAAATGCTAAAGTTGCTGTTTCGAAAAGTTTTTCTCTAGCTCAGTATGAAATATATTTTATGTTCCAAAGCCTGAGGTGGTAAAAGATGATCTGACTAGAGGGACTGTTTTCCCAAGAACAGCGTACATTTACATTCATGCAGCAAAGCCTTGTAGTGAATGTTGTAATTATGACTCTAAAGATGGAAGTTAAGAGTCAAGTTATCATAGATCCCAAAAGTGTGCACATGGAGAAGGTTGGGGTGGCTCACAGAGAGTATAAGTGTTGGTGTTGGAGTGTAAAATGAAGTCATGTGAATCTGAATAATGTTTGGACACTCAGAGCAGTTTAAGAAATGATCTTAATTCACTGTAACCCAGCTGACTGAAACAGGCCTCTCTGCATTCCCTCCTATCACATACACAGCCCGCTATACATTTGCATTTCATCAGAGATGCTAGAGGCCACCTGCAGTGCAGCATGGGACTCTGTGTCTTATTCAAGGGCATTGCTGGTGAGAACTTTAGAAGTAATACCAGCATCCTCCAGCTGCCAGCTCACAGCCAGAGAACACCCCTGTCTGTGGCGGGGATCAACCCAACAACCTTTAGGTTATTAGTCAGCCTCTACATCCAGGCCAACCTAGGGAGAGGTGGTGGGTGGGCGGGTGTGGGACGGAAGCCAAATGTGTATGTGTGTGTGGTTGAGTGGGTGGGGGTGCTGCTTCCCCAGTGTAAGGAGCACACTGCATCTTCCCCGACCACTCTCTGACAGGCCTACATACATCACCACCCCCAACACCTCTGTTTCTCTCTCCTCTCCCTCTTCATCATCCCTATTCCCTCTCTCCCTCCCTCCATCCATCCACCTCTCCTCCCCCCTCCTCCCTCTCACCTGCTCCCATCTCTCATGAGTCCTGGTGTCTCTCTCAGCCGCCCACATCCCTCTCTTTTTCTCTCTTTCACCTGCGCGCAGCCCCCCCACACCTCTCGCCAGGCCTCCCTGAGTATCATTTACATCGATGATGCCTCATCATTACCCCTGCCCTACTTTATCTATCACCCAGCAGCTCCGCCATAGGACCTATTCCTGCGCTGTAGGCCTTATTCCTATAGTCTATCACAGGAGAACTCCACCACTGATGCAACTCACTGTTGTTTTCTCAGAGTCAGAGTCAATTTTGGTTTTTAGATTAAATATAAAGTGGAAGAATGTCATGGTCAGGTTGAATACAGAAAACTAGGCAACATAATTGTTATGGTTATATTTTCTGCAAATGAATTTGTGCATTAGTGGCAGATGTAAACAACTAAATGCGTCCTCCTTAGCTGAGTGGTGATGTTAGCTATGCGATGTTAGTTATCAAACTATCATCTCAGCGGAGTGACACGGTTGGCAGGTTGAAGTTCTGTAGAGAGAAAATAGTTCCCACATTTATATAAACTTATTTTATTTTAAATGACCCATTTACGTATCAGTGGTCATCAATCATAAATGAAACAGATTCAAGTGACAGATTCCTTTTGTTAATGTGGGTTAGAGTTAATATTTTTGCAATGAGGAAAGGAAAACTGTATAATACAACGGGTTAAAGAATCACAGCAGTGATAATTCAATCACAGAACACATGGTAGGCAGAGGCTGAACCTTACATATTCCTTATGCACCCATTGCTTTTAATAGGCCTGAGCAGGCAGAGCAGAGCAGACCCGAGGTCATCTTAAGTTGGCAACATTTCCTCAGTGATGAGTAAATCCTTTGGATTAATTTATAATGAATGAATAGAAGTCTGTGCTTATGAGAGAGTAATACTGCCCTGCCAATGTATGCTTGGACCGAGTCCTTAAAGTATATATTCCATACAGTGACAGGTTTACAGCATGTTGTGCATTTAATGAGGGTAATTATATAATATATGTTGGCAACATGCAGAATCACTTAGCAACAGTGTCCCACATCCAGTCTATACATGTGTGATAAATATGCTGGTGTGTAGAGTGTAAGTAAGTCTATGCATTCTGTAAGTGTTAAGGTATTTGTGTATATATGCAGATGCAATATGTGTATGTTAAAAAACACACATGATGGGTGAAATAATCCAGTAAAACTAATGGGTTGTCAGTATGATTTAAATGTGTTATATCTTATCTTATAAACAACAAGACTCCTGCATTGGTTCCATTGCACAGACAGGTAATGCTTTAATTTACACGTCTGTACATTTTTAATATTTCATAATGATTTTGTAGCAGGGTTCCTGGAAAGAACAATGCATTTTGGCACAGGGTCGTTGTTTTATCTGTGAGAGACTTAAAGGAACAGCGCACCATCAGTCAGGGAAGAACCATCATACTTTGAGCTGCTTAAATAGCTGCGAGCGCTCACTGACGTATATTGACATACAAATTTCTCCTAGTGAGATTAGTAACATTACCTTGACCTTGGTATATTGATTTCTGCATCTGGTGCTCTTATTAAAAGAGGAATGGGATGTCCAGCTTGTATCACTCAACATGAACGTGTACTCAGGGAAAGTTGCGGTGGCTCAGCAGGCTGCGGACCTCGCCACTAAACGTGTTATGGGTTATGTGTCCAGGTTATGACCTCTGAATGTCATTCATTCACTTTTCTGTTAAGTCCAACTGTCTATTATTGCAGCAATGACCTTAATAAAAGGAAAATATGCATTGAATAAGCATCCTTGTGGTGCAGGCGACTGTACATACTGTACAGCAAAGGATTCAGTTTCAGCCTATGAACTTAGTATCAGGTCATGTTTTGCACATTTCTCATATTTCCTACTTTTTTTCACTGCATTTAACAAGCTCATGACCAAGTCAGGAATTGTTGGAATATTATAACAAAATGAGAACTAGAAGCAAACTCAGAGACCTCACCAGTGTTATGTCTTACCAAAATCTTACCAATTCTTACTATGCTGCATCCTTCCATCACGTTCCAGCAAGAAGCACATTTTTCTTCTTATGGAACGACCTGTCCATGTCAAGCTAAGCCAAACAATGGCATTTTTTTTTAAACAAAAGTTAAGAAGGCTTCATGGCTCACTTTTAAAGGACGAACTCCTTAAGGTTATGGTGTGGAGGTTGCAGGATTAATATGTGAATGTTACATGTTGATCTTACTATTGATGTGTATGTAGGCCTAAGCCTATATTGTTTGTTATTTATATATGTCTATCTTTTTTGTTGAGGACCACTTTGGAAATAAATGGTTTTAGACATACTTTTTATTTGGTAACATGATACTCTTTGGAGTCATTGTGTGTTTTAGTTCCCAATAAAAATCTAATCAAAATCAAATTTTTTAAAAATAAAAATCAGCCATAGTTTTTCTGTAATGAAACAAACCAAACCGAAAACATGGTCTCCTTGCCAGATGTAATAAAAGTCATAAGATTATTCCTCTAAAAGAGAGCTAACTTACATGAACAGAACATTTTCAAAGAAAATACAACATAGGAGAAAAGTTAGGAGTAAAGTCAGACATTTGTAGTTACATTAGTGGAAAAGTTCAAACCAACTCAGTCAGGTCAACCTCTTCTCTTCTCTTCTCTTCTCTTCTCTTCTCTTCTCTTCTCTTCTCTTCTCTTCTCTTCTCGACTCGTCTCGTCTCGTCTCGTCTCTTCTGCTATCTCTGATTCACTTTCTGCTCTTACCTTTGCCCTCATATCTTCTTAAGCCATGAGAGATATCAGATCAGTGTGTGTGGATGGAGTATGCAGGGCTCTCAGGGTTAAGTCCCTCACTGTTGCTTCACGGCGCTAAACCAAAGGAATCACGCATGCAAGTGCAGTAGAGGAGGACTTAATAATATGAAAGAAAATTGATTTTCTGGAACGAGATTTCTCCTTTGATAAGGTATTAGCTGGGAGGGGAAAATGTTGTGAATCTTCATTAAGAGCCTCTGATATGCACTGGGATAATCGCAGGGAGAGGAGTACGAATGAAAAATGAACACAAAGGGAAAAGGAAGAGAGTCATACATTAGGGACAGATAGAGAGAACGAAAGATACCAAGAGTGAGAGAAAGAGCAGAGAGAGAGAGAGAGAGAGAGAGAATAACCCACTCACCCACACGTATGCACACACTCGAATCAGAGACTTAAGCAGGAGTAGGCCTCCCTTAATAAGAGTGAAAATTGATTTCTTTCCACTTCCATAAGATGAGATCTAAAGATGATGAAGGTGAGGATTGGGCTGCAGTTCATTATGGAAAATTAGACTACATTCAAGCTCGCCATATATCCCTAATATATCTCCCCTGCTTTATCCAACACTTCTTCACACACACTGAACAAACAGAGGGAGAAGTTAAGAGAGGGGGAGCAGACAGAAGAGGAGCGATGTGGTGTATAGCAGCTGAGATAATGAGACGGGAAAGACAGAAAAAGTGAGATTGTGGAAATCAGGCGAAGGAAGACAGACGAACAATAAAAAGTAAAGAGTGAGGGAGATGAGAGCGGGGAAAGAGAACAGTTTGCCAACAGGATCTCTCCCACAGCAGCGAGTATTAAGCAGAGCTGAGGTGAGGATGAGAACAGAGTTAGAGGGGATAACAGGCAGATGGACTGACTGCGGAGAGGAGAATTGAATAGAGCCTAACCTCAGCTAATACCACTGACAGAAATTTATGACAGACCAGCAGAAAACTATAGATCAACTGCAGTAAGGGATCCTTTTGTTGAGTCAGAAAAATTGCACCCACAAGACTAAACACAGAGCTGGACTGACAGGAAGGAAAGTAATAGTTTGGAGCTGAAATTGAAGTGACGTTTGACTTAAAGTTCAGGTCAGAACAGGAAAAAAAAACTCATTCACAGATGCAGGAAATGAAGAAATAACTTTAATTAACTTCAACAAGTGGGGAGATTTATGTTTTCTGTGTCTACCTGATCCTGTCTGTGCACAGCTGTGTGTGTACATGCCTGTCATCATTAACAATCTCTGAATGCAACATTCAGACTGTGATGTCTCTGTTTCTGTGTGTGTGTATGTGAGTGTCTCGCTCTCTGTTTCAGCCTGCGGGCTGTCTGTTAATGTGTGAAAGCAGAAGGTGGAAAAGATCAAACCCAACTGACCTGAGAATAGTACTGACACCTTCTCACTCTCTACCACACACGTCTGCTTGCATGTGTGTGTGTGCATGAGTGAGAGAGAGAGAAAGTAACCAGAAAGAAAATATCACCAAAGAAATAAAAGAAAACAACAGAGAAATAGAAACTTTAGAGTGAAAACAGAGAAGAAAAAGAAAGACAGAATAACAGAGAGCATGACAGAGGAAGACGGACAGAGAAATAGTGTGTGTGCGTGAGAAGAAGACAGAAAGAGCGGCTCAGAGAGAGATGGGGGAAGGTGAGAGGTAGAGAACATTTATTATGCCGATGCTTCATCTACAGATACAAATCACAGGCTGTTATCACACTGAAGCAAACCCTGCTAGGACCCTACACTTGGATCCATCTCCACCTCGACACACACCCGCGCACACGTACCTGCACCTAGACACACACACATGCGCAAGGTGTGTGCACACTCTTAGTGATAGGATTATAAATAGAGCCATGGACAGACTCTGTGAAAGGTGAGAACATCCAGTGGGCATTATCAGGGACAGACCAGCAGGTTTCTGTGTGACTGTGTGTGTTTGTGTGTCCCACTATTTGTTTCTGGCTGTAGCTTTTCATGTGTGTCTGTGCACACCACAGTCTGTGTTTATGTTAGAATAAATGAATAAGACAGAGAGGAGGTAAAACACCTGTATGAATTGTTGATGTTCTTTTTCAGCAAAATAAAAGTTGTCACTGCTGGCTTTAATTAATAGTTTTACATATTTCCATTATATGGAACATTTTGCTATATAGGCAGGTGTGAAAAAATGCTGATAAAATAAGAATGCTTTAAAAAAAAATAGAAATGTTAATAGTTTATTTGGATCAATTATCAAAATGGAAAATGAGTGAACATAAGACAAATCTGAATCGAATCACTTTTTGGTGTGACCACCCTTTGCCTTCAAACCTTTCACACCTGCACAGAACTGGATGTTTTATTTTATTTTAATTAAAAAAGATTTTTTTTTAAAACATGCTTTTTGTGTGTTATTTATTTGTTTTATATATAACACACCCGACATTACATTAAAGTAGTTACTTCACTGTCAGTTCAGTTTTTCAACTTTTCAGCACCACGGACAGCGAAATGCTGTCACACTAAACATTCAATGGCAGACAGGAACGGTTACAAGTCCAGTTAAATTACCGTGGTTCTTAATTCAGAATTGTGTTATGTACTTAAAAAGGAAATTAAATAAAACATTAAAAAAAAATCTAATGATTGTGATGGAAGCCTTTTATAGATAATGACTCATACCAGGAGAACAATTTGTTTTTTTGATTCCAGTTGAATTATTTCCGCTGAAAGATGATCTAGAAGTGCATAAAAATAGAAACCAATTATGAAACAAATTTTGACAAATGATATTATAATGCACAAAATGGATAATGTACTATTTCACAACCAACTTTACAAGTAAAGTATATGTGTGTATAAGTATAGTTCCTGATTAAAATTTTTCTATATGCAATTTCATATTAATTGTTGAAAGAAGATGTGCCAGTTCTCTATGATGGAAGGTCTTTTGAAATTTAAAGATGCATTACTGCTGCAGTATTTTATTTCATATGCACTGAAATGAATACACTGAGTTGAAAGATAGGTTCACAATTTTTATACCAGCGAAATAAAACTCGGCTTCAGTTTCGTGTTGAGCTGTCCACATAAAATGTACATTAATCCTGTACAGTCTAATTACAGTTGTCAAACAAATTATAATTGTTTTAATTCCTGTTTTGGACAAGTAGATTTCTACATTTTAAGGCCTAAACACTTTTAGACATAAAGCTATTGATGCATTTGTGCTATATGTAATTGAAAATGATAGAATTTTTAAAGAAGATAAAAATAATGTCAGAACAGAATGGAACACAATTTCTTTTTAAGGATTTTAAAATGAGTTAATAAATT
Organism: Serranus cabrilla; assembly: GCA_903364295.1. Classification (NCBI taxonomy): domain Eukaryota; kingdom Metazoa; phylum Chordata; class Actinopteri; order Perciformes; family Serranidae; genus Serranus; species Serranus cabrilla. The sequence continues at coordinate 518,008 of CAFUXE010000838.1, read as the reverse complement.
GCAATAAAATTAAGCTGTAATATGACACCTGATGCAGCAGGATAACTTACTGTAACATAAATGCATAACAGAAAGGTGTCTGAGTGAAAGGCGACACATTCACACACACACAGCACAGCTCTGTGAGTTTCAGTCAAATGCATTATACATTGACTGTTTAAAATGACTGCTGCTGAACCACCCACACGCTCGCTTCCCATTGCTAATGCCTTCATTTGTACTGCATATTGTATGTCCTGTGTTAAAATAGTGTGACTTTGAAAATGCATTTAAAAGGCACAGGCTCAAGGTGATTCATCTAATCACTTACCATGTTCTTGGGCGGGTGTTACTACACACACACACACACACACAAAGGCATATAACAACACACAAGCATTAACAGAGGGGCATGTGCATGCACGCATACACCTGATTCCACTCACACTCACTAACACACACTTAACACAAGCTTTTTTGTGCACCCAGTAGAATAATAAATGACATATACTGTCTATTCTATGTATTTATTATAAAACACTGGCCCTCAGTTTTGAAAACCAAAACAGCTTGACCTCTCCTCTCCGCCCCTTTCCTCCTTACCTCTCCTCCCTTTTAACTAACTAACTATAGTATGTGGCTCTCCTCCCTCCCACCTCCACCACTGCCGGCCCTCCCTCTCTGGGTGGGAGCGTATAATTCAGTGTCTAATAAGGGGGGATATGCGACTACGTACTTTGGGGAGAGGGGATAAGGAGAGAGGAGAAGGGTGAGGAGGGGGGCAGGACTTCACCCTGTCTGCATTTAAAGAGGTGATGCACACCAACTCTGCCCCCCCACACACACACACACCACTGTTTTACTCCCCTGCTCTCTTCTTTTACTCCCTGGCTGCGGTCGTTAACAGGCCGCCTGCCACACTTTCCCGCTCTCGACCCCGGGCTAGTGTAAGGTTAAACACCTGAATTGAACTCTCTGAGACAGCGTGGGGGATGGGGAGAGGGTTTTCTTTTCACATGTTTTTTTTTTTTATTAGCTTTTTTTTGGGGGATAATAACAGTTTTTAAATGTTGTCATTAAGCCTTGCTGGTGGAAGGGAACAAGAAATAATACCAAACTGAGACAGAAAAAGGAAATAAACAAAATAACTATATAATTACACATACTTTCTGATGTGATACTGACACACAATAAGCCTTGAAATGTCCTCAAGAAATGTAAGCAAGATGAGCCAGGATCCAGAGGAGCTGCACCGCATAAACCTGCTGTACTACTGACTTTCTCGCCAACAACTCTACACCATGGGACTGTGGATTACCAACCACCGCATAGATAGCTGTATTATGGTGATATCAGACAACTGGTTCTATGAAATCATTGCACACTTAGTTGTTAAGCCAGCAGGCCACATTGTCTAAAGTTCTTCACAGATCATCACAGGCATGTGATACCAACCTTCAGCGTGTGCAGGAGACATATTGGGCTTTCCATTTTCCATGGAAGGGGAGGTGGATGGCTGAAATAAATTGGTCGTTAAATGTGTAAGCAGTTGAATTAAAGCCTGTTGTTTTATCCTTACCTTAGTTAAGTGGTTTTATTCCCTAAAGTTAACTCTTGTGATACAATGTCCCTGACACCTAAAAACGTAAGTATCCGGAAAGTTGGGATGAGAATGTGTTAGCCAGGATGGACCTAGAATCTCCAGGGACCAGACCATTGCATAGTTTCTTCTGCAGAATCTCAGTTAAGGTGTCTTTCATAATTCGAATGTTTGTTTTAGGTGTGAAACTGCTGTACAGCTAACAGTGTAGCTACCTCTACTTGTTTGTCCTCTCAGACTGGATGCTACAGTGACTCTCTATCCCCTCTTGAGGCACAACTGGTATTACAAGGCACGAAGGGCTGGGGCTAACTGGTTAGCATGCTAATGTCAGGAGATATTTCTGCAATGCAGTAAGTACATAGCTGTTTTTGACATAGTATCAAAACTGTAACTTACGTATGAACAAATTTTATTAATGCTTTTAATACAAAGCCTGGTCATATCACACAGATTGCATATTTGAAATAATTTTTACCTTATGAACTAATAACAAGGATGAGGAATATGAACACAATAAGGGTTCAACATGGGTTTCAAGGGGTTTTGTGTCAGAAAATGAGTCTATTCGTTGTCCCAATTGAAAAAAAAAAGTGTTCTGACACCATTCCCAGAGTTCTAGGACCCTTGTTGTTAAGAGTGTAGATAACAGTTTTTGTTGATACTCCATTGGAGTAGAAGAGGTCAGGAGTACATTAGCTGAAATATATCTACTGTCAGAAAGAGAGAGAAAGAGAGAGCGATAGAAAAGGAAAGAGAGACCCTAGCTGGCAGCAGTGCTGTCTTTTCACCCCTAATTCTTTCCACCTTGTTAGGCACTCTGCCGTGGGCCAGGCAAATATAAACACCCTGGCAGGGGAGACAGGGATAGAGGGAGAGAGGGAGAGGGGGGAGGCAGTCAAAAGGGTGTATAGGAATGGTAAAAAAGAGGGAGGGAGGAGAGAGAAAATTA
>CAFUXE010000838.1:461021-488839 GCA_903364295.1 Serranus cabrilla | reverse complement strand
GTGTGTGTGTGTGTGTGTGTGTGTGTTTGTTCCGGCTCAGATCAGAACAGCTGATATCCAAGTGGTGCTTTCTAAGGGGATTTTAGGGAGAGCAGAGAATGCCTACCTTTGTCTGACATGACAAGAAGGTCTGCAGGCAAGAGAGAGAGTGAGAGAGAACCAGACTGAGAGAAGAAAAAGAGAGAGCCTGCAGTATGCTTCCTCTAATTAGGGTTTCATCCTCACAGATACAGAGGACAATCATGCCTGTGGCGATTAGCACACAAACACACACTGACATGAACACACAAACACACATAGAGAGTTGCTAAAATAGTACTTATGTCTGTTTGAGGATTGCTCCTAATCAGAACATTTTAGGGCCCTGTGATTCTCAGTGTATTATATTTATATATATATTATAAGTTTCTAGATGTGAACTAGTAAATGTTCTTTTCCTAGTTTTTCTCAATTGCTTTGGCTCATTTGTGACACTCTCTCCACTGTAAATGCAATTGTCGTGACTGTTTCATGGGACATCAAATCTTTATTGCATGTCTGCAAGAGGTGATAACTCAACCAAAACATGAAAACTATGATGAAATATGTTTTATTTTTTTTCTAAGGCAGAAACTAGACAATGACAAGACAACACTGACGTCATTATAAAATTGTGACGATATCAACATCAAACATTGTTAACAAAAAACAACAACGACCTCACCTCCTTCCTCATCTTCCTCTCTTTGTCTCCATACCTGTCTCTCTCTCACACACACATACATACATTCCTGTCTAGCCAACAGTGTTCTGTCACACTAACCAAACCAAGAACCAGAACAGAAGTTTTACTTTTAAGGTCTTTTCCCATAATATTACTGCAAATATGCTTTTTTACTCTTTAAAAGAAATTTCCAAGAGGGGCCTTTCATCTTTAAACAATCACCACCTATCAAAGAGGATACACACACATAGCTGCATATCGCTGGCACCACAACACTGTTGGTCCTGGCGTTTACAAAGGTTTGCGGGTCAGGTTGTTAGAAAAAAATAAAGATTTTAATTCCTGAGTGGATCATTTTGCATGTGATGGCTCAAATGATAAAAAAAAAAAAAAAAAGTAATGAAGAATGGAACAATTCACCGATAATCACCAAATCACTTTTGATCCGGAATCACTGCGTGCAAGTGTTTATCGTGCAAATTGTGCACACATATACATTTGCTTGAATGGATGAGAAAATCAAATCTGTCATGAGTTAATACTTTTTTAAATATTATTTTGTCATTCAAGAACAAAAGCGGATGGGAAAAACTGGTATAGACTACAATTTGTATCATGTTAACTGGTATTGATCACTTGTCAAGCCCAATTCACAAATCAGAGAAACATTTTGCCTTCCTTCTATTTCTCACTTTTCCACCTTTCCATTGCTGCGTATCTCCAACCATTCAATCATCCTCCCTACCACCTGCCGACTCCATCCTCCTCTGTATGGTCATGGCCAATCATGGTCAGCCGTGTTGTTAAGGGATTAGTGACAGCCCAATCGGATGGCCTCCTTCAGCTTCTATTCCCTCGACTCACCAGGGAACAAATAAGAACACAAAGACACACAAACCCACATCACTTGGAAAAACCACATAACAGCAGAAGTCCAAAAGATTCTCAATGGGAGTGTGAGACACGCTGAGGGCTTAGCTCTATGACAGGATGGAGGCCTGGTGGGTATGTGTATGTTTGTGATGTTTGCGTGTGCTGCACATTCTTTCAGTATCAGTGCAAATAATAATATGTATTCATGTGCATATACGTGTGTGTGTTTATTTCATATATCCTAATGTGCGAGCCAGGTATAGCAGCGAGATGATGGAGGTACAGATGATGGGGAGATGAAAAACGGATAATGACAACAGTCATTTGAAATGAAATTGATGTCAAGTCTTTTCACTGTAAGGAGGTTCCTATAATACACACCCCCTCTGTGCGTATGTCTGTGTGTGTGTGTGAGTTATGTGTTTATGTGTGTCAGACACAGAGTAGGTGTGTATATGTTACATGGTGTACTAACATAATACAGCAATTTAACGTCCCACTTCACTGCTGTCATACACAATCATGCAGGCTACAGTAGGTGCAGTATAAAAGCATGTGACACTGTGTGCGTGTGTGTGTGTGTGTGTGCAACTACATATCCAAATCACATCCATCTGCACACTCAAAGATCAAATAGACACAGCATACTATTTAATTAGCACATGCAGCAAACATGTTCATATAGAGCCATATAGATGTGAATAATGGTGTCGTGACAATACAGAAAAATTAACACACAGTATGCAAGCATGCACTTAAGATATAAAATGTCCATGCACACACACAATAACATGATGACAGAGTACATAATTATCCAGTTATCAATGAGACCGTGCTTCTGCCCTTCTCTGGACCACTGGAGTGTGTCATTACGTTTCCTCACAACCCCATCCTTCACACAGGCTATCTCTCTCACACACAAAGACACACACACACACACGCACACACACACAAGTGTTCTATAAGGAAAATATCATAGCCCATTACTGTTAAAAAATACAAAATGACCCTGGACACAAAAGATTATGATAAGTCTGAGCATCACCTCTCTTTATGACACTGGTTAAGCTGCACGAGGGTTCAGCCACCACAACGAGTCTGTGATGGCAACTTGACCATTGAGGCTGACTAGACTGTCTAGAAACCTGTCAATCTGTTGGAAGATCAAAGGCCAACCTGGGCCTTGAAACACTTTAAATTTAAGTTATTTAAGTCTTGTGTGTCATATCTCAAGGACAGAACTGAAGCATCATTTGTAGGCAGAATGACTGCCAGGGAACATACCATACAGTAAATTCCTACTGAAGCAATCATGCTAGAGTTAAATTGGAATAGTTTACCATAACAACAACTTTACCAATCCATACGACAAAATATACAATTTATATGCCCTCTAATACAACCCATAGAATTGGTAAACACAAATGTCTGCAGTTTGGTTAGGTTTAGGCAACAAAACTAATTGACTAGGTTAAGGAAAATGGTTTGGCAACATTTCTGTGCTTCTTCTGTCGTCATGCACTCAACATTGATTCCTGGTCTCATACAGGACATGAACAGAAGTTTCCTGGGTCAAATTCCTGTGTTTGTTTGAACACAGGAATTTGACCCTGAATTTGCGCTAATTCATTGATGCACAATATAGCAATTCTGTGGGGAATTTATTGGCCTTTTTCCTTCAACAACCTGCAGTTCTTTTATTAATTTTGACATTGGTATTTGTATATAATAATCTCTCTTTTTCTTATTTGTAATTATCAATATCTTATTACAATGTGCTACAATGACAAGTGGTTCATGCCAGCCAACAAGCTAATGCCTAAAGTAATGTTATGATGTTATAAAAATGTTCAACACAGTCAGAGTTATTTTTTTTGTATAATTGTTTTGACCACAAGTAAGAGTTCACCACATAACATTAGCACCTGTATGGTTATATTCAATAATACAGCCATAAGTTAGCAAATTAGCATGGTGATGTTAGTTAACGTAACTTGAAGCTATTTCCTTAGAAAGAAATGGCATAACATGAATGTCACTAAAACTTATTTTGAACCCTATGAGATTGTTATTTCGGGAGTACTGGAGTACTCCTTAACAATTAATTATGAGGTAGTTTTTATGTTGAAATTATGTAGCAAAGCTAGAAGCTCTACTACAACACAGTGACTCTCTCAAAAGGTGCATTATGAAGACCTGACATAAAGCCTTATATTGTCATTTTTCCCCCACTCCTTCCTTCAACTTCCTCATTGCAGGAAATATATAACATGCAACTGTTAAGAGTGTGGATGTTGCATGATCATATCTAAAGTGTTCACATGTGTATATACTGTCTATGTAGTGTGTGTGTGTGTGTGTGTGTGTGTGTGGGTGTGTGTGTGAGACACAATTAATATCTCAGTTGCACTCAGTCATAAATTGCTATGGTAACCCTGCACCAGTCTTGTGGTTGAATCCTGTCAGTCTGGCCTATTCTGGGACCTGGAACCTGCAGCCTCCTCTCATTCTCTCTTTATCTCTTTCTGCCTCTCTGTCTTGGTGTTTATCTCTTTTATGTCTTTCCATCCCTCTCTTTCTCTCTCTCTCAGACCGTCTGTCCTCTGTCTCCTATTCTCTGTCTGTCCCTCGCTGCCAGAAAATGAGGTGAGTATCTGTTGTCTTCTAAATTGTGTATGTATGTGTGTGCACACGCGCGTCTGTGGTCCATCCGGTAGTTTGGTGTAGATTTCAGCCTTCAGCAACCCGGCGTGGCTAAAAGAGGCTTAAGTTCCTTTGATGGACAGAGAGAGAGTGAGAGAGAAAGCCAGAGAGGGGAGACAGTCCGACAACAGAAAAAAAAATGCACACAAATAACTTCCAGACCAATTATATTTCAATTTTGGATGTCTCATTGAAAATATCCAGAACCAACACCACCCATGAGGTCTACTTGAGTAGCAAAGTGTGACACAGCAGAAAGTATACTTAAACAGTTAATCAGAAGCTTATGTGACATGAGGATGGAAGAAATGTGATGAATTCCCTGTACTGAATTTACTATATGAGCTGTAGAGGAAAGTGGAGTGAGATGTATCACCTTTAATCTGAAGTATGTCTAAAGATTATAAATAAGTTATAAATAAAGTTTGTATATATCTCACCAGTGTGAAGTTTTGGAATTACCTTGTCTGCACAGCATTGGTCTGAATGCAGGTTGGGATGATCAACCTTCTTAAAATTACTCAAAGCAATACAGAAAGTCCTTCCTCACTCTCAGGCTCCTTGTCTTCAGGGACCAGTAATGTCTAATGTATAATAAACCCATTGACTGTATAAAAAGATAAAGATTGATGACATGACAGCTCCCCAAAAATGAAGCCAAAACATCTTGATCACCCCCTGGTGGCTGGCTGCAGTGCAGGTCATAAATCCCACCTCCTCCATGTTAGCCAATTCAGCATGGATTGTAAACAAACGTGGCAGTGTTGGACTTACTAAAACCAGCGTTCTTTTGCTCTCAAGTACAACTTTTCATCCCAAAACTGCAAAGGTAAATCAGAATTTCTGTTAGTCGCTGTACATAAGTGGTTGTTTACCTTTGTATTCTTTGGCTGCTGGTTCACTGAGTTTTTGTCATAGGGAAATAATAGCGGTACTGTTGAACTCGTCAGGGTCTTGGCTTACATGTGAGATGCAGATTGTTGTTCTACCACGAAGTATGACAGAGGTAGCAATGGAAATGTGGAGAGTGGGTTGTCTTTCTGGCACTATTCGGATTTTGATATTTGAACATTAATATGCTTGGAGTTTGAGTTGTGTTTGGTGTATGTAAAAATTACTTCTATGGGCGTGTAGCGGAGTTTCTCCTGTTTATTATGATGTGCAATATGACTGTATTTCTACATAATTAGCGCAGCGTTGTATGTCTTTTGTCACCCAAATGGGGGACCCTGGATGTTAACAGGCTAGACCATTCAAGGATTGACTGCAGACCTCACACAAATTCTACATCATGGCTTGTCAGTTTAAACTTACTGTCACCTCCCTGTTTTCTTTAAAGCCAATTTGCTCTACAGACAAAAATATGCAAACAAAATATGCTGAATATGACCGGGTGTCCTATTTTTTCTGTGTTATTCGTAGATAGATGTGTAGTAAAAATGCTGTGAATTGGGCCCAGACAATCACCATTTTCATTCTGTGTATGTTCATGTGTTTGTGGGAACACGGGTCCATATCCTCGTGTACATCCTTAAAAATATGTATGGCTTGGGCCTCAGCAACCAGTACCCTAAATGGCAATACAGTCTCTAAAACCTAATTCCATCGGACAGACTACTTTGTCATCAGCCTCACACACACATACACACATACAGACAAACACACACACTTTTAACAATAGCCCACAGCTTCAAGCCTCTACAACCTCACACTGCTGTTCTCTCATCCCCCTTTTCTTCCAATCCTGTGTCCATATCCGTTATCGCTGCTATTCAATAAACCTCAGAAACATGCACACACACACACTTACACACAAACACAGACACACACAGTATGTCTGACACCCCCTTTGGCGAGACACAGATGCCCTGCTCTGCTCTTTTCTCTCTGCTCTTCCCTCTTGCCATGTTTGTCGGCTGTCTGTCACATAGTGACAGGAAGAAATGCATCTTTATATACAGCAGTGTACCACTGGTGTGCTTCAATGAGCAGCACTGTCTGATGTATATCAAATGCCCTGCTAGTGTTTTGACCTTTTTATATATAATGACATGACACAGTTTTTAAAAAAAATACCTATAGTATTTGAATGGATCAGTAATATCAAAATGTTCTTCTTTTTTTAATTTTGCTTTGGTTTATTGTAAAAAATTGTCTCAGAAGACAGAAGACAGAGGGAGTAGGTGAGCTGTAGAGAACATGACGAAGAGGGAAAAAAAAAAACAGATTGTCTGCTATTATGTGATGTGACAGTAGCCTTACAGACGTGTATGGGCCCCGACCTGTAGGGCCTGCAGACAGAGATTCATAGATCCAGGCCAGCCAGCGGCCTCATCCCAGGATGGAGCCCTGCTCACTGGCTGCATGGTCTGGCCCCGAGACCCACCAACCCTCACCCCGCTCTCTGCCACATATGGGCTTAGAGGCGTGCACACACGCACACACACACAGAGACACAGGGTAGGAACCTCGTGGTGACCTGGCAGTGGAATCAGGGGGTGAGAACAGAATCTACCCAAACTCAACTGACCTCTAATTAGTGCTATTGGCAAAGTGGCCCAACCCAAACACACTCACACGTAGACCCACACGCATGAACACACACACATAAAAATACACACAGACTCATGCTTGAGGGTTTAATTTTGTGTGTGTGTGATGTGCTCACAAATTAGCTGTGTGGACAGCTTGTACATTACAGACCTTTTTTTAAACATTACTGCAATGCATAGAAATAATCACATATATGTTGTTTCTTATAACTTATGAATAATAATTATAGAAAACAATGATGAGTGAAAAAGCAAAATAATTTGTTATGTTTGCTTCTACAGTTTTTGAAAATAGATTTATTACCTTTACCAAAGAAGTCATGTTTTCAGTACATTTTGTTGCATGGGCCAAAGAAGAACATCACATTTTGGTGGAGATCAGAATCAAATGAAAAGGAAGATAAAAGCTGGTGATGAACCGCTCACCAGCTGTGCAGTCCAGCTCTGAGCTGGTGTCTAAATATCAGAACTCCATCCAAATAACAAGAAAAATATAAACTGACCACTGATTTAACCCACTGTTGTTTTTTCTTCTGTCCAGCCATCTTCTGTAATTCAGGAAACAATAAAGTTTATCTTTTAAAGTGTATTTTAAATTCTTTCCAGATATTCGCCCCTCTTCTGACCAGAAACCAATATATGCTCCCGGCACATATATTTTCCATACGTCATTCCATGTAATTTTGTCAGGTTGAACATGGAACTGTCCAGCAAAAGTGACATTCTCTTCACAAACAACACTAAGACACAACATTTTCTACATTACTGTGGTGTCTTTTTTGCTAACTTTTCCCTCATCGTTGTCTCATGTAACTTTAATTTTAAATAGATTTCTATTTTGTTGGGTTTTGTTATATATATATGTTATATAATATCACACAAATATCCCAAATGTCCCACTCCTGCCTGCACAGGAATAAGAAACCCGTCCTACGCAGGGCTCAAGGGCATGGCCTGGTGGAGGTCTGCTCTCTGACTGCCCCCCTGGTTATTTTACAGTTTTTAGTTATAGTTTTTTTGGCTGATAGTTTTTATTTTCCTTTTGTGTTCTATCTGATTTATATGGCACTATTCCTCTCTTTTTCTACTGATTGATCACATTGACTAACTCTTGCTCAATGTGAAATTGCTTAGCATCGACAAACTGCCCGATCAACGTTCCACCCCTCCTCAAAACATCTTTTTCTATACATTTTTACAACTTCAGCCTCTATTCATTTCATGTGACCCACAGTGTCACTGCTCTACTACACCTCTGCCCTCCTCCTTTCTGTTCTCCTCCTCTGCTTTCTCCCTCAATTTTCTTCTTGTTTTAGAGACACTATCTAATCTCTCCCAGGGACAGGACCTGTCTACGCCGCTGAGGTCCTGACCACGTTGTATATTCATTGAAAAAACAGAGCTTAAAAAAAGGAGCAGTGTTTAGGGTGAAAACTTCAGATTGTTTATTGATTTTTATTTGTGTTGTTGAATAAGTCTGTCTGACCATGATGTCCCAGCGGGGGCTTTGCTTGGGGCATCGCATTAGGCACACACATGCAGAGACAGATACACAAGAACATGTGCTTGGACGGCCATAAGGGGAGGCACATTTATATACAGACACACATACAGTACTGTGATCGAAGACATCAGTCACTTGGTTACACATTACGAAACCCATCTCAACTAAAGAAATTCCACATTGACATTTTAGGTTTTTTAATCTATTTTAAGTTCAGGCTTTAAATCTGAAACAAGTTGTGAGGATTGAATACATTCTGAGGACCCAAAAAGGCCCAGTGGGCCTCGTTCTCAAATGTTTTGTCTCTTAAATAAAAATGGGGGCAGCGGTGACCTCAAGGTTAGAGATGTGAGCTTGTTTTGATTCCTGGACCAGCAGGAAAAATCTGGGCGTGTAAGTGAAAGAGCAGCACTTTTCCCACCTGATCACAACCATTGAGGTATCCTTTAACAGGGATTTAACCCCCAACTGCTCCAGACAGGCCAACAGATTCTACTACGGCAGGATTGTTCATTGTGCAACTACGGTATAATTTTTATACTAAGAAAATAAGAATCCCCTCCATCTGATTCATGGTGTTTGGAAACATGTGGTAAAGCATCTTTCCTTTAATTTTATAATAACAATGTAAAACAAACACAAATAATGTTAACATTAATAATTTTTGTGTTACCATTGCACCGTGAGATTTCGACAGCTGTCCTGTATCCAACGAAGGAAACAAAAAGAAAACAAAATGATAGAGCGTAATTAGAAAATCCAATAAAACGCTCCATGGAGGCAATGACAGAATGTGAACATTTGGATTTCCTTCAAGTCATTCATCTGCATCTCATAACAGACTGAGTGTGCTGGCCGGCTAATGACGGCGACAGATGCTTAATGCCTTCTTCACAATACTGACGCCATAAAACACAAGGCAAACAGGCGTCGCCCTAAAGCGCTGTCTGTCAAGCCATCACCTTAACTACACTGGCAACAGCACAATGAGCGGAGGGCGGGAGAGAATGCTGCTGAATGTGTGTGAAAGTGAGGGGGGGGGGGGGCGGGGGGCAACCTGAATGGATAAAGAGAGAAAGATTAATTGACACTCAGAGAATGAGAAAGACAGAATGAAAGTGTGTATATGTGAGGTAGACAGAGAGAGAGCTGGCAGATGAATGAACAGCCTCTTAGGTAAATGGCAGTATTGCTGTCTGTCTGTCATCCTGATTAAAGGTAATACCAATACACAGTGCTGTAGCTGACAGACAGTATTTATCAGATTTGTTGTTTTACACCTTGTTGTGTGTTGGAAATGTTCCTCAACACTGATTGTTTAAAGAAAAAAACTGAACCCTTTAAATTTGCCAGCTGTTACACGTCCTGTCAACATTGCACCACACTTCCACTGCAAACATCAGAATTTTGAGTAGCAAGTCACCAAAAAGTTATGCAATATCCACACAACTTAAAAATAGGATGGGCCATTTTTAAGCAGTTCATAGTGAATGGTCTAAAATGCATGGTGCAAGTACATGAAGGCATGCCCAACTCGCATTTGCTAGTTAAATGTCACATGACCTGGGCGCAGAGTGAGACATAAGGGGGAAATCTGTGTAGTTTTGGCCCAACATGGATTAAACCAATCATTGTCATCACTCACTCTAGTAAAAAGCCCGGTGCACCTGCGTGTCCCTCTGTCCCATCAACAACTCAGCTTGACTGTGTATGAGCAAATGAAGGGCACTTCTGCATGTGCCTGTGTGTGTAACAAGCAGAGTTTACGTGTTGTGAACGGGTCTACTATCCTAATAATGTGCCCTTAAAACAGTAGGAAAATACTGCGCCATGGACTTTACTCCAGGTGTTTGTTGTTCAATAGTGCACTCGTTTTCTGCTGCCTCAAGATGGCAAAGCTTGAGAATGTGGCAATTCAGGTGCAAAATTTGGTAATTTGGGCCATTCAGATTGCAGGTTTGGCGGGAGTGACAATGTATGGGTCAAAGAGGGATAGGCGCATGGATTTCATCTACAAAATAAAGTAAGTGTCCCCCCACTTGCTTACTAATGATGTTGTATGGTGCGCAGACACCAAAACTTTCTCTCTCTCTCTCTCTCTCATTCTCTGAAAATTGTGTGCATGCTATAATTTGCTGATGTCAGTAACTAGCTACATTTTTGACAGCTGCATTTTGACTGACTTTGTAGTGGTTTTGATATTGAGTTCTACATAATATATAATTTTGTATATGATTTAGGCTCTGGCTAGTATCTGTCTACCCTGCCATGGACCTCACTGCACATTACTGGTGAAGTCACTCACCTTGGGAGGGTTGTACAGGATGATCTTGTTCCTGATGTTTTCCTTCCACTGATGCAGCCAGTGACAACTTACAATTCTGGCATTCTGGCAATTGCCAGAAGAGCTGCAGGGTTCTGAGGGCTGTTTGGGCCGGTCATTCACTGGGCAGCATACTTTTCGCATTTACACGGTTCCGTCAGCTCGTCGACGACCCTATATTGCCTCCTGACTCCATTATCCTTGTTAATAAATGTTAGCCCGAAATAAATGATTTGACTTTGCCTCCCCTCGCATCAAACACCCAGTATTTATACCAATAATAACTCTCAATACTACAGTCATGGTTACCTTTAATATTTACATTGGTCTATATTTTTTTGTAGCATTATTCAAACAGATATTTAAAAAAGTGTAATGTTTCAAATTGAAATTCAACAAATCTGCCTTGATTTTTTATTTTAATATTGGTTTACGAAAGTTATATGAAGCAATGACTTCTGGGAATTCCAAAACGAATCAAACCGCATTTGCGTGTCAGGGGGTTGTTGGAAGTTAAAAGTTGGAAGATACCACAGTCTGCTGAGGTTAAACTGTCATTATGAACCGAGGAATTAAGCGACAGAAGGGAGGAGCGGAGAAAAAAAGAGACTAATCCAGGAGATACTGTTAGTTGATGGTGAAAAATGCGCGAAATTTACCGATATGTTTTTAAAGCCACCAAGTGCAGCTTCAGCTAGCACCAGCGCTAGCTCTGCTAGTGCTACTGCTAGCACTAATGTTGGAAGAACAACATGAGCAAGAGGAGGATGATGTTGAATCTGACATGGATAATGAATCTATGGAACTGGCAACCAACACAGAACAACAAGCCTGTGGGTCTGACTGTGGATTAGCAGAAACAACAGAGATTGAGACCAATGCTGCAGGAGCGAGTGTCACAACAGATACAGTAAGTGTGGCCACTTCACTACAAAGGACATGTTTGTCAAATTCCATCCAAATCAGTCAGTTGATACTTTTGTACCAGCATTAGTAATGGAGCTACAAAAGTGCGTGTAATTTTGTGTGCATGGGAAGTTATACATGTGTTGCGTGCATGTCCGTGTGCGCATGCGTGCACGCAACACATTCACTGAAGTCAGAAACCCGTGAGCATCCTGGACACACGGACACATTTCCGTGTGTCCAGGATGTGACATGTGACATGTGCATAACATTTTATGTTATGTAAATGGCACATACTCTAGGCTTCATATACATCTGGTTCAAAATCCAATTTTATATTACATCCTTAATTTCTGATGAACCACTTTCTGTTTCAATTTGGCACCCTTAATGCAAAAAACACAACAGGAAAGAAACTAGAAAAATACTGATATATTATAGAAGCATTGGGAAATCCCCACACAGTGGGACACCATAAATACACTAAAGCAGAAACATCAGAGGTAGCAGAGCATTTGAAGGGTATTTACGATGACTTAGTTTAAAGTGAGCTGCCAATGCACTGAGGTAGAGTTTGTGTGTGCCAAGTCACAAGGAGCAAGGCACTGGTATCCACTATATCAGGCAATGGAGAGATTGGAAAAAAATCTAACCTCCACATTCCTCTATCCTAGCTACCTATGGATGGTATGCAATCTAATCCACTGCAGTGGTAGTTAATACTTTGGACTAAAGCTTGTGCTATGTATTTGGGTATGTGTGTTGGATTGTCTGTGTGTATGCATCTGTGTAAGATGGAAACAAAAATGGCCTTGCATACTGTTGCTGTGCATGATGACATGTTTATGTGTGTGTGAATGCCCTGTTTGTTTGCATGTATGTCATGTTTGTGCAGCTCTGTTGGTGTGTATGTACCACACATCTGTTGCTGTGTGCAGTAATTTGCGTTCTCAGCTTGGCGCCCTAGTAATTATTCAGACGCTACCTTTTGCTCCAACATTAAAAGCCTTCATCTGGCTGACATGAAACAGCAGAGAACCCGATAAGGCTTCAAACGCTGCCTGCCGTCCAAAGAGAAGCGGGAAAGGTGAAGAGATGCATGGCGGGATAGATGGGATTGTTTTTCTCTGGAGGTTTGCTTTCACATTTGTGTTATATCTTCTTTGCTCAAACCAAACCAGAAAATGTGTGATCACTGGATTCCAGAAAGGAGGAAAATTGAATTAATATTCTGAACCAGCTTTTGGAATAAATCACATATGATGTGCCGTGGTATTTTTGGTTAGATACTGTAGAGGGGATGCTGGTGGAGAGAGATGGACAGAATGGGAAAGATATGTTATTTAAAAAGACTAAAGTGTCAGGTTGCTTCATGGAAAGTGACCAAATCAAATCCCTACTGTTATATTTGCAGTGTAATGTTTTTGTGTCACATGTGGACAGCAGCCTGCAATTTCATTTTTTATAATGAGCACAGATTCAGACAACCGTTTGTAGTCTGTTGTGTTATTTTCCCAGTGTCTAAAATGATTGAGTTTATGAACTTAATCATTTTGACTGAGTTCCGTCTAGTTTTACACATGCACTTCTTCATTCTTTATCAGTTCCTGTAGACGGGAAGCTGATATTCCTTTTTCCAGACTGTCCTTGCCCAAAAAACATCTGTATAAGTTGTCTGTGCAGCAGCTTTTTACAACCGAAGTTTACATTTGTTTTTCGGCAGTGACCTCTAGTGACTGTATTATGACACAGGCAAAGGAGGAAGTGCGAAGACATAGTGGTTGTGTCCGAAATCATTCACTCATTTCTTACTCCCTATCCACTATATAGTGAGCAGCAGTTAGTGGACTACATAGTGGACTCAACTTTATACAATTCGGACACTACTCGCTGCCGAGCCGGTCGCACAACATGACGTCACATTCTCGTCGGCTGTCGGGCAGTTAATACGTGAAGCTTAAAGCCTGCCGGTAAATCGCAATAACAGGGGCTTTCCCTTTGACAGAATTTATTCATAACGGACTTTAAACAAATTACATGTCCACAAAACAATAAAAAAATATCTATTTTAAAATACAGTTGTCTGTCACAATCTCTCTCTCAAATCGCATTGCATGATGGTCAATATTGTCCATCTAGTGACCATCGGCTGCTCCCTACATTTCACAATGCATTAGTTTTTTACATGACTCCCGTGGCTTGCGAAGTTTCAGTCTTTCCGTAGCTTCACTTCGGGCATTTTCCTTTTTTTATTTACTTTTATTATCTTTTATAACTCCTACCAGGAAGTTTCTTGCCCTAAACCTAGGTCAGTGGTTTCGTAGCATAGATTCACAGAAACTGTAGCCTTTTTTACAACTGCGAACCATATGTGTATGTATAATGTCGTGTGTGCTGATTTTAGAATGCTCTGCTGATTCATGGACTTGACATAAAATACAGGATTTCCAAGAAAACTATGTCTAGAAAATAGATGAAGATAAAAAAACATTGAATGTATAATAATAGTGGGCTGAGTCACTGTGACGTCACATTTACATGCATTACATGTATATTTTGTAAATAATGGTTCCATTTAGAGTAAAATAAATGAAAAAAGGGTAGCATTGTTACAAACAGCAACAAACAATTATATATTATATTTTATATAATTATATGAAATATCCTTTGTCATACAGAAAATGACCTATTCTGTCAGGTAGGCATGATGTTAATTTATGTGACCACTTTCTTTATAAAGTGGCATTATAACTGCCTTTGTAATTGTCTATTTACTCTTATTTTATTAAAATGTTGCTCAGGTTTGCCACCATTTCACTTTCTAAACATGCCTTAAAACACATGTTCTACTTTTTCATTTGTATGATCTGCATGATAATGTGACCGTGTGTGTGTGTGCGCCTTTGTGTGTGAATGCGTAGTATACAGTCTTTTGGGAATTAGCTGCAGTCTTTATAAGCCTTCTGAGAAGATTTGTGGTCCTCTTCGGTCATCCATCTTTGTGTAAACTCCCACCTGCTGGTGCCGCTGAGCACTTGGCCACAGAGAGGTTAATTTATGGTTTCCTCCTCTTGACTCTTGGATCCTGTAGTGGGATGTTGTTAAAGGATCATTTGCATTGATCACATTTGATTTGAAGAGTCTGCTCGGGCTAAGCTGCTGACATTTGTTGTTTAGATGTTATTGACCCTAATTATGCGTGAAGATACGCACTAACATCATCTTAAAAGGCATTCATGATTTGTTATTGTTTGAATCACATTCATCATGTATGATTTTTTTTTCTGGCACAAGAACTGAGGTTGGCTTCCAAATTCTGAACTGAATCCAGATCAATTTGTCATCCACTACAGAGGCCTATCAGTTAGGCTTTGAGAGGTTGGATTTTCTCAAACCTTTATGCCTTTCCAAAATTAGCTGGGGAAAAAAATGGAAAATGTAATATTTGATCTGAACAAAAGCTGCTCTGTGACACACTGAGCAATACAGGCACCTTACACACAATTAGAATGAACTCTCTGTGGTACCAAAATGATTGTTAAAAAATATTAAACCCTGTGTGCTCTCTGATATGTTATTTTTAAGCAGAAAAGGGGGTACGCTGTGGGGAATCCATATACTGGGTTCCCCCTACAAAAAAAACTACAGACAGCTAAACTAACAATCCACACACGTTGTTTCTCAAGAGACTGTGTTCCCTCTTTTTTTTCTTGTTATCGTCACTGAAACAAGTCAGTTTCTCTGCACATCCATATTCATCATTTGGTTCTGCATGAATATTAATTCCGCCTTAAAGAAGAGTGCAGAAAAAAAGCAAGACAATGAACGAAGGAAAATAAAATATGACAGAGTATGTGCGATGTCGAATTTATGTCAGTTTCAAAGCCCCTGTGTCTCTATTCCTGTGGCTGACTTGTACCAACATGCTAATCAGCCTCTCACTGCACCCTGTTCTGGCTAATTGTCGACAAATTATCTCAACTCCAGAATAATGTATGCACGGCCTTTCACTGGCACATACAGACAAGCCAGTCAACTGCTTCTGTTTTCAACAAGCAGCTCAATGGCTCCATTTAAATATAGACTTGAGTGTTGTGCACATTATTATGCACACTTGACTCGCACACTCTCATTTCCCTGTTCTCTCGTTCCCTTCCTTGTTTTTCTCTGTTTATAGGTGGTTACTGCACATTTTTCCTGCTCAGTTTGTTTCTTTGTTGTACTTTTTCACCGCTCCTCTCATCTCTCCCACTCTAGCTACCCCTCTTAGCTTCTCACAGTTGGCTCATGTTTTTTTTAATTGAGTTCCGTTGTAAGTAAAGGCTAATATTATTATCATTTCCTGAACGACAGTTAAATTAGAAGTAGCTTAATTACACCCCGATTGTCTTCAGTGATTGAATTTCAGTTTAACCCTCTGGGAACCCTCAAGAGGAAAAAGCTCAGTTGGGAAATTCATTCACTCATTTAAACTGAAAACCAGAGTGTGGTGCAAAATAGAATTTGAGTTTCTGGGAAGAAAAAAACAATGAAGCACACTTGGTTTACAGAATAATGCCCTTGTGAACAACTGCTTTATTTGTACCCTGCAAAGGGTCCCATGGGGATTCTGATTGAAGAATCCTAGCAAGAGTCAAGGCAACCGAGCAGATGACTCTTTTGGACTCTAATTCCCAGTGACGTGACTGACTGCAATCTGAATGTTAAGCATTTCCTGTGGGACGGCTAAAGGAATTTTTCATAAGATTATCACACTAGAAGACACTTCAGCAAAAGTCAAAGGAGGTAAATGAAGAGTACATTTCTTCTGTGCCTCGTGACAGTTCAGCTCATGTTTTGATCTTCCAACAATGTTAGAAAAAAACGGTAGCATTTCCTTTTAACTACCTTTTCATGTCTCCTCTCCTGTATGCCTGTACTTATTACATAAGGATAATACATATAACTTAGCAATAAATCAATAATTTAAGCTTACAGTGAGATGTCATAACTTTCCTGCTCTGATCTCCTTGGCTTCAGGTGCATACGTTCAATACAGAGTATAATGGTCAGCAAGAATAAACATAAAATTTATGGCCTTATCAATTATGCATCCACATTCCTGTGATAGTGTGTCACTTTATATTTATTACACTGTGTGTGCACATGTCTGTATGCATGAGGTAGAAGACAAAACGAGGATAGAAGACAGCCATGACAATGAACACATTACAAGGTGATACAGTGTGAAAAGACAGGGAGCTGGATTGTCAGCCCAGTCACCAGGAAAAAATACAGATATGTTATTATGAAACACATTTGGCTCCATTTAGCATTTGTATGAGACGCACCAGGCTTTCAACTCACTGCACTGAAAAACCATCCATGTAAATATGAGATGCTCAGAACAAGTGCTCGGGACACTGTTGTCTATAACAAGCGTTAGACTTTGCATGAGGAGGATGTTTGGGTGGATGGGTCACACAGACATCAGAGCTCCTGACCCATTCATGTGCTGTGTGGAAATGGAAATTAAGTTTCACAACAAATATTATTTTAACCCCATAATGACGTTTTCCTAAACCTAACCAAGTAGCTTTTGTTTTAATTCACAATGTTAACCACATGTTTAAATCACCAAGGGGTCCTGACAAAACATCAGCATCTGACGAATAGAGGAAAGTTACCGCAGTTGAGAAAAGTTGGGATTCAGTAAATAGTGGTTTACAGAAATGTACGATATCATCATTTTACTCTGGTAACTGGTTTTGGACAGCATGTGTTTGTTTCATCTATACTCTCTGTGTGTAAGCATATTGGAAAACATCATACGTGTATTTTTCAGAATCAGAAAAGGTGTGATTAGACTTTTAAAAACTCAAGTTTAGTTTTCATGTTACCATAGGCCAGCCTATTTCTATTTTTGCCAAATTTGGGTGGAGACCTCTGTGTTTGTGTATGTGTGTGCGTGTGTGTGCGGGTGTGACAGTGTGTTCATTTGTTTAAGTGTATGCCATCTGGAAACTGATCCGAGCTTGCCAGGGTTTACTAAGCTATAATATACTGTCCCTGCGCTGCCTCACACACACAAACACACACATTGACACACAGGACTTAATTTGTTCCTTTAGTTCAAAAGTCTTTAGTATTTGCACATATTAATGATTGCTTTAAAGAAGCAGTGACTTTTGATTTTTTATTTTAGTCAAATGTTTTTATACGTTTAATACACTAAATCAAAGAGATTACTTTTTCATGCATTTACCACTTATTTAAATCTTTGGACTCCTTTAATGTAAACATCCAACATATATGCCAGAAAATAAGGAAAACATTTTTGTTAATTGCTTTTTATTGGGTGAACTAATCGGATGAACAATTAACAACAAACATTAAATATCATAAAAAGTAACTTCATGCTGGCAGGGTTATGGGACCTTTCCATTTAGTGCGTCTTGATGGAAGCTTCTGCCTCGCCCCGTACCACAACACTTGTTATCAACAGATTCATAACAGAATGGTGCTACCTAATAAATATGCCATGATGGGTGCGCTTGGCTCAGATTTATGACCTTAATAACTCCATTTGGCATAACGCTGACACCTGCTCTGCACGACAAAATGGAACTAAATATTTCAATCAGTGCCAAAGCACGAACAACTCTTTCTTTTCCTCTTGTTTCATCTTCGACTTTCCTATAGTGCTGCTAACAGCCGCTCTCCTCCTGCCCTTTACTAGACTTAAGTATCAGTATCTTTCCCTCTGAGTGTCTCTTTCTCTTGCCCTCCTTTTTTTTTTAAAGTGGGAATCATCTGGCAGATCTCTTTTAGGTATTAGTTTATGGGCCATGACATGAGCTATGAATGAGAAACAACGAGAAAGACCTGAGAACATTAATCATGGAGCAACATATGGTAATAGACGGTTATCAATTCCCTCACACTCTGTGATTAAGGGAGGGTAAAGTACTGAGTGTGGAGAGAGGCAGGAGAGGGAAGAGATGGAATAAAAGAAGGAACATAAAGTTAGAGGTGTAATGGGAGACAAAAAGTGGAGAGATGGACAAAAGGAAGAGAGTGGGGTGTTGCTGAAGTGAGAAGAGAAAAGGGGGAAAAAAAGTTCCATAAATCAAGAAGCTTAAACCAAACTTGAGTTTATAAAAAAATATATCAATACTGATACTTTTGTAAAATAATAATAATAATAATGTATGGTATTTTACATCCTCCCTTCACCGTGTTACAGTTGTACATGTGTAAAATGAAAGCAGGACGACTCAAGGTATTCAAATGATTTCAGTATAAAATATATTGTAGCTGCTGTGGCTCATTGTCATTGGAAATGTTCTTGGCGGGTACAAGTTTCCTTGCTGTGGACTTAAAGGCTTGAGCACATAAGTAATGCAAAGCCCTTAATAACATACATACATTATGATTGGCCTTCTCCATATTGTATTCATTTTCAAGCACAGTTGCAGGTGCTTTAACAGAATTACGATCTCTTCATTTTATTTCTAACTGGCTAAAAGGAAGGTAACAAATCTGTCAGCCCATAAACAAATCACTTGGGTTTAACTTTTTGTCTGCCAGACATGAAAGTCTGTATCATAAATAACAGAGTGGACGGACACAACAGCTCAGTGAGCTTCTCCTCTCATACATCATCACCGCATGTGTGTCTATAGGTGATCAGTTGCCAACTTCAGTGTAACGCTCTTTGAACCAGTTCAATCCTTCTACCAATATGCATGTCCTGACCTGAAGCTGCTTGTTACAGACATATCACTATTACCATTATCATTTTAATATATATTTAAATGAAAATCAAAATAAACATGGAAAATATTCAAAAATAAATTAAAATTGCAGTCAAAATAATCACAGCTAGGCTTTTTAAATATATTTTTCAGCCCTAATATAATGCAGAATTGTACCTGTTGTGATTTAGAAATGGTGTTAGCTATTTATTCTTTATTCAAAGGGTCAGAAGTTGACTGATAGTGAATATACAGTGCTGATGTTTATTCAGCGACGTATTCATTTTTGTTTGTTGCTTATTGTTAATTTGTCTGTGTTCATTAGTTGACAATGTAATACATTGTAGGTATAATTTATAATAAATAATATCATTTTATAAAGTTATCTAATTAGGGAAACAGCCTTATATATAATGGTGCAAAATTGGTTCACAGTTCACAATAAAAAGGTATATTTTTTATTCCTGGTCAAAACATTTGTAACTATAACTACACTGACTGCTATATCTGAAATCAGTGACATTTTCCCCTCTAAATTCAGTATTGGTATCTGTCTCAAAAATCCCCAAAAGTATTGTATAGTGCATAGTTTGGTCTATTCACAGATAGTTCAGTAAGGGTCTTTGGTATTTGTACCAATATTAACGAAACTCAAAAAAATATGAAGGCTAAAATGACTTTACAGCTAAACTGGCCTTTACCTTTCTGTCTGTTTCAGAGTAGAACCTGCTGATCAGAAAATGCACAAAAAAAATAAATGTAGTTTCTCTATGTCTCTCTGAAACAACAAAGGCTATAATGGATTGAGTGAATTTTGTCAAACGTAATGGGTAATAAGATGTTCACTGTTTTAATCAGAATGCTCCACTCAGTAGGATCTATATTTCACTGTTGTATGTCTTTCCCTTTTCTTTAAAAGATATTGAGATATGTTAACTACAGTAAAGTTACTAAAATTACAGTTCCTGTTCATCTGTGTCAAAAATATTTCTGTCAGCTGATAAAAGAATGACTAAACACTGATGTATATACATAATAAGTGTAACCTGACTTTACACCCCAGCTGGAAGCCTCCTGACTGCCTCCTCCTGAGCGTTTTGGTGGAGATTTATAGTCGATCCACCCCGCTCTCATCACCATGCAGCTGAATTATCTCATCGGTCGCATTAATCCGCCGATTACATTTGATTTAATTTTCATAATAATTAAAGTGAACCATCACTAAAATTAAAAGCATTCGGGAGGTGTGTGTGTGAGAGGGAGAGCTTGTGGGGGGATGGAGGCCGCATGCGCTCATAGATGAAAGGACTGCTGTTGTGGTATTTGCTTCTTTCTCTCTCTCTTTTCCTATCTATCTATTTGTTTCTCTCTGTGCCCCCCCACCCCTCTCTCTCTCTCCACCTGCTCCAGGAATCCAGATGAAGTGATTAGATTGATAGGTGCAAAAGGGAAAGAAGGAAGGGGAGGAGTGGACAAAAATGATTAAATTAGCATATCACAAACGCCTCACACACTGCCACCCCTGGAAAACAAAATCCCGGGCCGCCTAAGGCCTGCCGCAGTGCTGAAGAGCCCGGGACCTGTGAGTGTGTTTGAAACCCCACATGGCAGGATTAAAAAACCCAAAGCCTGAGCTGGAGGCAAAGTAGGAGTAAAGCCTCCTGGTGCTGGGAGACGGCGTGTGTGATATCTGCATTAGGTGGCAGCAAAGATACAGTACTCCGCTTCCTGGCCTACAGTGTCTTTCTCCGTGTAGAGCATATGACTGTGTTGTGCTGTAGATGCCTGTGTGTGTGTGTGTGTGTGTGTGAGAGTGAGAGACAGAGAAAGAGAGAGAGAGTGCATGGCAGAGACAGGACACACAGGAGAGAGTCTTATTGTTTTAATCATATACCCCAGTTAGGATCTGGTAACACTAAACCTACAGTCTATAAAAAATAAAAAGAACTTGAATTGGTTCATGCTCAAGAAAGCAGTTTTAAGCTATCCATTTTCACAAAAAGTCATACAAAAATGTAATCAGTGTTTGTTTTGCAGCCAGCTCACACTGTTAATGTTGTTAATGCTCACTCTTGTAACCAAAGGAAAAAAAAATTGGAAATTAATAGATTTTTCTTATGTACCCTAAGTTGTGTTTTGTGCTCCCAAAGGGCACTGCTATGGTTCCCTTGTAATGGAGAATAGCAAGTTCATGTCATAGTTTAAAGCAGAGATTCTTAAAGTGGGGTCTGTGGCAGTGGTGTGTCCACATGTTTTTTTTTTTTTACTGACTTTTTGTGACTTGTAGAAGCACAAATATGTAGAAAATTCAATGCAGTGCACCTTAAACAACTGAACACAGTGCACATGTGTAAGATGGTGGGCCAGCAGTTAGTTAGCCTCCATATCCTGTAACAGAAGGCTGGGGCTAGCATCAATACAAACACCAATATACTATACGTTTATACAAGAAGAAATGAATAAGAATTGTATCTATTTTATTTAGGTCGATGTAGTTTTAGCAATTAGCCTTGCTGTGCTTCTTACTCCAACAACATTTTATTCTGGGATGATGCAGTCATTTTTGGATGATTTCACGCTACCAAATTTAAAATTCCAAAATGTGCTGATGTGGTAAACTGTAGTCCTGTCAGACTGCATTACACTGAATATTAGCTCATTGTCAAGTATTAAGCAGAATAAAAACTTTATTTTATTTATAAGTCTTAAGAATTTAATATGAGTTTTTATATTAGTGTTAAATAATAATAATAATTTGCATATTATGTAGGCTACTTGGCTATACATATTGCAGATGTATAAATTAATTTGTCCAACCTGATTGTCCGCTGCTGCTCTGCTGACCGCTGCACTTCTTTCGTTTGATGAAACTTTTTAGGCTGCCAAACAAATCCAGTTGGTTCAGTTGCACCTGTTGGACAATAGCATTTCAATTTCTTCCTCTGAAATTCCTCTTCCTCTTCTTTTGGAAAACCCACTTTGTTTATGTCTAAGCTATAAAAGCTTTTATTTCATAAACCTCCGTCGCTGCGCATATCTGTGCCTGCTTGAAACATGATTTTGCTCCCACCTGTTGTTGTCAGTAACAGTGCACTTTGCTAATAAAGTGGACAAAAAAAAGTAGAAAAAAACTCTCATTTTGGCCGTAATGCGGCCTTGGTTGTTGTAAACTGTTAGGGTGAGGCTGCATATATTAGGGCGCGACATTTAGATGGTGATCATTTCCAGCCGCCGCATTTATCACAGAACGTTCATTCGTACGCTGTGATTGGCTTTATATGAACGTTTCATGAATCACACGTGAACTGAATCTGCGCTAGTTCCTACGCTTGATTGATAACTGAGGGCCCTGGTGTTTATTGGTTAATTTCACCAAGGGGAACATTACACCCTTCCTCTATAAGCAAAAGGTTGTTTTATTGTTGTTGTTGTTGTTTTGTATTTATTGAGATTGAGTAACTTTACCTTGTGTGGCTTTAAAGTGCTTGTTTACTACCCTAGCCTTTTCATGGAGCACAATAATAGATTTCTAAATATCTGAAATGATTTAACCCCTCAGTATGTTTATTCCCACCACATCTCGATGATGTTTCTTTCTAATAGGCTACCAGCCTCTTATTTAGAGCCTTTCAGGGCAGATCAGAGACAAGTGGTGCATTGGGAACAAAAACAGCTGATAAGTTATTTTCAAATGACTAGATAAGGTGCTGTGCTTGAACTCACCACTAGGTAAGGACATTGGGCAATGGGTGTACTCTAATCAAGAGTCGTGAAGACTTGTGTAGTGCACTGCAGAAATGGCATTTCTCTGACAAGTCGGAAAATTTGCCAATTCCGCATCCAATCCAATAATTGCAGCCAGAATCCCACCGACAGGGCGATAGAAAACCCTGCGCACAATGAGCTAATGAAATCAAACGTGCAGTGCGGTTTTGCATGTTAATGCTGGCAGCGGGTGTCGATAGCGTTTAAAGATGTCAGCAGGTGGATAGCGAGATGGATGGCCCTCTGCCTGCCTTTCACTTCCCACCCCAAGGAAGTTAAACAGCATCTGCCTTAAATAGAAAACTTCAATATCTATTTAGAGCGAGGGAGGAAGGACTTAGAGGGAAAGATAGAAAGGGGGAATGGATGAGAGAGAGAGAGAGAAAAGAAAGAATTGAAATAAGGCAATAAGTCCCTGACCTCAAGTGCACATTGCGACACATTGACGCCGTTGTCATTTGTTAATCAATAGAAGTGCTATGCAGGCTATACATTTAATGGCATGAGATTGGCAAACCTGTAACAAAATTAAGGGAAGACTAAGACCACAGCCTGTTTTTCTCTTCAGTCAATTTGCAACCTCAATGACTTCAACAGTGCCGAGGGAAACATGACTTTGAGGCGTACATCACTGCCACATCGAAACCTTGTAACTTAAGGTTTGGGTTTAGCTTTTATTCATTTCATTTCACGAGGCAAATTTCCAATGTAAGACGAAAGGAAACCAGTCAGTGCTACAATGAACGACAAACATTAGAACAAAGTAAAAAAAAAGAAAACATGACTACAAGATTTCTGTTCATGCTGATTTCCTGGCAGGAATTCTATGTATTCACATAATGCAAATAAAATAATTGAAGTCTAAATGCTTAAAGCACATCATTTTCATACTGATTTCACAATAAACACACTATTTCAAGAGAAAATCTGGGTGTTATTGTAAAGTTATGCTGAAAATGAGTGGTGTGTGTGTGTGTGTGTGTGTGTGTGTGTTTGTGTGTTTGTGTGTGTATGTGTGTGTGGTTTGTGTTAGTGTGTGTGTGTGTGTGTTTGTGTGTGTATGTGTGTGTGGTGTGTGTGAGTGTGACCAAGTGTCTGTGTGTTTGTGTGTTTCATTGTGTAGCCTTCCCTCATTATGTTCCATCTTCATTAATATCAGCTATGCTTTTAATTTCTTTTTCAGGGCCTAAATTAAATGTGTCATCCTTTAAAATAGATAGTGTAGGTCTCACATGTTGATCGCATACAAACAGAGAGGCGCTTTGGGATAATTTACAGGATAAATAAAGCATTGCTCCAATTAGTCTTAAGTCAAATAAATTAGTCATAAATTCAATCAGGTCGATTTTATGGGGTTGAGATTCATGATGTTGGTCGCTGTAGAGATATATTCTCTAGGCAGCTACATTATATTAGTACCAGGGTGTAAAGATAATGCAATGCATGGTAATCACTGTTGGGATAGCATATCTAGGCAAAAAAAAAAACTCTGAAAGTACATATTTTCCAAAAGTCTGTCGGATCAGTAAATCTAGTGAAACTAGGCAGTGTTCTGTAATTTTTACAATGTTTTTTAAAATGTTGTTTTGTTTTGTTTTGTTTTTGTCTAGTACTGTCCATTACATATAGAAGGGGTTATCAAAGCCTAGTTAGTGAGTTTGGGTTGGAGCTCATTTTAAGAGATCAACAATTGCAGTTACTGTATATGACCATATATTGCACAAACATGTTTATGTAACTTTAGTTTTTTAAAGTTTAGACTGATGACTGAAATGATTCAGAATCTTTCATGTTGCCCTCCAATTAGAATGAATTAGTGATTGCTCACAAAAAATTGTTTGCTTTCGATAAACACCAAGAGGTAAAATGTAGAATGATAAATGGGAATTTTTAGGTACAGGTGGATACATTAAGAGATTGTTCCAGTGTAAAGTTAATTCAATAATTTTAGGTTCTTCTTTCTGGTGTATTTCATTAGTCACCTACCCAGCAAAAGCTTGTTTACCGAACAAATATTATCTATACAACCTGTTCTCATGGAAGGGTTCATATGATTTTATATGACAACCTTTGTAACATTCTTTGTATGCTGTTCTATGAAATGTCACATGTGTCAAGTGGTTTTTTAATACCTCATCTGGACATTGTCACACAAATGAATAGGGTTTTTTTCGGACATATTATCCCATAAGTGTAGGCCTACTCTACCTTTGGAGTATGTTGTTATCAGCCCACACAATGGCTGGTCCCTGTTATGTTACATTTCACTTTCAGTTGTGTTTGGTTTAGCCACTGAAAATGGCCATTAGGCGTTATAGACAATAGTTTGAAAAAGTAAAATAAATGCATGTGAAAACCAAAAGTGAGCTTTAATTCCAGAAGTGAAAATGTAACATTGGTAATGTAAATAACCTGATGCACAGAAGTTAAGTGACATTACTTCAAATAAAATAGTTGACTTTTTTTTACCTTTTTTTTTCATGTGGGACATGAACACCGGTCTCCTGAGGGAAATTGCTTGTTTTATTTGACCCATCAACCTCCTGACTTGCCCTCCCTGGGACTGCTTTCACACTCCTACTTACCTAACTTAGGGTAAGGCTAAAAAAAACCTCTATTTTTGGACATATCTTTCTTTCTACTTTTTGAAGGAAATGCTGCTTTTTAACCATAGGCTTATGTGTCATCTTTAATTTATGATGATTTGATCTTGCTAAAGGCAACTGTGTAAACTTGTATCCTGCTGAAGACAACAAAGTAATTAACCCAAAGATTTAAATGTCATAATAAAGGTGGAATGTAATTGATGCAGATCTTTATCTGCTCATTAAAACCAAGATATTATGTAGTGTCATAATAAGAACCCAGGTTTTACAACACATTATCTTACATTCATTGGAAGATAATATTGCGTGACTTGTTTTTTCACCCATTGGGATCGCTTTAGGCTTTTGCTTAAGAAGCTGAGCTACAGTTTCCCAAAATTGTTGATAAAAACACTAAAAAGACACACACACACACTATTCTAGCTGAATCTGTCAGTGCACAAAGGTGCAGCTTTTTTCTATGGCTAAACCTAAAACACTGAAAGTGAAATCCAAAACACACCCTTCCATTGAATGGGTTGATAACAACTTACTACTTACCTTGCTTACTAGAAGGTGGAGGAGGCCCCGACTTGCCCATACTTAGGGAAGATAAACGGCTGTTGAATAATTTCTGATAACACAAAGCTGGGTGACTTGTCGGTAAGACTGAAGGTACACCGAAGAACACAGATTAATCAGCAATATAACAAATAATTAAATGTGTGTATGTGGAGGTGAGGGGTGATTTAGGAGGCAGTCACCCTGGAGGGCAGATATAGGGCCAGAAGCTCTGAAGGAGGAAGAACAAGCATCCGTGTTCACACTGATCCACTGCTCGTCTCATCTGTGAGTTTGTTTCACAGCACCAGCATCTTCTGTACCTGAGCTGGCGTCAGTCCGCCCCTTTTTTTCCTCTTGCTCTTTTATTCTTTCTCTCTGTGTTGGAGCATTTATCTTTTTCTGAGAGCATGGCAGGGCGCGATCACTTTGTCCTCTTGTTCATTTCTGTCCTCTGTCTGTTTTTTTGCACTGTGCCCTTTTTTCTCACTCTCTCTCCTCCTATTGTTGGCCGTTGTTCTCCTCCCTCTCCCTCCTTTCTCCCTCACCCTCTTGCTCTCTCGCTCCTGTTCTGTTCCCTCTGTGCTCATTCTGTCTCATGGGCCCTGACCTGCCGTTGTGACCCCACAGAGCCGCGGTGACTTTGGTACACAGTACAGCCTAGTTGGTAGAAGTCAGTGCAGAGGCTACAGATATGAGCTGCAAACTTTTTCCTTCTAGTCAGCATAAAAGTATGTGTGTGTGAATAGATCCTGTTGCATGCAAGTCCTCCATCTCTCTCAGTGTGTGTGTGCGTGTGTGTGTACGTGGTGGATCCTGTTGCATGGTAGTCCTCTATCAGTGTCTGCCTCCTGATCTGATTGATTGTTCTGGGTAAATTAGGACTGGGCGCTGGTGATGGGGACAGGAGTGAGTTACACCCTTCACCCCTGTCCTTGCCCTCCACCCTCTTTCCCTTCTCCTCCTCTGTGTCCCTGCTTTTATCATCTTCCTCCATGTCCTCGTCCTTTTCCTCACCTGTTCTGTCTCCTGTCATTTCTGTTTCCCATCTCCTCCCCTTTCTTTGTTGTACCTTTTCTTCCTCCTCACCCTCATTCTTTTATTGCTGCGTGTATGTACAGTACAGTACAGTGCAGTGTAGTACAGTGCATTACCTTTCCTCTATGTTATTTTATTGCTGGAAAAATAAAGCATATCTCCCCTCCGTAATTAGGTCATTGATTAGTAAACTTCACCTGGTGTGTATTTCCAGTGAGAAAAAAACTGAATTGCTGTAAGCTTTATTTGTGAGAGGCTTGAAAAACTAAATAAACATGGTTGGCTTCAAATTCAACTGCTAAAAATATTGACATTGGATGTTTCTGAAAACCATATTTGTTGATATAAAATGTATTTAGCACCTTTTAGTGTCTGTTTCAGATGCACCTGGATTTCAACTAATAAAATGTAAAATTATTACTATTAGACACTGAAAGCGGAGGACTACTGACGTAATATAATGAGAACAGAAGCTTGACTTTGACCCAGGAACCCGTGGTCGGTGTCTGGTAATAAATACTTTGACAACGCTCTACTCTAAAGATACTAGAGGTAGAGGCCTTGGTGTA
>CAFUXE010000838.1:446113-457994 GCA_903364295.1 Serranus cabrilla | reverse complement strand
AAAGAGAGAGAGAGAGAGTGTGTGTGTGTGTGTGTAACCTGCTGCTTGCACGCTGACCTGCCAAGCTTACAGTGAAGGGGGCTTGGCTGCCGATCTTCTCTGCTATTGTCTGCCTGCCTAAGTGTTGCTGACAGGGGATTATGGCAAATACAAAACGCCGTATGGACCAAAGAAACACAGAGCCAAACTTCATAGACACACGCATGCATGCATGAAGCTCCATGTTGGGAGCTCTGTATGACTGTACTGGCTTTTGTGTGTGTGCGTGTATGTGTGTGTATGTGTGTGTATGTGTGTGTGTGTTCATGCTAGAATGCTTATCTATCTAGTTTAGTTGTCAAATCTGCAACATTACATACTTACAACTGTTCTTCTTAAGGGGCCATAGTAATAAGTTCCTTTTAAATGTTCTCACATCACAGAGCAGCACTGAAACCACCTGTAACTATTCTGAAAAGGTTCATGGAGAGCAACTTTAAAATCAATAATCTAACTTAGGTCCTAATACAACCTAAGTCTACACTATTTGTAAGGTTGTATTAGTAATATTTTATTGTTCAAAAAGGACTTTATGAACTTGAAAATTGTTTCCGGGTCTTCCACATTGCATTTTCTGCAACTCTGCACCATCATTGCAGCAGGGCAATAACTGTGTTTCAACCCTCGGTGAGGTTGTGATGCCTGGCAGTTTGTTTAAAGGCACACTTTGGCAGTATTTATATAGAATATAAGTCTGCTTAATCAGCAAAAAATGCATGGCAATCTCACATTTTACAATATGGAACCTTTAATTATTAAAGGATTATCCTGCCTTATAGTCTAAAGACAAATTACTGTAATTCTGTCTACCTGCCAAACTGATTTGAATTCAGCTGCTGCGCTTGTGGTTTAGGGGCCTGTCCAAACCCTGTGAGGGCTCGAGATCAGAGCCAAGCGGTATGACCCATTGAACTATTTGTAACTAATCATAGGCCACAAGCCACACAGCATGCCATGGAGCCCAGTTGGGTTACACTCGTCAAAATATAATGATAGTCAATATGTCACACATGTCGTTCAAGTCATTCTCAAGATGAATGTCATTACCGAAGACGTGTGCCATTTTATTGCATTAAGCATCAAAGGGTTGACATCATGAGTTTGGCAGTCAGGTAAAATACTCTCCTCTCACATTCACTATGAACTAGTGGAAAGGCATTTAATATTCTAGGTAGGATACCATCACACCCTAATCTAAAAATGCCCCAGTTGCATCATGTCTTATGAAGCAATGTGGATATCACATGTCCAGTATCATCTACTGTGTTTGATCATTTGTAGGGAGACATACTCCCCAGAATATATTTAGATATGAAATTATGGCATAGTAAGTGCATAGATAGCATACCAAACGATGTATATCACTTCTCTTTCTTGTAGCACCAGTTTGAAAGGCATATCACAGGATTCATGTTTCCATTCATCGTAAATTATATTGATTATTTTAGCTCCTTGAACTGCACCTTTAAAGGAATATATATACATGTATATATATATACCGAAATTATTATTGATAATCAAGGCATATATTTAAAATACTTGCTGTTCACACTCCATATGTGTTCCACATTTTCTTAAAGGAACAGTTCACCACAAACTTCAAAATACATATTTTCCCTCTTACTCGTAGTTCTATTTATCAGTCTTGATTGTTCCTCTGATAGGTCAACTTTCTCTAGAATTAAATGGAACAATATGGCAGTTGGCTTGTGGTGCTCAAAGCGAAAACAATACATTAGCAGTAATGTCTCTCTCCAGAAATAATGACATGGTTGCTCAAGATAAGCCACAGACCTTGTTGTGAGCTGTTTCATGTGGGAACTATACTGGAGAGAACACAAGATCTGAGTATTATCCTGTGTAACCGGTTTGTGGGAAGAGATTTTGCATTGTTGTGTTTTTTTAATATTGTTGTAGTATTATTTGGCACTTTAAGCACTGCAGGAAAAGTGCCATCTACTACCAATATACTGGAAAGCAGACATCTCTACATCCAACACTCTGCAGTTCACACCCAAACCATCTTGATTAAGAAAGAAAATTAGGTATTTATGATTTTGTGTTGAACTGTTGCTGTAAACAGTGTAGTAACTATCCCATTAGGAATATAAACATACATTATACATACATATACATTATATTGTAGTTTTGAAACAATCTTTCAGAATTTAATTTTTACCTTTTATTTGGCAAAATAAATGTAAATAAGTGAAAATGACTCTTAAGCATATGATATTTCTTTCTAAATCTCTATCTCTCTTGCATACGTCTTCACAGGTAAATGCAATTTAAGACAGACTGCACTGTAAATAGGTTAATTGGCTGAAATTAATTCCACAAAATAATATGTTTCGCGAATGACAAATCTTTAGAAATACCATAGAGTAAGTTTGTCTTTATATATATGTAGTTTATTGTATAACAGTTTCTCCAGCATGAGTCATATAATAGCTAATGCTCTCAGCATCAATGAGCTGAGAGGAGTAACAGGCAGAGTTGATGTTGTCCACAGTATATATATTTAGACTGTAGAAACTGTCCCCAGGGTGAGCATGTAAGTGTGCAGTATGTAGTGAGACTGTGAGTGTGTGAGCATGGTGTGCAAATGTTTGGCTGTTTATGTGCATGCAGTGTGTTTGTGTGTGGCGCAATGTGTTTTAGGCTGTTCCAGCCTAACCAATTGAGGTCAGCCGCTCAATAATTAAAGCGTGTCACTGGTTAGTACACGAGCTGGGTCGACCAATCGGAGAGACTGATGTGAGATCAGAGTGAGGGAGAGTCAGAGTCACTGTTAAAAGAAAGAGAGAATGGACGGATAGGGAGAGACTGAGCGTGGGACTTAGCGTAAGGGCGATGTAGTGTTTAAAGACTGAGAATATGATGTTTTCCATTCATATGAGCGTTCTAAAAACGTGTTTAGTTATATACTCTTGAGATGCTGCTGGTCAGTCTTGTACTGTGTCCTGCCATGTGTGTCCCATTTTTTTCACTTGTTGAAGTATAAACAAGAGACAAGAGTTTCCCAACTACAATCATCTTTCGTCTTACCATATTACAGTATCTGAGGACTGAGCACAGCTTACAGCAGTTAACCTGAGTTGAAGAATATCAGGTAAGAGGAAAAGTGCTCCGCACTCATAGTTACAAGCTTCTTTTCTGGTTTATGACCAAGACAGGCACAAGTTGCAATAGTCTAAAAACAGCCTATCTCTATGGTAGATTTGTTTACAAGCTTGCAAAAGGAAGAATTGGCGTTTAGATACAAATGATCTGTTTATCGATTCTTTTTTATCCAGCTTTAATTGAGATGTAATAGTGACAGGAACTTTTTTCTAGTTAATGTCTAGAAAACTTTTAAAGCATTTTTTTAATTACAGGATTACACTTGTTAAGAATGACATCAGCTCTGATTTATTTGTGTTTGATTGTGTTACGTATTGGCTTAACCTCAGGATGCTTTTGTGTGCTTTTATCTTTGGATGTTTCGCTCTGCGTTTGCATTGGTGTCCATTGGTGAAATATGTAACATTCCTCTCACTGACCTCAGATGTGAGGTTTCTCTCTGGGCACTGCAACATGTTGACCGCCAGCTCATCCTAAATATGCAGCATGTGCCCAGTGCAGATCATGAATTTCCCCAGAGGGATTACTGTTAATCATAGGTAAACTCATCCTAATGTGCTGTTGTAAAATTAGGGCCATTCTTTGGGTTAGCGTCAGACTCACCAGTCATTTACATGTTGACTAATAAATCATTGAGTCAGGGCTGGATGGACGCTGAGCACAGCCAGCTAGCTTCATTTTATATCATACATATTTTGTCGGGGCCGCACTCCAAGGCTCCAAGGTGCTGATTCTGCAGCTGTTGGTGGAGTGGGTTCGGGAAGTGGCCGACAAACTCACAGCTGTTCCCACCAGCAGTAATATCTGCTGTCAGTGGGAAGCTAATGGCACGTCTTATTAATCTCACACGTTTGTACCTGTTTGTTTGGCTATCTAACTATCTGTGGTTGCTGAGTGTTGAAACTGACGCAGTTTGAACCGTGAGCTTTACTCATCAGTTTTGTTTGTGGTGTGTTTTGTCCCAGCAGGCGACTGTCAGCCCAACAACTAGCGATTGCTAATATATATTATATATGTTTTATTAATATCAGATTGTAGTTAATAATCAAAATAAGGTAACAAAATGTCAATAAAGTAAATAGCCTTAATCTGAAGTTTATTTCTTTCACTGAACAAAGAAGAGCTTAACTGCCTGGTTAACTCATCATAATACTTTGTCCAAAACACATGTCAGCCAATCAGCCAATTGCCAATATCTGCTATATTTGTCCAGTCACCCAACCTGAGTGCTGTGTGTGTATTTTCAGGTTGTGAAGTCGATATGTAGAGAATTATATCATTTTGACTTCACTACAGCACATCTATAAATCCAATGAAAATCTTTATAACCATTTCTTTAGTCAGTTGGGGTTTACTTTAGTTACTTTCTTGGTAATCCGGTTACTGCCTTGCATATCGTCTGGAGGATGTAATCTGATCGGAGACTCAGCCTGATGTGAGCTTCTATTTATCTGGAAGCCTTTCTGGGTGATATGAGTTCCTATTAATACTCTATGCAGCGGTTGCTGCCTGCCAGCCTGCTTGTATACACACACACACACACACACACACACAGATTGGTAACCAGAGACTTGAGGCTTCTCAAACACTACAGACTGCAGTCCACTTCAGGCCCTGATGATGTCGTTAGGGACTGATTGTCATTAGTGACATCACTACAAACAGGAAATGAATTCATGTGAAAATGTACAAAGAGTAATAAGTGAGTTTTTTTTTCCTTCAATTCTTTCTTTCTTTCTTTCTGCTTTCTGCAGTTGCCAAGTTTTTGCTATATCTGCTCCTGATGGTGGTTTTAAAGTGCAAGAAGAAAGAAACCTTTCACTTAGTTGTCACATACAATCATGCAGTGATTGAAATTCAATTTCTGCATTTAGCCCAGCCTAGGTATTAGCAGCAGTAGGCAGCCATATGGCACCCAGGGAGCAACTTGGGGTTCCATGTCTTGCTCAAGAACACTTCAATATGAGAACAGTAGGAGTTGATGATCGAACCACCAATCATATGACTGAAGGACAACCTGCTCAGTCTCTGAGCCACAGCTGCCCCAGCTGAAAACACAAAACTTCAGCAATGTATTTAGCCTTTTTCAGAGTACACTTTACTCTCTGCTAGGTATTTTTGTTGGCTTGTCAATTTTAATTGTCCTTTCATCCTTCTTCCTCCCAATTTATATGCTTCAATAATTGCGCTCACTATTCTTTCGAAATCCTAAAACCAAAACAATTTACATACTTTAAGTACTTGTATCACTGTCCACTTGGATCCCTCTTGCAATCCTTAGCATCCTTAGTTCCTTCTTCCTCTCAACTTTTTTTTCAAGTTGTTCAGTCTGTCCACTGGTGTCTCTCTGTTCTCTATAAGCCTTCTGTATTTACTGCTAATCCTTTTTATGCTTCTCCCAGCCAGAGGCCCCAGTGAGACCCTGTAGATTTAGCCAGAGGTTGATCTCATGATTAGTATTCAGCTGTCAGAATACGTCAGTCAACTTTTGGAGGCCCCTCTCAATCCTCACCCTCCCACCATCATTTCCCCATTTAACTCTCAATGTATACCTCCCTAATGTAGGGTGTGTGTGTGTGTGTGTATGATTGTGTGTGTGTGCGTGTGCGTGCGCCCACCACACCAGGATGTATGTATCTGCATGGTCCTGAAGAGAGAGCCCTGTGTGCATTAATGTAGATACATATCCACCCTCCTACTGATTTCCCAGGAAGTCGCCCTCCATCATCTAAAATGACATGAAAAGAGCTGGAGACAGATATATGCATGAATTAATTGGCTTGAATAGGAGTATTTAGAAGCTTAATCCATGGGGATTAACGCAAGCAGCCCTCTCCGGATTTAAGCTTCTGTGCGTTCTCAGCAGAGGATTGTTTCATTTCACTCCATCCTCCTCCTCCTCACATGCCACCACCTTTAGTTCTTAGTCAGTGAGCCTCTAAAAAGCTGTCAAGTGTAGGATTAGCGACGTAGAATACCACTAGATAGCTAATTGCCTTAATAACCTTTAAAAAATATAATGATGATTTTTATTGTGACTTGTTTTATCTCCAGCTGCGTTGCTCTTGTCTAGTTGTGCCTTTCTGCTTATACACACAAAGATGCTGCCGTTGTTACAGGATTAGTTCAACCACTAGATCCTTATTAGCCAGTATAATCTTAAAAAACAGTGACATATTGCAATGATTTGCACACTGTTGTGCTGGTTAGTGCCCCTGTTTATGCAACATTGTGTACATTAGCGTCTAACTAGCTTTTAAATATGTGTAAGAGGAGACCGCGGTTGGTGGCACACAGATTCTCTGAAGGTCACAGAAACAAAAAATGTAACATCAAAATGTTTGCACTCATCTACAGTGTTGAAACATCTGAAAGTCACTTACTTTTATGGCGTGGGCAATATTTCAGTTTTATAGTATAAAGTAAAGTAACAGATTGTCTGTAGACTAGCTATATTATAAAACTGTGCTAGAGATATTGGAAATGTGTTATTCCTGGTTCACGGACAGGAATCATCTGATATAAGATGTGCAAGTTTGTGTGAATGATGGAAGCTGACAAACAAAATTTTATTGAAAAGTTCAAAGGTCAAATGTGGTTGGCACCGGTTGACACTATAACTTAATGTATATTTGATTGGATTATTTTAATAGATTAAAAACTATTTTGAAACGTGAAAAAATAATGTTTAGAATGGCAAAGTAATGAGACATTTCTACAGAATTGCTAAAAATGTTGTTTGGTTTTAAACATGGGCAGATACTTTATTTAATTTACTTTTTTATTGGTTGTTTGATTTTAATCCTAACCCTAACCAAATGAGGTTGGTTGGCACAAATGCACAACATGACTTGTGAAAAATCACAAATAAAAAATAATGATAAAACATTGGTGCTGATTATATAGATTATATAGTTATTTATAACAGATTATATCCTTTCATTTACTGCCGAATACTCAAACCTAAATTATACAAGAGATATATGGCAGGGAGTGGAAAGTGCGCCAACCTGCCCCGGCCTCCCTAACTGATGAACAAAAGCAAGGTTAGGCTCAAAAGAATCTAGTTCTTATGATGTGTTGTTTCACCAGATCTCAGTGCCTGATCAGAACAGCCAGCCACGCTCAAAAAGGAGGGAAAAGTCTACTGTCAGACGAGTCATGATAATCATTTCAATCAGGATAATAGCAAAAGCTCTCGGCCATTAAAGGCATTTGTGACGTTACACTCATTTAGATGAAATATTAATGTTAACATGACAGACAGTAAAATTCACTTCAAATCACTACCAACAAACTAGGGCTGTAACCTTTCCCTTTTTGTCTTTTTCGCTGTTCTCTGTACTTTTCTGCTTCTCCTTCATTTCTCACCACCCTTTCTCCTCCTTTCTCCTCCTCCACTCTCGTCTTTTTTTTTCCATACAGTGCTCCTCTATCCTCTGCCCCTCCTGCTTCTTCCCTCCTTCATTTATGGGCTTCGTGCTGCAAGTCTACGAGATACTGAGCAGATCAATGCTTATAGATTGGCTCATTGGAAGCCATTAGTTATGGGTTTTTATAAAGCTAGTCATTATTGTGCTTAATCTTGCAGAAAATTAAATTTAGAGTTGTGTACAGTGTTTTGGTTAAAAGTTGTTGATTTTTTCCCCCTCTCACTCACTTACCAGCTGCTATTTTTCTCGCCTGTTTTGCATTTATTAGTGTGTGTGTATGTGTGTGTGTGCATGTTTAAGCCACTAAAAATGAATGACAACCTGCTGAAAGTAGGTTCACACAGAGACAGAGAGACACACACACGCACGCACACATGCACAGAGGTGCATTAGTGTCACTGTTAATAGACCATCATGCACCCTGGTCATGCCAAAAAACCCTTCAAGAAAACTGCCCATACAACAACATGGCTTGGCCACAGTACTGCACACGTACTGCAGTTTTTTTCTTCGTGTTGGCAAATTCCTCTATTGTGTCTGTATTCAGAGGCTTTAATAACTTAAAAGTGATGGTGATGGAGTTTTTTCCCCCTGCCACTTTGCTTTTGTTTCCCAAAGAGCGCTGTGAGTCTGTCCTGGTCCAGCTTTAATTTGCAGAATTGGTCATGAACTCTTGGACACTGCACCCTCTCTTCTCCCCCCAGGGTGTTTTTTTCTTTGCCCTTCCAGACTTCCCCCAACCCATTACCTTTTTATGCCACTGTGTTGTTTTTTTTTTCCCAATTTCAAATCAAAGCAACCCCAAACGCCTGACCCCAAATGTGACAGAATGTTTAAGGTACATCTGAGGACATGTGCTGTATTCATTGTGCATTGTCCTGCCAAAGAAACTGACGAAAACCAAACAAATAAGTCATCTTTTAACCCCTAGCCTCCTTCTTTTCACCATTTGGTCTCTCACCATCACTCCAAAAACTCCCCTTTATTCACCCTTCCCCTTTTCTTTCCTGTCTTTCATCCAAATTCCTTCAACCCTCTCCTTCTTCATCTCCTATCACTCTGTCCCTCAGTGTTTCCTTTCCTGTCCCTGTTCCAATTCGTCCACCCCTTGTAGCCTCTTTAACACCACTACCTCCACCCCTATGTGCCTCCTCTTTCTCTCCTTAACTTTCTCCCCTTTCCTTTTCCTCTGTCCCTCCTGTCTCTTGTCACTCTTCCCCATCCCTAGTCCTCTTGTCTCCCCATCCCGAATCCCTCTTTGCTCCCCCACACCCACATCCTCTCTAACTAAACAATAGATGCCTTGAGCTCTGAAAGATCGCTTCCCATCCCACCCCAACACCATCAACACTCCCCTCCCTCCTCCTCTCCCACCCCATGATGATATGCAGAGTAGGGCAGCAGCCTTCTTTTGTTTAGCTTAGCGCAAATGAAAATTGCTAATCAATTTTTACCCCCTCTTATTTCATGGCGTGTAGTTCCTGCCCCTCCCCTGCCAGCTGTCATTGTGTGGTTGTGGTGCAGGGCTGAAAGCTTTATTAGCAGGAGGACAGCATGTTTTGCCCCTCAGCACTGTATTCATGGAATTACTAAAGATAGATGGGACGTTGCCTGGTGTTACTCATAGAATTAGCGCAAATAGACACTTCCGTCTTATGATCTTTTTTTTATTGTTAAAAGCGTAGCACTGAATTTAGATGGTTTATGATTACAATCATTCATTACAATTATGAAGGCCACACATAAACTCAAAAATCCAGTTGAGTGAAGACACTTTCTTACTTAATCCATGTGCTGCCATAACTAAACCAGCTGAAAAACCAGGAATGCTGGCTTAAGGACTGAGTGCTTTCTATCCATTTCAATTCTATTCCCATTTCATGTTTTTGTTTGCAGTCTGTGTATGTTTTCACTTTATGCATGCTGCACGATCTTACCTGAGAAAGTCTCATTTGCATTTGCCTAATTCTAATAATATGACACTTTAAAATAAAATGCAGCACACAGTGCAGTCAGTGTCAGACTGGATGTCATACTGTATGCCTGTATGTAGTGACTTTACATGACTCTTCCACTCAACTATCCATACTGGCTTTACTTCAGCATTTTAAAATGTTAAATCGAGCAAATCATGAGCAGCGTAATAAAAATATTATTATTATTTTGGTCATTTTTCTCTCTTTCTCATTCTGTTTTTACTCACTCTGCCTGTGTCTCACTGTCCCTCTGTGCTTCCTACTGGAGTACTGAACTATGGAACAGCAAAAATGTAAAAATATCCAGAAAATGAAAGCCTTTCTCTTCTGCACAAAGTGCAGGGCCTTGCCCAGCAGAAATTGCTAGTGTGTGTATCCTTGATATACACAAACTATGCAGCCATGCAGGGGACGCGTGCAGCTCAGTAATGCGCTTCTGCTGAAGTTTATTTTATTTTATTTTTCCCCAGGATGGTGATTGGAACCATCTATAGAGTTAGACAAAGGTGACCTTGTTTTCTAAAGTGAAATATATAAAACCCTGTAGGGCAGGAGGACCTACGTGACCGTGACCAGAAGGAGCACAACTTTATGTAAGGGGCACTCTTAGGAAGAAAATTAGCACACCTAGCTTCTTGCCAAACAAAGTATGAGGCCAATGCATAATGAGTGCCGTTACTATTGATACTTTAAGTACATTTTGATGCTGATACTTTTGTACTTTTACTTAAGTTTTACCCATGAAGCAGAGGAATTCCACTTTTGTGCTTTTACTTAAGTTATCTGAATATTTAGTTTATCACTGTCTGCTACAATATTAACAATAAGCATGTTTCCTATATAATGATTTGGAATATGTTTCCATATAAATACATTTACACTTTATTATTTAAAGTAAGCCATGACAAAGAGTATTACTTCTTGGCCGGTGGTGACCGAGCACTTCAGCAGAGCTGCCTCCTCAGCATCAGAGTAGGTAAGCCAGAGGCAGCTAATGCAGGCGTAAAGTGCACAGGTCAGAGGTCACGGGATGGCCAGAGGTAATGGGATGGAATAAGAGAGAGAGAGAGGGAGAGCAGTAGATAACAATCAGATACAGCCCTCTTCTTTTCGTTCTTCCTCTCTGTTCTCAGCTACCAGACCACCTGCCTTTTGAAGAAAACAGAGAGAGAATAGAGCAAACTGTCCAATCCTTCATACTCAGATGTGTACGTGTTTGTGTTTGTATGTGTGTGCTTTCTGCCCTACTTTGAGCTGTTTGTCTGTTTGAAACTGATAATCACAGGCTCTTCTGTCTACTGTGAGAAACAGTTACCACCCCTCTGTGAGAGAATATTTTCCACTGCCACCTAGGGCCAAATTCAAATCAACTTCAGTGAACATTTAACTTGAGAACACTTTCTCACATAAGGTATAACCTCATTCCAAGTTACCGGAAATTGTTTTTGATTTGGTTATCACTCATTGTGGGTTATGATACTATGATAAATAGCTGTACTGAGTTTCGGGGACACAACAAGTAGTAGGCAGACATTTGTACTATTGGACTGGCAACAGAATGTGTTACAAAATGTTCAAATCCAGTGTTGAAACTGTGAATTTAAAAAAAAAAACAATTGGAGAGAATTATGGTAATAAATCTATTTAAACTATTTTTGTAACAATATTTGTCTGTGGTGTAGCTTAAATGTTTGCCTTCATTCATAAGTCAGCGGTAATAATATGGTAAAAGGGCTTAAAGTAAGTG
The DNA here is from genome assembly GCA_903364295.1 of Serranus cabrilla. NCBI lineage: Eukaryota > Metazoa > Chordata > Actinopteri > Perciformes > Serranidae > Serranus > Serranus cabrilla. The sequence continues at coordinate 446,676 of CAFUXE010000838.1, read as the reverse complement.
TCATCATAACCAATTAGGATGACTTCCAAAACTGATCAAATAAACCTCAAATGGTACTGTAATTGGAAGAGGTGAGGGGTCGTGATGTAGCTCAGTGTTAAAGGCAGATTAATTGCTTTAGAAATCAAACTCTTCATCTTTGACAACGCTTTTTAGTGAATCTTCTAGTTCACCATTTTACTCAATATCAGTGTAAAGCTACTTTCAAAGTGTTGAAAGTAGCTTTAAAGTGTTCTCTATCTTCAGTTTGTCCATAACACCCATTTGAATCTGAAGCTAAACTGACATGATCATTTCATATTGCAACAGCTGACTATGTGTGTGAGATCATGATAAAGGAGATCATTTTTGATTGGCTGGGAATTAAACCACTGTTAACAGTTTGGATACATGTTGACCATTTGTCATTGGTCGAAAATCTTGATATATTTTGTACAGAAATTTCAAGGATGAGGCATTGTAATACATTTCTCAGCACATATGTCACACTGTACACATATTTCTTTATGCTATAAGGCTTATTCTCTGTTCTTTTGATCTCTCTCTCTCTCTCTCTCCACAAC
>CAFUXE010000838.1:353610-364267 GCA_903364295.1 Serranus cabrilla | reverse complement strand
TGTGATAGAAAGGTATTAGCCAACCCGTGGTAGCTACATTGTCAGCACTTCTCCCTTCTCTGTCTCTGGTGCTACCACTTTCCTCTCTGTTTTTCCTCTCTGCTCTTATTCTTCTCAACTCATTTTAATCACGTGTTCCATTTGAATTAGGTTTAAAAAATATTGTAATATATGCACAGAAATTTGTCAGATTGCAGTCAAATGCATGTATTTTAAAAGCAGTTTTCATTTTGTAGGATCATATTTAATCATGTAATGTTTGCATATTTGCAGCACATTTGATCTCTTTTAACCTTCTGAACTCCAAAACTCCAAAAAAATGTGTTTTTTTACCACCAAAATGACATTATATATCATAGACAGAAACTGTAAGGACCGGCGTTATCATCAAATTTTCAACTTTCAATCATACATGTTTTATTGTATCATGTGTGACCTACTTTTACCATAAATAAAAGAAACCAAATCTATGTCTGAAATTGTAATTTAATTAAAATCACTTTATTCTACATATTTAAAATTTCCCCCAAATTAAAGAGTTTGCTCTGACCAGACCAGACCAAGATATTAGATTCTGTGCTGCTCAGCCCCACTGGGAAACCTTGATTGGCTCAACTGATACCAATAGTCATGTGACAGATATTCAGTTTAAAAGGCTGAACCGTAGGCTGTTTACACAGAGCAGAGAGGAGAGGACAAGAGAGGCTGAAAATGTAAATAATTCAATATGTATTGCATGTGAAGCCCTCCTTTTTTGCCAATAATAGTCACACATACATACATTTTCTTTCAGTTTTAGGGAAATCTGTGTTATATTGTTCTCCCCAATTAGACTTTATTGGTCTGTTTCCATAGAGGAGCAGGACTTATATGTTACGGTTCAAAACAAGGCAGCGGTGAGTAAAATGTGACAGGAGCAAAAGATGCCCTGAAACTGCTTGTTCACAGGGTGAATCTACTTCACATAGAAACATTTATACTTTCATCATACATCATATTTTCTCGGTTGATTGACATTTTTAATTTGTCATGCTTACATTTGTAGTCACCCCAGCAATTGCTGACATCTAGACATAGATAACAATATGAGCGGTTATGAACAAACTGATTTAAACCTGTGAACTGACAGTGAAAGGTGAATGTGACTGTCTGTTGTAAACCACACTGCTGCCGTCTGTTCTCTAACCTGGGGCGGGACAAAAACAGTTTGGAGTTGTTTGAGGATCCGTTTGTGTTTATGGCTGCCATCTAGCGATGTGCTCGTACAGAGATTGTATATAATAAAAGGGTGCCGCTGCACAGAGAAACTAAAGGAGCACACAGCGAACAGCTCGAGACACAGAGTGAGGCAGAGAGTAGTTGCTCTAATACGATGATTGTATGTTTGTCCCTGCCAGTTGTCAGGGCGCCGCATCAGCCCACCGCTCTAATGACAGCTTGTCATACTAAAGTGGCCCACCTTCCCTCAAAACACACAGAAAAAAAGCTTCTTCTTCTTCTTCTTTTCTTTTTTCTTCCTTTCTTTTTTCAACATCATTCTATTCTTCTCTTTCTCCACTTATTTATCTCTCTTTCATGAGTCACTGTGCTTTCAAAAAGGGAGAAATGGAAAAAAAAAGAAATAGGAACAGAGAGAAAGAGAAAATGACAGGGATCGAGCTGGAAATGGAGACAAGGGAAGGTGGTAATCTTTCTGCTGTGTGTGTGTGTGTGTGTGTGTGCGCGCTCCCCCTCAGTAAGGGACAGGTAAATAGGCCTGCTGAATATTTGATGTCTGCAGGAACTAAACAGCCACTTTTGTCTCCTTCCTCTGGCTGTTCGTCAAACAGTTTTATATCTAGTTGGTGTCACAAAATCTGTACGTCTGGTCAATTTTAACATCTGCAATAATCCTAAAATATAAACCTTGGTGAATTAACTGTCAGTCTTCACTCTAATAGAGTCACAGCAATCTACTATAGAGTAATTTAGGCTATTTTAAAGAGAGGGGGAAAGAATACAGGAAACTATCAGTTTGGATAAAAGTGTCCTGCAGTGGCCTATACCTTTTATTTTGCTGTTGTACAGGAATTTAAAATAATTTAGATCAGAGAAACTATTTGTTTACTCTGTTAAGTGAGGAAGTTAATTTCTTAAACTACTCAAAACTAAATAAATAATTATTTTAAAAAATAGTCACACAAAAAAAATGGAAAATTGAGATGGAATAAGGTCCACACTATGTGCTATACGTAATTCCATCCAATTAAAAAAACCTGAAATCTTTGCTTTAGGTCGTACGACCGTGTCACATCTATGGTGCTCTTACACTGAAATGCATAAAAACGAACAGAATAACGAGAAGAAAATGAAATTTAAAACCCTTCTTCTGTAACAGAATTAGGCAAAACAGCTTATTCTAAAATCTGATTAGTGCTCTTCTTTGGGTTTTACTGCAGTCATCTCATAACACGCTGCTCACGTTTTGAGCCTCTTATGGAAATCCAAAAAGAAAAGAAACACACACAAGCTTTTTCTTCTTTATATAAACCTCTTTAAACACCTAAAAACATAAAGAAGAAAAAAAGGGAGACCCAACCCCTTCCCTCTCTCTCCACACTCATCTGAAGAGCAGACAGGCACAATAAGACTGCTCTTTCAGCACTGAGCCGTCGTTACATAGCGCCATAATTATACTGATAACATACATACATAAATGCATTCAACCTCTCGCTCGGCACAGCGCACTGGCTGTGATTTCTTAATCTTCTTTCCTCTTCTCCTCTCCTCCGCACGCATGTCTTCTTTTTTTATTCTTTTTATTCCTCCCCCTTCGACCGCCATTATTTTTCATTTATAAGCGGAGAGAGAGAGAGAGCTCATAGAAAAGATGTGAGTGGGAGAGAAAGAGATGATAGAGGAGAGGGAGATGGAGGAATGGAAAAAGAGAAGGAGAGAGAGATAGATGAGAATTTGAGAGAGAGAAAGAGGAAAAAAGCGCCTGAGATCTTTTGGCACTTAAACTCTTTCACTTAATGGTACTCAGAGGGATTGACGGTCGAAGGGAGGGGGCACAAAAGAGCATAAAGAGTGAAAAAGGAGAGATTAAATCATCACCATCACATCATCTACTTAAATGGCTCTACTCTCTTTTTCTGTCACCACTGTATTTTCTCTCCCTCTGCTGGAACACAGGCAGCCCTGTGCGATCCTTCACCGTCCCACCGCTCTTTTCTACATTTACATTTATTTCTTGCTTATTCTAACACCTTATATATGTCGCTGTCTCTTCCTCTGCATCCCTCCATCGACTCTCTCCTTCCTTTTTTTTACCTCCTTTTTCTCTTTCTCAAACCATCCTCAGCTTCATTCCAAACTGCAGGCCTACCTTAGCATCAGATAAACGGATTTATAGACATTGGTGAATACCACAAAGCCACGATTAATGGAGTCACCGAATTAGAAGAAGGGGAAGTGGTGGAGGGGAAAAAATATATGATGAAAAGGAGGGGAAAGGCCACAGTATTGTACATTATAAATGTCATGTCACTTTGTGAAAGGAAGAACTGACTCTTAACGAAAGCACTGAATGTCTGGGAAAGGAAGAGGACACATTAAAGCACGTTGAATGCAGCCAACTTCTCTTTCTTTCTCCTTTCTTTCTCCATTCTGTCTGTCTGACTGCCATGGCTGGCCGTCTTTCTTCTTACCTGTTTTCCCGTCTATATCCATTCCCCATTCCCCCACCCTTCCCTCTCCCGACCAGCTCTCCATTTTCCGTCAAGGCGCTGTCTGTGTTTTATGGGTCCCTGTAGAACAGGGATCTTTTACAGGCCGACTGGACTTTAGAAGCCCCTCGTTTAGCAGCATCCTGCCTTAATTAAAAACCCCTTTTGTGCTTTCTGCCTTTAACAATGAAAAGGGGAGAGAGAAAGGAGGGAGGGAGGGCAGGGTTAGAGGGAAAGAGAGTGGTAATGCAAAGAGGAAGAGAAAGAGAGAGTGTGCAGGGGGGATAGAGGAAGAGAGAGCGAGAAAGATGGCAGTGAATAGGAAGTGATAGGGAGACAGGCAGATAGATAGTAAGGTAGACAAAGGGAGGGATGGAGAGATACGGACGGAGAGAAGATAGCTGTTAATTACAACTGCCATTAACAAGACACCAGTGAGCCTCCTTAGGGAGAGGAAGAAGGAAAAGAGAGAAAGGAAGGAAGGGGGAGACAGCAGAGGTATACAGTAATACTTAAGTACTGATAAGAAGACATTTTTGTTTTTTTAAACACACTTTGCATGTGTTCCCCTAACTTCTACTTCGTGTGTGTGTGTGTGTGTGTGTGTGTGTGAGCGTCATGTTTATGCGAGCCTGTCTTTGGGATGATTGAGCAGCAGAGAGGCTGCTTACTGATTACCTTCATGTAGAACAAGCTGCTATTGACTGGAAAGTGACGGATGACCGTCGGCCCCGAGCGCGTGTATGCGTTTCTGTAAATGTGTGGTGCAATAGATGTTTCTCTGCTTCCTTATTTTACACATGGATTCTCTAATGAACCGCAATCTGTTTAGTTTTTGTATTTAAGGCCCTTTTGTTCTTGTCTCACTCCCTCTGCACGGCCCTCTCTATCATTTCTCTTAAGAAAAGAATAACAAAGTGATGGATGGATTGTGTGTGTACATGTAGGTGTGTCATTTATAGCGCTTGCCTGGCTCAGTGGAAAAATATAAATCCATCACAGAAAATGACAGTGAGGAAATACAACAACATTAGAACAAATGATTGCTGTAATTGGACTTTCAAAAATCTGTCTATTTTTCTTCAGCTCTGCTTTTCTTCTAACCCATGGCTTCCTCTCTTTTCTTATCCGTCATTTTTGTGACATTTTACACATGGAGTTTTCTTGTAATACTTTCTTCTTCTATTTGTTCCTGTCTCACTCCGTCAGGCTTCTCTGCAGAATGTCCAGTAAGGAGCGCCACCTTGAGTCCAACTGTCAGTCCTCTTATATAAAGACTGAGCCGTCTAGTCCTGCCTCCCTGACTGACAGCCTAAATCATCACTCCCCCGGTGGCTCCAGTGACGCCTCAGGCTCCTATTCGTCCACCATGAACGGCCACCCCAACGGCTTAGACTCCCCGAGCCTTTATGGCTCCAACGCAGGGCCCCTGGGTCCGGCTGGCGGCCCCGGATCAAAGCGCTACGAGGACTGTTCGTCAACTATTGGGGAAGATTCACAGATTAAGTGCGAGTACATGTTGAATTCGATGCCCAAGAGGCTGTGTCTGGTGTGCGGGGACATTGCGTCAGGGTACCACTATGGAGTGGCGTCCTGTGAGGCCTGTAAGGCCTTCTTCAAACGCACCATCCAAGGTTGGCTTCTATTTTGACTTTTTATCTTTCTTTTTCTCTCTATGTTTGTCCGTTTACATTTCTGTCTGTGTGGATTCATGTTTGTTTAAAAGTGAAGGCATACAATAAGCTGTGATCTTTTTGGTGCTACATGGGACCTGAAACTGTATTTTGCTCACTCACTCACTCACCTCAAGCTGTCTACAGAGAAACATGTAATCCTGGTAACTGACGTTGTAAATGTTCCTAAATTTTGGGTACATTCCTGCTGGAACATTGTGTAGTTTTTGGAATAGAAGCTTTTCTTGGTGACTTTGTTTTATTCACGGCAAAGGATGCCGCTGAACTGCCATTACAGTCATGTACGGACTATAGTGGCAGTGGTACAGATAGAGGAGAATACAGATGTAGAAGACAGGGAAACACTGACCAATCAGAGCAGAGTGAGCTCTTTAGAGAGACAGATCAAGAGGTGCAGCAGCCATGGGACGTATAAGAAAGATAAAATATCTTTCTCCACTGAACCATTTAAATCTGCAGTAGTAGGAAACCCAAAATATAAATTAGAACCTGAAAATAAGCATAATAGGTCCCTGTTAAATCACACAACGACAGGCCTTAAAGACTGTCAGAAAGAGATATATTTATATATCTTCCTAATATGCATTTATGATGCTACATGAAAGGCCATCAAAACATTACAACAAAAGAAAACATTACAGGGTTAGATGCAGGACGCCAGGTCAGAGTGTTTTTTAAGAGCTAAATGGGCTCCTTAAAAAGGCTTGACCTCTCAGAGAAATAATGCACACATAGTTACTAAAATATAAGCTATATATACACACAAAATACAATCTATCACACATACACTTGAGTCATTATACTAGATCCAGGACATATGATGAAAGCCCCAGGCCAGATGTGAACCTAGATTTTTATGTGGTACATGTTTCTGCAAAGTGAGCCACCAGGACATCCACCACAGTCTATTTTTTCACTCCCCTTCACCATTTTTCTTTCTGTCGTGCATGCACATACGGACACTAAGTATCCAATCAGGTTCATGCGTACACACCAACTCCCAGACAACCACTCCTCCTTTCACCATCAACCTTGACCTCTTCTTCATCAGCAGCAGAGAGTAATTTCCAGCTGGTGTTTGCATGCCCAGATCTAGCTGCTTATGCTTTACAGGTAGAGTGTTAGCTATAAGCCTGTTGTCTAGGAGATAACGTAGTGTTAGAGGAAGGTCAGAGGTGATGTCTAGGGGTCAGGAGTTCAGGTTAGGGGTTAGAAGAGAGAAGGGGTAGAGCAGTAATCCACATGATGAGAAGAGTAGCAGGAATTAGTTCTCAGTAATCCTTTGCTCATCTCTTGTTAGGGCTAGAAGTAGCCCAGGATCTGCACAGGTATTTAGGCTATCCTTTCCAATTTTGCGGATATTCAGTTCATACTTAACTCTCAACTTGATCAACAGTTTATCCTTCATATACCCCTTTAAGCACAGGACAGGTCAGTCTTACAGACAACCAATTAGACATAAAGCAAACCAGTAAGTCAGCCATTTGTTAATTTATCCATCTGGTTCAAAGAAATCATCCGAGTTTCACACAGTGTTGACACTTTACTTCTATAACGAAACAAGGACAAAGCTGCTGATATTCTGTACTTTTTTGAGTGAAATCAATTCCCAGGAAGTGGTCTAATTCCTATCTTCCTTCAGCTCAGAATGCACTCCTGTCTATTACAGCCCAGGCAAAATGACTTAATTCTTTAAAAAAAAATAAAAAAAATAATGTAGGTTTCGGGCTACAGACACTTTCAGCCACTGCTTTGGTGCGCTAGCAAGAATTTACAGCAGCAGGATGATAGAACTAATGGCTCCAGCAAATGATACCATCAGGCTTTAAATATGCAGAAAATTATTGTTAGATGGATCAATTCATTTTCTGTTTTAGTCTTTTAATTGGCTTTCATGGTAAGAAGAAAAAATAAATATCACCAAACCTATTAAGCATAGATCCATAGAACACTTTAAGTTTAGAAAAACAGGGAAAATACCCTAATTTTATATTAGAGCCATCATGGTAATATAACCCAGCCGGTTAGCAAGTTTTTAAAAATCTGTTATTTAATAAATAATAGACCCCATAAGTCAGCAGGACAGCCCTATTGTCCGTCACTATGCCACTGCAATAACCAAACTACCAGTCAGCCAGCCAGCCGTCATCGATCCATTGAGTCAGTCAGTCCGTCAGTCATATCAGACAGGATTCATCTATCTGCCTATCCATCCATCCAGCTATCTGTCGCTGCTTTCTTTTGCCTCCGATAAGCAGCTTTCCCAGTAAAGCCCCAGAGAGACAGAGACAGGGAGATGTGAGGGGGGTGCGAGTCCTACATTCACTAGATGGTCACCACTACCTAGAGATGACCTGTATGTGTTTATTATGGGATGAGATCAGGACACAGTGCAATCCTGACAAAGAGATTGGAACGCACACATACAGAGATAAACAGACACGCACGCACAAACACAAACTCATAGAAGCACATCCACATATACACGTGAATACGCGGCCACATACCTGACCTTGTAATCATGTGTGTATAGGTTTAACCCTCAATTCATCTGTCACAGCTGTAGTGTATAATAGTTGACCAATTCCACATGTCTCATTTCATTTGGAGGGCTTGTTAAAGGTTACATAGGTGAGGATACAGTTACAGATTAAATACCAGCGAGCCCAGCAAACGTATAGATATGATGCCATGTTGACAGTAGCGCCTCTTCAGAGTATGACCTTGAATAGATTTAAAGCATTTCTCTAGCCCCCCTCTCTCTCTCTCGCTGCTTCATTTTCACTGTATTTGTAATCTTCCCTCCTGTAGTGGACATGTTGCAGCTCAGAAAGGCCAGAGTTAAAGGTTATGGGTTAAGACTTTGGCAAAGCTACTCACAGTACTTTTGTCACGAAAGGTTGGGACAAAATATAACAGTTTGAGCAAAAGGATGGTAAGCCGCATTCGGGATATGGTGAAAATGAGCTGGATGCTTATTAAGTCTTTACTCACAATCATCTTACACCAGCAATTTTAGACACAATGGACACAACTAGAATTTACTCAAATCTATCAACACAATTTATAAACAAATGTCTTTTTTCCATCAATATATGTGCTACAGTATTATGGCAAAAACACACCAAGCAGGCCTGCACCAGCTGTCATGAAATGTCCATGGAAAGCTGCAGCCGTTTGATTCTGTGGCGAAGGCCGGCCAAACTAAAAGGTGGAGGAGTCCTGTGACTTGTTGAACTGTGTTACAAAGATTTTCTTCCCACCAGAAACACATGAACACACCTTTGGCTTCAGAAAAATGTTTTGCGGTTGAGTTGCACAGCTTGATGGGTTTTCAGCTATTTTGTTAAAGGCAGAATGAGAAGGACTTGTCTGTTACAGTTTGTAAACACAACATTCAAAGTTGTGCTAAACTGGCTTGGATGCGCCACTGAAATTAAACATGCTTTTTTTTCTTTTCGGAAAATCCTACTCATTCTGCCTTTAATGTTTGTTTGGATCCAGACTGGGCAGTCTTGGATCCAATGGAACAAATGGGTCATGACATTATCTTTGGCTACCACACAAGCCAAACTCATCCACAGATAGTGTGGGTGTGTTACCCTGTGAGTCTGTGTGTGGGCTTGGGGGCTTGTGCTCATCCATGTAAATGAGCGCAGGTTTATGTGTACGTCTGTGCACATATGCCTGTGTTTATGCACAGTTGTGTGTTACTGTGTGTGTCTTGGCTGGAAAGCAGGGCCAGCCTCAGATGGGCAGCGGCAGACATATTGGTATGTTTCAACCCATTAGCCAATAAAACCGCAGGTAATCACCAAAAAAACACCTCCAGCTGGACAGGGAGGAGAGCATGGGGTGGGAGAGGAGAGGAGAGGAGAGGAGAGGAGAGGAGAGGTGTTCACTAGTTTAGATAAACAACAAGATGAAACAAGGAAAGAGAGAAAGAAGGGAAAGGGGGAGGATGGACTGGGCACATGGATGTAGGAAGGAATTAGTGGTGTGTGCGTTTGTGTGTGTGTGTCACAGCATGGAGGAAGTGGCTCTGGCAGCTGCTGTTTCTGTGGCGTTCGTCCAGCGACACCTGACAACCTGCATCTATCACTCCCTTATTGAGAGAGAGGGATAAAGGGGAGTGAGGAGGAGGGCAAAGTGTGGGAGAGGGAGGGATAGGGCAATGAAATTGGAAGATGAAGAGAGCAAGGGAGAAGAAGAAAGGTGGACGAGAACAGGAAAGATAAAGATTAGAAAGGTGAACTGTGCAGTGAAATAGGTATAGGACCTTTAAACAAGGGAGTTCTGTTCATACTACCTTAAGGAAAATAAACAAAGTATTCAATAGGTAAACAATTTCAAATAATAAAATGCATAAGCCAAGAAAAGCAAGCAAATGGGAGGGAGGCTGAACTTATGACAAGACAACGTCTGGAGAGGTAAAAACTAAGCTAGCAGGCAAAAACACACACTAACATTCATATACACATTGGGTACAATGGTGGTCAATTGTCATGCAGCAGGTGGACATACACACATCTCAAAGGAGATTGCAGGGGATTTGAGGCCTTCATATATCCCCCCTCACTCACACCAACACACACACACATACATACAAACTCACACGTTATACATAGGAGCCTCCAAGAACCTCTCTGCTCTAAGCCCACCTCAGTGCACAATAAGACACATGTAGTCAGAAATAAAGACACACAGAGAGAGAGCTATGACATTCTGATGTAAAACCTTTTTTTTCTAATTCCTACCCTATACCCCCCACTCTGAAGCAGGGTGACACATAGTCCTGTGACACCTATATATGGGCCTGTAATGTACGCCTGCTATTCCTATTCCCTTTCTGTAATATAAAATACCTTGAGTTGGGGTATAGCAAATTCTACATATATTGCTATTTCTATTGAAAATATGCTTTGTCTTTATTGTATATTGACGCCCACTTCCATAGTCGCACTCAACATGTGTAGAGGTGAAACAAAAATGTCAGTGAGAGGTTTAACCCATTTCGTGTGGCTCTTTACTGCGCTTATACATTTAGCAGTGCTTGCCTGTTTAGCCTCGCGCTAACAAGGCCTTTTACTGACCACCCATTAACCCACGCAGATTCTGTGTCATTAGCACATTTAGCCTTACTGCTAGCTAAGTGTCCTTCTTAATTGCTGAATTAATCTGCACCTCATGTATCATCAGCATGTAAAGGTTAGGTGTAAGCTAACTAGTCCCATTAGTAGAGTAGTGTCCATTAGA
>CAFUXE010000838.1:303683-322243 GCA_903364295.1 Serranus cabrilla | reverse complement strand
GTGTGTGTGTGTGCGTGTGCCAGACTGTTGTGCGGTCTCGGGTGTAAACGTGCAGTCAGGACTCATTTGGCAGACAAACAGGCCGCAGGGTGGCTGGGGAATCGACGTGTGTTTGTGTGTGTGTGTTTGTCGTTATGTGTGTGTCTGATAGAGCAAAGGGAAGAGAAAAAAGAAAGAGAGCGCAAGAGCAAGCAGTAGAGGTTAAGTCTGCATGACTGCACTGCAGCCTCTTTCTGTCAGACCAATGTATGGCACACACACATACCTACACACACCACACGCTCCCGCTCTACGTACCTGCATGGATACAAGAGCGCGTCCTAATATTATAGCAAACACAGCCAAACAAAAGCACACACACCTAAATACATAGTTTAGACCATTAACTTGACTTCACACAATCTTTCCCTAATCCCAATCATTGGGCAGACTAGTGTGTAGTAACACCAAAGTAAACGCCCAACCCTGTCGCCTTAAAATGAAGTTTATTTACTGCCTAATGGTGGAAAGTGGTGGTAGGAAATGTGAATCAAGCCCAGGAAGTGTTACATTCTCACACAACACAGAAGATGTAGAACTCATACCAAACACATAAGCATGTATCCAACTAGAACGGCACTCTAGGACCTCAGACGTCCACCAAGGCCAATAATGCCTTCAAGTGCACCTCGGTTGGTCCTATTTCTGAATTGGCAAGGTTGTTTTTCCAACCTCAGTGTATTCATACACTTCCATGGACCCTACAGAGAAGATGTGTTGGCCAACATGTTGATAGCTGTTTGAAATAAGGTTGGGAACTCATGAATGCAGCAAAAATGCCTTAAACTTGCATGTAACAGCTCCGTGATTCACGTTCACATCAAAATGTATTGTTTTTTCAATGCTGTAACCTCTCACCAAGTTTCATAAAAATTGGGCAGTGGTTTCAGTCATCCTGCTGACAGACAAAGAGACAACCTAAACCTCAAACAGAACCTCCTTAATATTAATGGTTTCCAGGAACACATGGCTTTACTTGCAGGTCTCGTCCTTTATCAATTTCCTCTTCTTTAAAGTTTATATTAATATGTTTAAGCAAAGCTTTGAACTTTATTTTCATCGCACATTACTGTACATTCCACAACATCACCCCAGTAAACATAAGCTACATCCACACATACACAAACACACTCATACTCCCTCACATAGTATGAGATGCCTTATCAACAATGGGCAGAAAGGAAATGTAATTAGAGCCAAATAGGGAACCTTCTTTTGTCAAGTGAAATCACAGGTATGAAAGAAAGGTCTCCACCCCTCCCACCACCACCTCTCCCCCTTTTACTTTCTTCTCTCCTCCATCTCACTCCTTCTCGTGCTCTCTCTCTCTCTACCTCTCTCTCCATCAATACCTCGCTCTCTCCATCATCAGCACTAAATTCCCATTGATGTTTCTTTTCTTCTGCTGTATCGATCGCTTCATGAGAAGGAGGGGAGGAAGGGAAGAAGGGAGAGATGGCGTTATCTGTTAATTAATTTGTCCTGAAGCTGGCCGCCTATTAATCAGACAGATAAGAGGCATTGGATGGCTGAACAGCGCAGACAGGCTGGTGGAGAGGGGAGGGGGTCGGAAAGGCACACACACAAACACACGGAAACACACACAGACAGAGATGCACATGCAGAGACTTACAGAAACATGTATGGCAATGTATGCATACACAAAAATATAAACATGCTGACAAAACAACAAGCCAGCCTCCTTGCAGTACAACTATGTATACTTTATTATTAAGTACACAATATAAACATACACAGTCACTAAAAAATGCATTCACACACCACACTCACCCACACATACACACACACACACACACACGAGCCACGTCCTGATAAAATCATTGATGTACCTCAATAAGAAAAGCAGCACTTTCAGCTCAATAAATTAATCACACAGGTTTTAATTATTGGCGTTTCCTTTGCGTGTGTGTGCACTAATGCGTGCATTTGCGTGTAATCAGGGAGATATTTGTTGATGTATGAGAAAAGTGCAAACCATATTATGAACATACAGCTGTCTTCAGGCGTGTTTTGGATGACATTTACAATATTTAACCTTGTCAAGACACCACAATGAAAGTGTAGAAAGACTAAATTTGTTGGATCCAGGAAATTTGTAAATCATCATAAAATATAAAGATTATACCTTGTTCTCCCTAGTCCATCTTAGTCATCTTGGTCCCTCACTCCTGATGCCTCCTTAGCAGTAGTCTCATAAGGGCCAGTTAGATTCAGTGTTGCCTCATTTTTTGCAACCCTTGTAGCATGAAAGCATGGAGGAACTAGCTAGCTACCTAGCTAAGATGAAAATGACAAAACTTTTACAACTGAGCTAACATTAACGCTTCATCCACACACTTTTGTCACAGTGTACTGTAAGGACACACAATGCTATCTTGGTTCAGCTCATTTTCTGTAACCAGTATAGCATTTAACTTGCCGTAGCTAGAGCCCTGCGAGTGTGTATTTGTGTATCTGTGACTCACTCAGTGTGCGTGTGTATGTGTGCCCACTTTTTCGGCCATGTGTGCCCCCACTGCCCCCAGATCAAATTCCACCAGAGGGATGTGCCACAAATTGATTGAACCCTGCTTGCTGCTCCCAATGCCAGAGTGCTGAAAACACACTCACACGTACACACAGACAAGTTAAAACACACAACCAGAGACACCATTAAATGATATTAACCCCTCACTCATGTCTCCTTCTCTTCACTTGACCCCAGGGTTTAAACAGATTCAATAAGTGTGTGTATTAATTTTAGCAGTGTCCACGCTTATTTCCTTTGCCCGCGATGAGTGGTGAAGTCCTGAGGACCCCCTAAAGACATCTGTCTGTGTGAATGAGATGTGTGTGTACGTGTGGGTGTGTGCATGGAGACCCCCTTAAGAAATTCACCTCTAATCCCTTCTGATGATTTCATTAAGTAGGAGAAGACACTGCCAGTTGGCAACAGTACTGCTCCCTTCACTGTGCCATGTGTGTGTGTGTATTAATCATACACATTTGGATTCATTCCAGTGTGTTCCTACGCATTTATGTCTATGCATATGTTATACTGTATGTGTGTGCGCACCAATGGCTATCGACTGTATATACTGTATGTGTGTGTGTGTTGGAGATGTTAACAGTTGCAGATAGAATGAATTAGAGCACATTACAAACAACAATAGCCTGCAACCTGGACATAATGAGACGCCTGCCATTACACATCAACACACTGTGAGATAAGAGACCCTAATGCACATGAACACACACACAAATACACCAACACACACACACACTCTCACTCTCACACACCTCCATCTCAAGAGGAGGCACATGGCAGCAGATGTTGTTGAGGAAATATCTTCCTTCTCATCTGCCTGCTTCTCGTGGCAGGATGCACCTCGCAAACACACACACATAAACACACACACTGGCGGGCTGCGGTGAGGTCTGACAGGTGTGCTCACATGGGCCACTGTCTTTGCCTTTCCTATGAAGGCTTGCACACACACCAAAACACACACATAGGCAGACAGGCAGGTGTGAATGGACAGGTGTGTGAGGAGAGGACAGCTGTGAGGAAAGGTGTGAGTGGGCAGGTGTTCCATTAAAGAGGTAGACAGAGCGAAAGAGAAAGACGGAGAGGGAGGGGCAACAAGCAAGTCTGGTGCCCTTAAGTAGCAATGTAATTGAAATATATTAAATAAAGAAAACAGTAGTGGAGAAAAAGAAACATTCAGTGCAGAAAGTAAAAGTGCAGACAAAATGCGGCAAGCAAAAACAGAGAGGGACCCAAACAGACTTGACATGCAGACTAAGATGTATCAAGATGGATGGAAAGAAGGTGACGCCAGAATCAGACACACAGATGGTCAGTCGTAGATAGACACTGACAGATAAAAAGGCATGGATTGCGATTGGAGAGACAGACAGATATAGACATAGGCAAATAGAAAGACATGGATTGACACTGGAGAAAGCAGGAGTTTTGAGGCCATAGCAGCAATTAGTGTGTGTGTTTGAATGGTGCAGCAGCGATGGCCAGCATTGATCCATGGAGGCTGTGTCAGGGGGAGATAAGGCCTGCCTTTCCCCAGAGAACAGCCCTGGGCACAGGGGAGAGAAGAAGAGGAGGAGGTTGAAGGGGAGGAGGAGGACTGTGGTCAGATGGATGGGTGGAGGGTGGGCACGGAGGGAAGGGAGGAGAGTCAATCTTGACCCTCTCACAAGCTTCAAAACAAGCTTTATTTTCTGCTTTTGATTCCCTTTGCTCCTCTTTGGTTTTTACTTTGATTGGTTTTGGGATTATTTAAATTGGGGTTGTATGAGGTACGTATCCATAGTTGGTGTATTACCTACAGTAGATGGCAGCCAGCAGAATATTCTCACTGCTTTACCTTGTCGTCAGAAGAGTTTGGTAGTTTTGATGAGAGCCTGCTTTCTCTTCTTCTTCAAACTGGTTTCGTGCTGGCAGCAATCTACTGTTGGTAATACACTGACTATGGATAAATACCTCGTAAATCCAAACAATCTGTTAAAGGCCTTGCAGACTGTTTGGTGGTTACTTTAAACTTTAATTAACAACTCTTGCTGTTCTTTTCTGTCCCAATCGTCTCCAGGTTTCTCTACGCTGTCTTTGGCAGACCAGATGAGTCTACTGCAGAGTGCATGGATGGAGATCTTGATCCTACGTGTCGTGTATCGCTCACTGTCCTTTGAAGACAAGGTCAGCATCTTTTGCTTTGTATTTGCTTCTTGTTCTTATGGAATATATAAACCATGCATGTTTAATTGAAACTCTGTGTCTCTCGTTAGCTGGTGTACGCTGAAGACTACATAATGGACGAGGACCAGTCGAAGCTAGCTGGACTACTGGACCTGAACAATGCCATCCTTCAGCTGGTCAAGAAATACAAGACTATGAAGCTCGAGAAGGAGGAATTTGTCGCTCTCAAGGCCATCGCTTTGGCTAACTCAGGTTTGAAATTCTTCATGCTTTTGTCTATCAGTGTGTGTGTTTTAGTGCGTGTTTGTCAGTAAGCGACTGGTAGACAAAGAGTTAATCCTAGGAATCTCCAGTCCCCAGGGGACTCATTTAAACTGAGCCATCAAAGGGCTGATTTCAATACTGCACACTCAAACACACCCAAACACACACACAACTGCAACACATGAAGCATACTTTTACACACAGAGACTGTTATTTTTTAACAGTTTTTAAAGCTCCCAATTTTACTGTTAAAGTCACACACATTTGTCCCATTATAGTCTTAATAGTTACCCATACCTAAAGTTATTTTACACATGCAGACACGTCTTCAACCTGAAGCCCACCTCCCACCCCCAAACAAAGTGGCGATCCCTTTTACAATTAGCATAGTCGTCTCTTCAGATGCCTGTTAAATAAGCTGAAATCATTAGAACCCAAAGTCTGTCGATAAAGCCCCCTCTCTGATGTGTCCAGCTGCATCGACAGCTGACTGACACACGCACACACACTCAAACTCACACACACACACACGCCTTCTTCCTCCCATGACCCGTCTTTTGAACTTTGTCTTGGAAGCCGGCCAGCTCTTCAGTACTCTTTAATTACAAGGGGGGAGCTGTCAATACAATGTGTTTAAATGGGAGAATGCAATGGGAGAGCTTTGAATAGAGAAGGAGGGGCCTTTTGTTCTGATTCTGACACCATCAACACACGCGCACACACACTAACACTCTTCATTTAAAATATGTGAATTTCATATCTCTGGTACGTACACAAACACAAACATATATCATTAGTGTGTACTTTCATGTGAGCTGTGGAAAACAGTTTGCTCTCACACTTGCAGCACATTCATGTACATGCAGAAAATATTGACATGTTGTTTTCCTGTGGGCTATGTGACAATCAATCTCTTGGCTCAGCCGGTTCATGTGTGTGCGTGCATGTGTGTGTAGGTCTATAAATGTTGCTGACTGAAAGTTGAGAAAGCTGGCTGGTTCTGCCGGCTGGACAACAGTGTTGATCATCATGATGAGGGTTATGATGTCTTAATAGACAAACAGGTGTTACATGGTGTTGGCTCTGAGATTCCCAATGGCCTTGTTAGGATCACAGGTCTGAAAGAAAAGAGCAGTTTAAAGGTTAAAGGTAGTGTACACAGATTTATTAGATACGCCTGTATAATCTATCACAAAAAAGGTCAACAACCAAATACCAGAGATAGATATTTTGCAGATATAACATATAACCAGGAAACATTTTTTTGCTTGAAAAATTAACTTATTAAAATGGTTGCCAAATAATTTTCTCTAGAAAGAGCAATCGATAAATCAACAGATTATTTAAGCTCTACATTAAGCTCTCTGGTTATTTCTGGTGGCGTTGTAGTGGACCGCATTATAATGAATGCTGTTTCCAATGCTTTGTCCACCCACGTTTACACACACACACATAAATTAAAGCAGCAAATTAAAGCAGCAAATTTAAGCTGCGCACCTTCTTGTATTCTACAGACATAAGAAAACATTTGTTTGGGTCCAGATCCTCACAAAAATCACAGCATGATCATTTCAGTGAAAATCAGAACATTGATGCAAAAAATATAATTCCCTCCAATACTGTCACTCATATCTTAATTGCAATATAAGCCAGAGTAATCACAATTAGATTATCATTTTAAATCAAATTGTTTCTTGTGATGTTTTGTTTTTTATGTGTTTTACTACTAATATTCAGAATACTTACTAGGAGAAGCAGATGAAGAGCTGGAAAGGCAGATGACTATTTGAGTAAATGTCAAACTAGAGCACATGTTTAATTCTGCAGTTGGAACTTGCATGCTGTTAACTCATTCTGAACCCTGATAAAAACCGGAGAGTCACTATCCATCAAAAGCTCCCAAAACTGTCGATGAAAACTCACATTTGAAATAGTCATTCTTTTAACTGATTGAAATCGAAAGAGCTGACGCCCAAATAGGAACTTTGCATCATTGCCCAGACTCTCTAACTGCTCTTCAAGACAACAGAATGCTAGCATTAGCATTTTGAAGGGCACTGACACTAATTAATTCACAGGATGCTAATCGTCTGCATTAATGAAGCCAAGCCTTAAGAAATGTTAGCAAACGTGCCCCACATGTAAAGACAGCTAAACTAGCCATGGGAAACAAGAGGCACGTGTGTCTGTGTGCGCAGTGTGTGTGTCTGTGCATTCATTTATGCCTGTGTGTGCATTGTGAGCTCCATGTTAACATGTGTGTTTTAACAGCCTTATGCGCTCGTGCTCATTAACGTCTGCTGTTTTACTTGTGAGTGTACTGCAGGTCAGAGCACATGTCTACCAGCTTAAATACTAAACACACAGTGTTAATAAAAAGCTATATGAAACTCATTAAGCTCTGTTTTAACTTATGGGCCTTATAGGCTCTGCTTTAAGTAACTACTCATTAGGAAATCCAACAATAATGAGGAGAAAGGGATTGTCTTTTAATTGCGACCAACAGTAATAATCAGTCATTTATAAATGCACCATGTGTTTATTAGGTGTATGTTTCGCTTTGCAGTATATTGTGTGCAATGCTTACATTATGTTTTCATTAAACATACAGATTAAAGGGGCAGCTAGTAATATTTGGCCTGAAAATGTTTGTCAAACTGACAAAATTCAGTTCTGCATAATAAAAGTTTATATTATATGTAGACAAATGTTAATAATAATCCACCTTATTAACTTCATGAACATCATTTCCCCTCCTGAAGCTTTTCACTAAGTATGAAAAAAAAAAATCCAGACAAGTGGACCACCCACTCTGATTTAAACTGGGGAAACAGCAGAAAAATTGAGAACAGATAGAAGCTGATTTTTTCTATTGATCCCTATAGAATCCAACACACTGGCTGGTCTGGTCCTGCATACTGATACATGCATTACACTCTATAGATCCAACACTTTGTGTTTAACTGTGTTTGTGTATGTGTTGGAGTGCAATTCTATGTGTGTTTGACTGTGTTCACACATTTTATGTTGAACTTATTTTATGTGCGCAGTATAATTTTTATGTCTCACTTCCATGAAATGTAAAATTGTACGTTTGTGGAAGTTAATGTGTGCACATGTTTGTGTAAGAAGTACATAGCATTGTTTTAGGGTGTCTGCATGCACTCATAAGTGTCATCCCGTCTGAAGATCTAGCTTGTGTGTGTGTGTAAGTGTGTGTGTTGGGGTGTGGTGGCCTATCAATAGTTGCCTTGTGATTATTATTTAACATGCATGTAGTCATTGATCGCAGGCATTGATCGGAGGTTGGGAGCTAAAGGCCAGCTCACATTAAGACTTTGCCTCCCTAAGGGCCAATATGGTGCATTATTATTGAGGGACATTCTCAGCCTTTACTGCCACATATGCTGAGACGCACCTTACTTGCCAGCTCAAAGAGAGATTACACATGTGTGCAGCCAAATGCTTATACACACACACAGAGACACATGCACAGACTCTCAGGTGTTCCTGCATCTCTCCATCATTCTACAAGTCTCTTTTTTCTCCTCCCACACGTCTGTTTGTGTGTCCATTCATCACACCCACAGATCCACACTCCACAGACAGAGAAAACAGCAGTGGCTGGTTTTAAAGCCCCGTTCCTGGATTTAGTTTCAACTAGAAGTTTTAGGTTTTACATCTATTTAATTGAACAAAGTTAAAACTAAAGAGTGTTTAGTTGTAAAGTACTGCATTCATGATTACACTTTTAGCCATCTCATTGGTCTGCCGGATAAAACATGTCTATTTATATTCAAACACTGTAGGTCTCACATGTCATTACTAAGCCTGAGTTTGTGGCTTTGTGGCATTTTTGCATTGAGGCTTTAAGCACCTCTCCTATATGCAGCACTGAGTAATGACACAGCAGACACAGGGGGCACAGATAGTGACAGAAACACACACTGTTGTAAACATCATCTGAAAGAGTTTTCTGCACTGTCTTTATCTGTGAAAAAAATTGAACATAAGCATTTCCACAGCACACAAGGAGGCTGATGCATATTTTAAATGCATTTAATAATAATAACAAATTACTCAAATCATAACCCCCCTATTCCTTTTACTGATACATTTCACGTCTGGGGATACTAAAAATGCCACAACAAATATGTTTTTGTTCATGTGTTCATGTGTTTATCTCCCTGCCTTCTGCAGACTCCATGCATATTGAAGACGTGGATGCAGTGCAGAAGCTCCAGGATGTGCTCCACGAGGCCCTGCAGGACTACGAGGCTTCCCAGCACCAGGAGGATCCCCGCCGGGCAGGCAAGCTGCTAATGACCCTCCCTTTGCTCCGCCAGACCTCCACCAAGGCTGTGCAGCACTTCTACAGCATCAAGCAGGACGGCAAAGTCCCAATGCACAAACTCTTCCTGGAGCTGCTGGAAGCCAAGGTCTGAGGACGGGGGAGAAAAAGATGGAAGGACAGCTAGACGCCAGTCTCAATCTCACTTTGAATGACCTCTTGCTCTTTTACACGCACACACTCTTACACACACGCACACAATCGGAGAAAAAAACGTCCCTGAAGTACGTCTGCTGACACCCCCCTATGAATAAACCAGTATCCTGAATCTCTTACCTGAACCCCTGAACCTCCACCGTCTTTGACAAAAGGGTGCTCACCTGGCCTTTTGTTTTGGGGAAGATGCTGACAGAATGACAGGACCCCCCTATTAACAAGGGAAGAAGAAGACCTTCTTTTAAAACTATTAACAATCACACAACAGTTACCACAGTGGCTCCGAACATTGAACAATGGCAAAACACTTATGCATTTAATAACGATTAAGATGTTGTTAAAGACAAACGCTTAAATGAGGACACATTTCAAAAGAAACTGAAGACTCTTCATTTTAGTTCTGAGAGACTTTAAGACTGCACTCGTGTCTCCTTTTCCCTCCCTATTTCCCCCGAACAGAGTTTTTTAAGTGTTCAAGAAGAAAACGAGTGGAGGAAGAAAAAAAAGAACACTAAAGAAGTATTAACGACGTTTGTTGTCAAAGTACATGTACAATGAAATTTGGAAGGATGGACAGAAAGAAAAAGAAGAGGAGATTTGCCCTGCCAAAGAATGGATCTCATCCATTCAGAGGATGCCAGCAAACTTTACTGTTATAACCCCAAACTGTTTCTGGTTTGATCTTACTGGTGGCTTCCAATGCTGGGCCTCCACATGGCTGCTGGTTTTCTGTTCCACCAGTTATTTCAAATGTTTCTGGTTATTATGAAAACCAGCAGGAGCCAGGACCAGGATTGGAAACCACTGCTGTAAACACTTTCGGGTTCTCCCTAAATTCACTTCCTGGTTTCCCATGACTCCCAACTACAACTTTACTATCTGTTGAGGACCAGTGGCCTCCCAAACATGTCAGTATAACCATAGATTTAGTGTTTGCACACTTGACATGGCTGAAAATGTTTCCAAATATTCCAACCACTCGAAGTTTGATTGACTGACAGAGATTATTAGTGTTATTTGATGAAATAAGACTTGATCTTTACTGTCAGGAATGGATTCCTGCTTGTCCAGCTGGTAGATCAGTCCACGTGCTCTGTATATAATCGTGTGTTTGAATGGAAATCTTTTCAGCCGCTCGGTGGCCCAGGTTTGTAGCTCTCCACAAACAAGTCCGTAGAGATTTCAGTCTGTCAATGTGCCATTAAGAATAGTCCAGCCCGTGCTCATTACCCAAACTCCAAAAACTCCAAAAAAGTATTACTTCAGTACTCCCCTCCTTGCTCCGTCGCATTCACAACTTCCAGCTCATCTCTTGCGTCAGCACAGAGGTATTTCTGTGATTCATTCAGGGAGTGATGGGGGCGCTTCAGTCACTCAACGCAATACAAACCAGAAGGAAAGGTGTGCTGACAAAACCGACTGAAGAACAACTGTTGTTGCTTTCAAACTCCTTATTTTTCTCTTTATTTCTATCTTGAAAATAATCTTAGCGATGATACCAGTATTAGGGTTGTAAATAACTTGTCATCCTGTATATGACATATAACACGGCTTTGTTTTTTTGTTATTAATATTGTCTTCTTAAAACTGAATCAATCAATATGTCTTTCCTTTTTTCTATCAGCTTGACCACTTTCAGCAATTATCATATATATATAAATATAACAAGTAATAATGTATTAACAAATCAGCGTTTATCTTAGAAAACTCTGAGCAATAGTGGTTTTTAAAGGAGGGGGTTTGTGCATATGGACTAAGTCTGCAATATTAACATAACGTGCCAGTCTTAAATTTGGGAGAGAGGATGAGGATTTGAGGAGAGTTTGTAGCTTCTCTTTTTCTCTGTGTAACTTGCCATAAGCTATTAGATAACAGTCAATATTTCCTTTGTTAGAGAAAGTAATAAAGGAACAAATATGGACCAGAAATGTGCTGCAGTGTGAAGAATGTCTAAGGCGAGTGCTAAAGATGTATCACAAGCAGCTACAACATAAAAGATCCAACATCCAGTTTGCAGTTTAAACACGGTTCTGATGTTTGCACCTTTTATTGTGACAGGCTCATTTTTTTGCTGTCACGTTTAATCTGATTAAAACAAGACAGTTGTTTGTTTAAAATCAGCTGTTCAGTTATACACAGTTTTTGTCCTGAAGGCGTACGTTTCTTCAGCCATGTGTCCGAGTGCGGGGACCATCAGAATAACCTGAATCTGGGCAAAACATCATCCCAATATAACATCACACTGACAGTCTCCTGTTGGCTCACTATTCCACATTTTGTTGTTGGACACCAAACATTTTCAAAGGACATGTTTATGTGTTGTAACAGCGAAAACCATCAGTACGGTCTTAATTAATAAAAATACAACTGGTAGCTTTTAGATTGAATTCTACAGGGCAGGGCTTCTTAACATGCCAATTTAGAAGCTCGTCATGAAATATATATATTTGCTTAAAAATCTAAATTTAAATACATTACAATTAGTAATTAAACCCATAACCACACAGACTTTTAAGTAGTCATTTTTTATAGTGATTTCCAGGCATTTCTTTAAAGCCAAAGTCAAAAGTTGGCTGTAAAATTTAAGTGCCGTCCGCTTCCAAGAAGTGGAGAGCCGAGCTTACAGGAAGCTGTCAGACTTTTCACAGTCAGATGAAGAAACATTGATTTCATGGTTACAGTAAGATTGAACACAGCTTTAACAAATAAAGACAGTCGAAGGGATTTTTTAATATCATTGTTTATGTCGTTTCTAAAGCCGATTAAGAATGCCAAAACGTGTAATGTAGAAGACGGTGTAATCTAATATAAAATGGCAACTTGTCACAGCTGAGGAGTGCTGCAGTTTAAGTGTAGTTGATCTCTAACATCACACGCTCTGTATCAAACATCAGTATTATTAGTAAGGGGTATTTTCTCAGCCTTCTTAAACATTGTATATTGTAAATTATACAGATTATAATTCTAACATAAGACATTTTATTGGAAACAAAATCGAGAAAAAAAAAAGAAAAAAACTGTAGTTCAGCCTCGATGTGTGTTTCATGTTCGCTGTTTTTTCTATCAAGAAAAAACCCTGTTTCTTCAGTTTTATCTGTTTTTTGTTTTAAAGTCTTTCTGTTTGATCCTTTCCTCCTCTGTTGAGTCCTCTAAGGCGTTGCTGTGTACTTTTTCTTGTGGTGATTCCCGTTCTTGTGCCGTGTGCTTCTTCTTTAGACAACACAGAGTAGAGTAGAGGCCATGTTGTCTGTCTGTCGGATCAGTCCGCTGGGGGTCTGCGCACCGGATTCTCTCTCAATGAACCGAACCGGATATAAGCCTCTTCTTCTAGAAACTTAACTAGACCACCAAGATCAAATTACAGTATTCATCTTTACCAAACTATACATAAATAATGAAATATTTAGTATCTAAATGAAGAAACACCATACAAGTATTTAAAAAGGGATCATTTGTGTAACTTTTCCTGTAGAATAAACAATATACTGTATATCTTTAGGTTTAAATAACGATGAAATGAAAAGGACATTTGAGTAATTCAGAACTGTAGGTGACTCTTTTTTGATAAACTCGCTGTACATAACTGCCTTCCATACAGCTCGGCTCAGTCATCTTTACTGTTTCAGCAGTCAAAAAGAGAAAAGATGAAGATGAAAAACCTTTTTCCCCATTCTTGTGTCCTGTTTTCTGCTCATTTCCAGAAAGATATCTTGTTTTACAACAAAAAGTGAAAAGTGATTGCACAGTTTTTTGTGGGTTGATGGGAAATGTTAAAGAAAAAGCTCGACATGTTGAGTTTGCACTTGCTGTTTTCTTGCACTCATTATTACATTGTGGGACACGTTTCTGCTTTGGCCCCAAAATTAAGAACTCAAAGTCTCCTTTAATGAACACGTCACTATACTCACTGTACTTCTTTCTACATATTTATAGATTCTGCACTACAAATAGCATCAATTCAACAATCTTAGGACTCATTAAACATTAATATATAATGTTTTAGTGAGGAAATATACATACAAATAATTTCAAAGAGAAATCCCGACCGAGTTGAATTTCCTGTTTTGATTCAAAACTTTGTCAGAAAAGTGGTGTTTCTTATCATCCACTGTACATTCATCTACAAACAAATTGTGAAAGAAAGGTGCTCTTTTACTACTTACTATTGTTTCTCTTCTGTTCCTGGTTTTATTTATTTTTCAGTTGTCAAACCAAGCCTGTGTACTTCTGAACAACAACACGATGAAAGATGTTACACGTCTCCCTGAGGTGACTTAGGCTGGATTTGGGTAATAATCATGCTTTAAAATGAAACTAGTTAAATGTATTGATAAGGAAATATTGATATGTAGAATATGTTTCTTAATTTATTTAAAAATTAAATGATCAATTAATTGAAATGATGGTTGTGACAAGAAACGGTTTACCGTGTGCCACTTTGCTTTGCGAGTAAAAAGAATAAATCTACCAGCTAAAGTCCGGAGGGAGATGGTGTGATTCTTTCAGAGGTTTTCATATAACTCACTGCTCATAGCCAAGAGAATAGTTTCATTTATGAGACAAAAGGTTTTCATACAACTTTTTTTTTTCTAGTTAAAAAGCAATATTTTGATGACTGTGCAATGACGAGACAAGAGTTGCACTTGTTTATGTTTTGTGTTATATAATGTTTAAATGACAACAAACCAAACTGGTATTTTCTATGTGGAGCGATGGAAGAAGGACTGTCTGGGTTTTTGCCGAGCCATCGATAGAAAGAGTTTGACCTGGGGACACTTTGGGCACCATGTTATCATCGGGGAACTTAGATCCATTAGCTGCGAATACTCTGTAACAATAGTTTAGCTGGAACAGAAGGATGAAGTTATTTAGGCATATAGGGACAAAGCAGGATTGTCCATCTACCACGGCTGCCCCTGAAATCTGCTAAGGCCAAACTGTGTCTATCTACAGCTCTACAGTGTTTAGTCATTTAGTTGTATTTAATCCCCAAATGTAACTGCCACTTGTGCTGCAGATAACCCTGCAGTCTGAATTTGCAAATGTGAAGAAAATATTTAAGGGAGAGAGAACGATGACACATTTGGATACAAATGATATTTGAAGAATCAGAAGACCCTGGCGCGGTGGAGACGAGTTGTGTACGAGAGAAGACCCTGTAGTGTTATTAATAACATGTCCGTAGATTTTAGATGTGCTTCACATCAGTAAATGAAAAAAAAAAAAAGAAACAATAACCTGTATATTTTTGTGACGTGTATCATACAAGTGTGCTCCAACAATAATGTCCATTTGTGTAAATGTATTTATTTCACATTGTATATATTGTTCAATGCAAAAAGAGAGACCTATGATTCTGTAACTTAAACTACTATGGGTTGAAACATTACATGTGTTACTCCAGACTATGCCTTTCAGGATTATTACAGTAGAGCAATATCAATTAAAACCAGGCTTCCAGTTTTGACACCTGTCTTTTGTCTCTGATTTATGCACACATTTCTTTGGTGGTACCCAACAATAAGCTCGTAATTTACGAGATAGTTCACAGAGCATGCATGTTAGTTTCCAGCCGTGCTGTACTTCACAAGATTATGTTTACGCCACGTCCAGACAGACAACAGTCTGAAAAAAAAAAATAACACCGCCCCATTTATTTGAATGAGGTCAGGCGAGCAGTGCAGCAGAGGTGACAGCACAGAGGGCTCCGGGAAGAAAGTCAAAGCACTGCTTTTACAGCAGCCTCCAGCACTGCAGTGCAGAGGCCTGTCAAGTAAATGCAAGCATGCTTAGGTGACTTTTTAACTCTAATGTTGTATTTCTGCTCTTTACCCGACGATGGCCACAGTGAAAGATAAAATAGTCACTAGATTTGTAAAGTCTGGTCTTCAAAACTAGATCTGTTATTCAATCTGGACTTCCTGGATTGTGTTCAACCTTTTCTCATTTCCAATTCATTACACATGAGCGCCTGGTCAGGACCCCCAGCATCACTTTTATATGCTGGGGGCCTATGCGTCAAACTATGAGCTCCACTTCAGTATTTTTATGTAACGAACA
Source organism: Serranus cabrilla (assembly GCA_903364295.1). Lineage (NCBI taxonomy): Eukaryota > Metazoa > Chordata > Actinopteri > Perciformes > Serranidae > Serranus > Serranus cabrilla. The sequence continues at coordinate 306,659 of CAFUXE010000838.1, read as the reverse complement.
GACTCCTGAGTGAAAGAGAGAAGGTCTTTGATCCTCCACACTGTCCACCTCCCGAGACGGACTTTGTTGCTCTTTATATCTGAATTACTCTGAATATCTTATATTCCTGGGGATGTGTTTGCATAGAAAACCTGGTGTTCAAACAAAACAAATGCTAGGGTGTCTTTTGTGTCCGTATCAGATGCTGAGAGTTGTGACAAAGAGAACCTGGCAACCCACCACAACACAGCTGCACCTCACAGTGTGCTGCTTTTTTGTGGTATAAAAAGTCTTTCTGCTTGCTGAAGCACCTGGTTGACAATAGCTGTCTCAAAAGTGGGCAGATACAGAATTTACTTTGTTCAAAGAATCACACTCGAGGACAAGAACATCAGGTGTGACTGATAGCGGTTGGGGCAGTTCATACAGGGTCAGGAACACGGGAGAGAAATCAAAGATCCCACACTCTGACCACCAATGTGGACAATAAATGCACCACACACATTTTTATAACAAGTGCTTCATATTGTATTTTAGTGACTTAGTAAAGGCTGCATGAGCTGCAGTTGTTAAGGTGTTGATCTTTTATTTGCTCATTCATCAACCAGTCAAGAGCTTTCAAACAGGACTTAAACTCTAAGCGACACTGTCGCGATATTCTTGTTCTTTTAACTCTTCATGTTAATTAACAATGAAATAGAACTGTGAGGAATGAATGGAAAGAGTGAGAGGAAGGGGAGGAGAGGGGGAGGATGGGCAGAGGAGGAGAGAGGAAGTGGAAACAGCTTGCTCCAGTGGGTGGCTAACTACTGTCCATTCTGAGTGGCCAGATCTGCTCTTGCCAAGGGCACGATAAACACACAAACACATATTGATGTACAAGATGAAAAAGTTCAAAAATGACTTGAAAACAAATCAACAAATCTGATTTGTGAACTGTTGTTTTCGTTTCTTTTTTTAAAGGAACCATTTCTACCTCCTTTTTTCTTTTACTTTATTCTTTCTTTACTCTTTCTTGATCTGTCTACTTCACATGCACCCCTATTCCCTCCCTCTCTCTTTCTGTCCCTCTCCTTCTCTCTCCCCCCTAATAGCCAGCAGCAGTAAATGGGATGCAGAGGCCAGATATTTAATGTAGCAGAGAGCCGTGAAGAAGCCTTTTTCTAACAGGGGGAGCCCTGACCCGCAGGCAAATATTTTTCAACCAGATGACATAAGAAGATATTAGCGGAAAGAGAGCAAGATTTTTATTCTTCCTCTCTTCATACGATTCCTCTCTCTCTCCCTCTCTCTCTCTCTTTTCTGTTTGGGTTGCTGCCTGGTCACCCGGCTCTCTGCACATACGTTTTATTTTACTTGCTCGCCTTTTGGAGTTCATTTATTTTATTTTATCTTTGATTCATTATTATGATACGATAAAAGCTACTTGAGCATTTCAGCTGCTGAGGGGCTCTTATCGTTAACCTTGTGGAACGCATGTAAGAGCGGGCTCCACACGCCGCATCGCTAATGGCCAACTTAACTCCTCTCTTCTCCTCCTCCACCTTCTGGCTTCATCTACATCTCTCCTTCTATCTCTGTCTGTCTCTGAGCATCTTTCATGCCTTTATCTTGCTCCCCTGCTATCTCATCTTTTCTCTCATAATCCCCTCACGCCATATTTCTGGGTTTTTTTACTCATTTTTTTCGATTTCCCAATTCAGTATTCAAATTGGTTATAGTTCTTTTGTATGCAAGAAAATAAAACTCCGTACAGGTCTACTCTACTCAGCAGAACTGGCTAATAAATAACACAGCTTATTGCACTATAAAGCAGAAATAACCCGATGTGTGACTGTTGGTAGCTGTGATGATCTGAGTATTTCACTGGTTTAAACCTCAGCTGTCTAATAAGACATTTTAAGTCACTATAGGTACTTCACCCACAGCAGATAATATTTTGGGGGTCCCACAGGGTTAATTTTTCGGGCCCATTTCATTCTCCATTTACATGCATAAAGGTTCACTGTTATGCCAATGACACACAGTTATAGCTTCCCATAACACCTAATGGCACCATTAGACTGGACAGTCGTAGAGGCTACGCCACCAACATTTCCACAACTAATGAATCCAAATCCAAAGCATTAGATCAGTTTCTATTAAAATAACTTTATCACATTCATTTATTATATGTACTTTTAAAGATCATTAGCAAGGGAGGTATACAATGTGACATTTGAGTTTGCCACAATTGATGAAGAGAAGCCTTCATGTCATCCTTTCTGTTGCTGGTCTTGCATAACCTGAACTATCTCCACAGCACTGTGTTAGTGCTGCAGAATGATGGAAATACAGGGAAGAAAAACATGTGCTGGCCAGTTTATGTTTCTTTAAACCAATCACAATCATCATGGGCGATGCTAACCCAGGATGCAGTGATGCTGCCCCTGTAAATAGTGGAGGTGGCAGCATGGCGGTGATGTTTTACTTTGTTTTGTTATTGGTTTTTTTTTTAACAAAAGGCAATTCAGCCCCTTTGTATTCTTGGGGGAAGATCTTGACGTTTTATTCAGATGTGATTTTTTATTTGAAACATAAAATACATAAATACACAAACTTGATTTCATTTCACACCGGATTTTATTGGGTTTAGAAGAAAGTCTGGATGTGATTTTCTCCTCCTAATATGGTGCCAAACAGGGTCAGTCTCCAAGGGTGAGCATATCTGTTTTAGGCGCTGTGACCTGTAAAGTGCTAATGTGTGGCAGCTTCACACTGATGGTGTTTCAAAGGCCTGTTTTGGGGCTATTTAACCCCCCTTGTGTGTATATATAAATGTATATCCATTTTTATCTAAGTGTGTGTGGGTAGGTGGGTGGCTTTGTGTTCATTTTGGCATGTGTAATTTATAATATTACAATTTTGTGAGGTCCACATGTGGCCTATAGAAGCACTATTTGTATGTGTCTAAATTTCTATATACCGTGTGTGTGTGTGTGTGTGTGTGTGTGTTGT
>CAFUXE010000838.1:284360-303428 GCA_903364295.1 Serranus cabrilla | reverse complement strand
AAATCACGCGAATGTCTCATAATAAATCACCTTCTCGTCTTTTTAAACTTTTCCTTTTTCCGTCCTCTGCTTTGTGTTTATTAAGGCAGCATATATCCAAAAACAGGAAGGAAGTTTAAAGCATAACCAGTTTAAAAGAGGGACTGATCACACGTCACTCTCCTTGTTTTTCTTTGTCTCGTCTTTACATTTCTTTCTTCTCTCCTTGTCCTGTGCTCTCCACTGACCCTCTCTCCATCAAATCTCATATGGCCTACTTAGCTTGCTAACTAACAGACCACTCTGCTGGTAATTTATGGCCCCTCGTTTGTGCAAACCTTCAATGATTTACTTGTTCTATGTTCTCTCCCCTCTTTCACTCTTTGTCTCTTTATCTCTTTATACACTTTGTCTTTTTCTAATTTATTCTTTGATCTTTCCTTCATTCTTTTTTGCCATTCCCTTTTTTAAAAATCTTATTCGCTATAACTATAAATCACCTGTGCTGCTTGCCTCACTTCTATCTCTCGCCTCTTTCCATTTCTCCAACATCCCATCCTCTTGTGTCATCCAATTCTCCATCCTTTCCCCTCTCTTTTCCCATTCCCTCTATCTCGCGGGGTGTAAAGTGGCTTAGGTGGCTGCGCGTGTCTGAGCTGCATGTGCAAGCTATAAGAGGGTCAGCTGTCTATTTGCACTTTTAACGTCTTAACTCTATACGATGGGCCATTTATTCTCACTCTCTCCTCTCTCTTTACCTCTCTCTCTCCCCCTTCCCGTCCTCTCTCTGTGTCTATTGCTCTCTATCTCTCTCTGAGGACAGTAAATGTTTTAACTCTCCATTCTATGGGCCATTCATTAAGTTAGTGTACTTTAATAAATAGTCTGATGTGTCACTGGCCAGTGAATTAGTGGCACTTAAAATCACCCACTAGTGGCCAATAGATAGCTGGAAGGTTTGATATGCAGCGGCCACTTTTCCTCACCAAACCAATTAGAGCTTACCAGAGCTCATGTATGTTACTCACACCTGGTCAATGTTTGAAGCACAAACAATTTCACTAACTCGTGTTTACTCTGCTTACAGTTCATCAAGACAAAGGAGAAAGTTCTGCATTTTGTTTATACTAATTGATTTCAAATTCAGTATAGTATTATACCTGTAACTTATTCACATTGTACACTGGCAAAATAGTTCATCTAATAACTAATAACTGTCTCCTATTCACTATCACTTCAGTTTTGAGATTAGACTAATATGAAAAATGGCTATGGTTTGACAGAAGGGGCATTGAAACACTACCTGAAATGAAGTCATTTTAAAACCAAATCTTTTGTTATCTTATCTTAACCACACCTTAGCTGTACCTGAACACAAACGCCTGCATGGTCTGACAGAGACAGATTTAGTTTATTTTATTTTCAAAATACAAAGAACTCTGTTTGAATAAAAACTACAAGCAATTCAGGCTGTGACTGGCCTAGCAGCTACTAAAATAAAACACACAGAGCATTACCGGACAGATTATTACCATATACAGTCGTTTTTTCCATTTCGTCGGCATGCACCTTATAGTACTATCGAATATGCAAAGGAGAACCCACACATTGTTTATTCCAACAAGGCCTTGCTTGTACAGGGTGGAAGAATCCTGGAGGTCCACACTATACTTCAGTTGTCATAACATGAAAAGGGAATAAATGTTCGAGAATGTTTCAGGCGGTGCGTCAAGGTGGCTTACTGGTAGAGCAAATACCACTAATGCTGAGTCTTTGTCAAGCAGACCTTAGTTCAAATCCAGCCCGAGGTCCCATTGCTGCATGTCTTCCCTTCCATTCTCTCTGTCACTATCCAATAAAGCATGGAAAATGGCAAATGTTTCCCAGGAAATACAAGAAAGATATCATTCCCAATTTCAAATGTATAAATGTTTGTTGTGTGGTAATTGAAAACAGAAAACTGATGTTTCTGACTGATTTGAGAGGATCTTACTTGACTTCCTATTGTAAGCGGGAACATGACTAAACAGGACAGATTCATACATTTTTCAAGCTAAAAGTTGAACATTGAACTTATAAGTGAATGCTTATGCAGAAACTCAGACTGTAAGCCACTAAGTATATTTTCAAAGTCATTTTTCAATCTCTGTTTCTTTACATTGTGCCCTCTCATGGTCAGAAATCCATCAGTGCAGCAGTAAGTTTTACAGCCAACAGAACTTGCCATGTTTCATTCCGTACTACACCTACAGTACGGTGTGCCTATATGCAGCCAGTGATGTGCAATTTATCTGTGACCCTTCTGAAGAAATAAATAAACAAATTCTGTGCATTTAGTAGGTTGATTCCCATGAGTGAATCTAAGTGATAATAGTTGCAAAAGTGCCCCAAGCTAATAATAAAGCCCTGACAGGGGAAAGGTGATTGGCAGAGACAAAGTGTGTGTGTGAGAGACTGGATGATTTTGTGTATGTGCATTGTCAAGAGAGGCAGGAGGTTAATTCAATCCTATAGAAACGCAGCATGGAGGGGATTGGACAGCACAGCCCTGAGGGTGTCACTGGCCTCAACCCCAATAGGGGGCAGAAAATACACACACACATGCACGTATCACACACACATACACACACAATATGGACCCTGTGACTTAAGGGTATAAAATCTGAAAAGCCTCGGAAAAGCCAAATTGTTTTTATATCTAGTTTCTGGTGCATTTCATTTAGAGCCAAGGAGGATAAATGATGAACGTGGATTTAATATATATATCTATTTATAGAAAATGCTGCATAAAACAAGGACAAGAAAGAAGAGGACATTCAGAGCAGCGACGGAGGACGCTAAGAGGGATTGAGGGCATGGGGAGGGGAGAAGGGAATAGAGTGAATGAAGGAAAGAATGAGTGGTGCCTGTGGAGAGCGGGATGTGTGGGAGAGGTGCATGAGTGGAGGACAGAAGTGACCAAAATAGAGTATAGACAGCAGGATGACGCAAGTGGCAGAGGAAAATGGAAGAGATAGCCTAAATAAACCTTACACCAGCACAGCAGAGTACATTTTCAGTCAGAACAGCATAGTTGCCAACTAAGCATGTTGCTGTTGCGTGCCTGAGATTTGATGTATATGCATATCTGATGCACGCTACCAGGGACATGCACAGGGCCGGGCTACAGAGGCCTAAACAACAGCCCATTTGCTCTTTTTGGCTGACCCTCTGGAGGAAATGGCTTCATCTTTGATGTGTTGGTTGCATAAATACAAGTAAAGCACATTTGCTGCAAAAAGTCAAAAGTAAAGTGATGCCCTGTCATGTGACACTGTAGCTCCCACACTTAAAATCACAACAACAGAAAATCTCCACATAAGAATCCATACAGTGCACAGTTGCATCACGTGAGGCAATACTGCCTTAAAGGTTGCATCAGCGATGATGGTTGCCCTCACTTCCGTTGCGAGATCCCAAACAAACAGAGCCAGCTAGCCCCTCCCTGCCATGTTTCAAAATTATCACGAACGTGCTCTTCTTACAAGCCACAAGCTAGCAGCTAACAACTGAATGCTACTCACCGGTCCAGAAGAAACAGAACGACCTGTTCATGGGATTTAAATCCGTTTAGCTGTTTGACGTACTTCCATCTTCCGATGGCCTTCCCAATACTTATTTGCGTCTTTGAAAAAGCACGATGATACTCCATCCTCCTTTTCCTCCTCTTGGGTATTGAGAATCAGCCATAGCTCCTGATATTGCTGTTGCAAGCTGCCACTGCCTCAAAAAACCCACAACACCCACGCCTGTTGTCGGTGATTGGTTGGAATACTGTTTATTTTGATTTTGAGTGGTTGGTAGTCACATTTTTGCCGCCCTGCTTGGCCATGTGACCATTTATGTTTCGGCCCAAAATCACTGATACAACCTTTAAATTATACTATCACATGAACCAATCTTAGCTAACTAGCTCACTGGCTAACATATGGGCAGCACGCCACACTCATAACCATTACATTAAGTGCACGTTTTGATTGATTGTTGTCTGTTCCAGACACAATATGAATCAATTTGAATATGTATTAAGGTTTCTTAGAGATCAATGGTATATGCAATAAATATTGGTGCAAAATATTATATGTTAACAAAACTTTAGCTTATTTATTTGAAAACTCAATAATACACTTTTGACCTATGCACATATGCACCTGTCTATACTGTATATGAGCACATAGACATGTGTGCAAAAGGTCTGAAATCAATGATGAGACTCACCACAATGCTAATATTCAGAAGATAAAATTGCTCTTGAATGTATCAGGCCTAAAATACGTGCATGTGTGTCTGTGTGTGCATGTGCGTGCCATGCATGTGTATGTGTGTCACATTTCCATACGGACAAGCTAATATTGTATTTTGCTAAAAAACACACAGCCCGACCATCAATTTATTCCACTTTTCCTAATCAGCAAGGCCAAGGATGTCTCCATACATATTCATGCTGCTCTGGAGACTCAGGGAGACGATACATTTACAGCCCACATTTACCATATTACCCTTAATGTTATTAGACCAGCAAACACAATTTAGCCAAATATAAGTCATACATAAGTAATTTAGAAAATGAGACAATATTAATTGTGCGATCGTCATCCGGTTTTAATCCCGTTTGTGTGATAGCACTTCAATCTCTGGAATTGAATGTGCCTGGCTGAATAAATTAGTACAATCAATGTATGACTGGATTCTCTGTCATGTGGACGCACTCTGTGCAAATCTATGCAAATGTCTTATGAGGAGAGGATAAGAGAAACTCTTCTTGTCTAACAAAGCTCTTGATGATCATAGCCTATCTGACACAGTGGTGTGATGTCATTTTCACCCTCTCAGAGAAAAGAAAGAAGTAAAACGAGGAAAATATGGCGAGGGATGCAGAAAGACAGGATTACAAACTCTTTTCTGGGTAAATGATTTGAATGTTTGCGTGTATAAAGATGAACTGGCTGTCCCTCTGTCACTTGCCTTCTTTTTTTTATGCCTATAAGCATTGAAAACATATCATTTTGTTTGGCAGTGAAGAAAGCCAGCCTGACTGTATTTTTCAAATGAATATGTAGATAAGCTTGTGACCTTGACTATTTTGCAAATATTTCTGATCAAGTATATTTTTCTTTCTCCAATTTACACTTCCTCTTCTCTCCCTCCCTCATTCTCTTTATCCATTTTTCCCTTCTCCACCCCTTTCCTCCCTACCTCTATCCTAGCCCCTAGCCACCTCCCCTCTCCTCCTCTCCCCTCCCTTTGCTCCTCTCTGCCTGGTATTGATTAGAAGGCGAACCTCTAATCTCCTTAAGGTCATTAGGAACACTTAATTAAAACCTAGTTAGAATGCCTTTGTTCAACCAAAGCAAATTGCAGCTGTTCAAACGCGATTAGTATGATAACGTAAAAACTTGTCGGCAGGGAAAAATATAAGAGAGACTCTTTTTTTGGTTGGAATGTTTACACAATTTAAATGCAGAGCGCTTAAGCACACAGTGGATGTCCAAACTACTGTACACTTGAGCTGGTGCTTCTGTTGTGTGTGTGTGTTGATGGGATTGTTTATGTTTTGCTAGTGGATGTTCAGCTTTATGAAACTAGAGGATTAATGTGTGTAACTGGCTTAAATTACAGAGATTTCCCTGAAAATTGGTTGTTTTATACGCCGGGAGTAAAAGAAAGATAGAGGCCAGGTCAAATATATAAGATGTAGAAGATTTGATGGTTTTCTCTGTGTTGACATGTTCACATGATCAGGATTATGCACCTCCACTTTCTGTGACAAAAGAGAGCAAACAATTCCAATCAACTTCATAGTTTGGTTACTGTTTATTAGAATGGAGAATCAGAGGAGCGTTTATCTACATTATACATTTTTTTATTTTATTGAATTTGATGATTTGAATCTTCATTGTGACATTTTGCAACTCCTATTCTATTAGTAGACTCAAATATTCACACACACACATAGATGTCCCCCTTATATAGCTATACATAGCTATAGCTATACCATACATATATAGTTTGGTCATTTTTATATACAGGGCTTCATCACAGACATGTACTGTAATTAGTAATTTGTGGTTAATTGTTACCAAGGCCCAATTAATAACACACATTGCAGCGTATCCCTGGTGACTGGCATTAAATTGCTGACAGGGAAAGACACCTTGGCAGCTCATTTGCCTCTCATTCTGGTATTCCTGCAAAGCAAAGGGCCTCCTTTGATCATCCTCTGGTCAAAATAGTAAATGTTGTAGACGTGTGTGTGTTAATGGTGACAGTTTTTATTTCAGTTTGTGTTATTTTAACATGCATTTTGATACATTGATATTTATTGTCACTTTTCGCCTCCTTCTTGTTTTTGTGCTGATTTGCTTTCTCATGGTTTTGTGGGTAAAAAGGGTCCTTGATGATGTTAATTCAAATCAGTGTCTCTAACACACATATAATGAGTAATGGGGTATTCTTTAGTGCTATTACTTTAATCGCTTTTGATGAAACTGGAGTTATGGATATAAAACATGTATACAATGAACAGTTTTACTTTACAGTTTGTGGACAGATCTGTGTCAGTGTTAGAGAACAAAACTTAAGGGGGTTGTTCACCCATAAAAATGACACTGCTCATAACTGCTGATATCTCTGTCTCGATTAATAAATAGGCTTATGGGTGAGAGAAAATGTACATTGAATTATATATTGATTTGATCCTACATTGTCTTGAATCTATTTATTTATCCATACTTACCATGGTTCCATGTTTTTTATAAACAAACCTGACAGATAGTCCATTAAATAGTTTCCTACCTACACTCTCCCTCTCTGGATGGAGCTGATCAGCGTTGCCTAGCGACGGCAGTAGCGTTCCTCTGTGAGAGCCTCTTGTCTGAAACCCAGACGCGTCCCCCGTAGGTTGGGGGTAAAGCATTACTACCAGGCAGGGGGTAATTAGGCTTTTAAATCGCATATTAATGTCACAGACAATCTTCAGTATTCTTGAACAGATGCAAAACGGATATGTCGCATTGTTTGTTCTCACGCCGCCCCCGGGGCTCTCAAGTTTCCGTTACTTGGCTCTCTGTAACGTCGCCTCATCGTTACTTTGCGCCCCAATATCCTGCCGCCTCAAGCGCTGCTGGCCAGATGGCAGCTCGCGGTAATCTCCTTAGCGCCGCGTGCCGCATGTTCTGAATGAGAGAGGTAGGACAGAGAGAAAAACACACACAGGAGCAAGTTCAACTGTACTGTCATTCATGTTTTCTGTCGAAGCGTGGGTTACACCGACGGACAAAATAACTCAAGTCATGTTTGGAGAGGACTATTTCTTCTACTGGAGCGGCGTCTGCTATCGCTGACAGGCAGGTGTGTGGAGAAATAGCTACAGGTAGTTAGCTTATTTAGTTCAACTCGAGCCAGAGCAACAAGTTGAATGTTTGTTGACGCTGCACATGTGAGCTAGTGCTGGAGCCCGCATCGACAGGTAACCATGAGGAGCCAGCACATATGTAAGCCTTTCACAATATCTGCATAGATTTACAAATTTGTAAGGCGTGTATAGCACCCGTTATCAGATACACTGTGAGCTTTCCTATTTTCTAACACACGCTGTAGGCAAGAGGGTCCAAGTAATTCAGCTCGAGAGATGACTGCACCGCTGCTGGCCCCTTTTGTGTGTCAAAATGTGAAATTGAAGCTGATAATAAGTATTGTAATGAAGAGAGCTTTGGCCTAAGCCTCAATTTCCAACAAACTTATGTGAAAACCCGTTCAGTTGGATAAAAACCAGGAGGCCAGATGCCAGAGGAAAAAAAGGGCATGTTTAATTCAATGGAAAATGAAGAAAAGGGGAAAGCGATGTAGCAGTATCAGTTGAGCTGTGCCTCCATCAAGCTGTACATGATAGTGTAGGCTTTGGCTAGGGAATAGCCTGCATGGCATTTCACTCTCCTCAGATTTGTCTCATGTTGGATTTTGGTCTGACCACGTCTCTCTTTCCTTCTCTCCTTCTCTCTTTTCCCTCTCTAGATTGTGAAATCCTACCTATCATGTGAAGGCTTTGGTTGTGGGTTGTGTGTGTGTGTGTATGTGTGTGTTTGTGTGTGAGGGACAGAGACAGCGTAACCGAGAGCTAAGCTTCGTAGCCTCACCCTAGGGGCACTGGCCTGTAAAAAATGTCCCTGTAACCCTGGAACCATGAAACCATGACAGTCATCACTTATTCAAGCGCTGCTGGAAGGCTTCCGAAAGGAATCCAGGTTCTTGAACATCTCTCTGGCCTCGGGAATGCTGCAGAACTCCTGTCTGAGATTCGGAAACATAGGACCATGCTGGACCCCTTGGAGAACCCGATTCTAGAATCTTGTGGGGTCAAAGGCCAGAGCTGGATAAAACGGAGACACACGGAGGGAGGAGCGAAGGAAGAAAAGGAAAAAAGGAAGAGTCAAACATGGAGCAGAGGAGTCAGCAGAGAGATGATGGAGGGAGGAAGGACAGAGGAGCAGTGTAACTTAAGGAACAAATGCAACAAGGAAGTGAGAAAATATGTAAAATGTTGGAGAAAATGCATGGAGGTAAAGGACAAGAGCAAGAAGGATGTGTCTGGAATTTTTGGGATTCTATCAGCAGCAGAAACTGAAGGTGAAATCAAGAAAAAGGAAAAAAGCACGGGGGGAAGAAAGACGTGGGCTGGTTTTCCTTGGTCATTTGGGTTGAAAAACATCACTGAAAGAGGGAAAAACATGATGAAAGTGATGAAGTGGCATTATATCTTCCTCCTCTTCAGCCTGTGTCCAAATCCTGCTTCATCACAGGTAAAAGTGGCTTTCAAGTGCCAATTGTAATTTGTGATTCAAAAACTGGAATGGTAATTGTTAACAGATGATGTACTGTATATATGAATTATTTAATATCTATCAGACAGGCCTTTTTCACAGCAGAGATTTAGACCTCTTTAACTGAACTAAATTAAAATCAGCAAGTGCTGATTGTTATATTTTTTTATTAAACACATGTCCTAATACATTTAAAACTTTTGCTGTATACACATAGTATGTGTAATGTTAGACTGGCATTGCCAGACCTATCTCAACAGCGTCATGTCAGCATTGGTGAAAAGTCCAAATTTATGAAATGGCATTGTAGATCATACATTAAATGTTTCAGGATGCTGCCTCCACAAATGTTTTTAAAGTATTGATACTTTCAATATATTATTTATAAACAATACAATATTTCCATTCGATTGTTTGGAAAGAACCGCAGCTGTTATAATATAACATTTGTGTGCCTAGGATGTTTTTGTCTCTGTGGTATCGAAAGAGGTACTGAGTATGTTTCTTGTTCTTGTTTTTTTTATACTAGTATTTTATCAAAGTACGAAATTCTGATATTGTGACAGCCTTATTAAATGGTATGATAATGACTGTTAATCTGGCTTCATTCTCAGGGGAATTTCCCACGGATGGAGAACATTGCTGCCTTCAAACCTGTGTCCACCTCTCCGGCTCGTTCCACCTGTGGGGTTCCAGAGCGGAGCAGCTACTGTCAGTCAGCATCCTCACAGACTGAGCTGCTGACATGTTATCAGGCCTTCTGTGTTCAGGAGTGTCCCTATAGATCCTCCACACCTCCGTATGCCCCCCTACTACTGCCTGCGCACAGGTAAGTAGATTGAATTAATGGCAATGTTATTAAGGTATTTATGATTACCTTTGACCCTTCAGTCCATGCAAAATAACAACAGAAAATAGGTACTTTTTGAGAGAAAATATTTACACATTTAAATGTTATTCCACTAGGGGTGCCTGTGTAACTGAAGACCTTAATGAGACTCGTCCTTGGACTCAGTCAGAGACGGGAACCACTACCGGTTCAGAGGGGGTGTCTGGTGGATCCAGTAGTGTGCTGTTTCGGTCAGTCCAGGATGGATGTCTGGTCTCTCCCCCCTCACAGAAACTGGGAGCGTTGGGTTCCCTCACTCTGGCTTTGTGGATAAAACCAAGCTCTCCTGGAGAGATGTAAGTTCTATTTTCATAATTTCTAAAAAGTAAAAATGGTCTGTTAGTTGCATTATTGGAGATATGAGGTATTATATGCGTCTTTTAAAGCTTTCTTTTAAAGGGATAGTGTAGTGGGGGTGTTTGAGGTACTTGTCCAAAGTCAGTGTATTACTTACAGTGGATGGTGTGGCATCAGTTTCAGGAGAAGCAGGCAGCAGTACTGCCTGATACAGAAACTAATGCTGCTAAGGACTGGAGCAGCAGCAAAACATAATATACACCTAAAAGACTCAATATCAGTTTAAGTGAACACTGAAAATAGAACATTTTCATTGCTTGAACTTACAATCAGGCAGCCATGTTGATGTTGATGTGGTGGAATTGTAGCTTTTCTCTATGCTCTCGTCAATGCCACGAGACTCCACTGACAAAAACAGGAGTTGTACTTCTCTGAACACAGGAGTTGTTGGTCTACTGATGCCATGATCAAGTAGTTTATTTGTGTTACTGTGTGACTTTGGTATTTTAGTTTGGATTCACTTCTGTCACACAGCACAAACAAATGAAACATACGAATGACAGTTCATGGAGAAACAAAATAAGTTGAAAAATCATACATTGTTGAAAGTAAAATGTTTACAAATTTGTTTCTTTACTCAACACACCCTGTGATTGATTATAAACATGAGACAACAAGATATACAAGATAGATCCTGATTCCTGTGAAAAAGATCCAAAGATACACCAGACACTGCAGTTTGATTTGGCAAAGCTAATTGCTAAAAGAGCAATAATAACATCATGTTACATCTACAGTAGCAAGCTTTGTTTAAAAGGTAAAGGAAGAAACTGAAAGCTCTCATTTCCGAGGTAGAAACATGCAGTTGTCTCAGTGAGTATGTTAGAATTCTTGCGGAAATTTTACTTTATCGTAGAAGATGGAAGTGTGAGAAGAAATAATAGTGATACAGATAGAGTGGTTTCAATTTGTTATTGGTATAATGATGGTTTACAATATATATTCAAATGCTCATAACCTCAGTGGAAGACAAAAACTGAAAGAAAGAGGAATGGGAAATAAAAATGTTAGTGAGTCACAATTACTGAGGTGCTGTACCAGAGTAGTCCAACATTATCCTGTGCTACTGATATAATACAGCTCCCTGCTGGAAACACACTGCTGCTATGATGTATAGTCAAATGTCTTATCTGATATGAAATCTAATATGATTTTCAGACATTGAAAGTGCATTGAAGTGAAAGCTCTGTGATATTGATCTAATAACAAGGAACAATCAGGTCAGGTCAGTATCAGTATCAGGAAATGTTGCCCAACAACTGCCTGTCATGTCCTACTTAGACATGTTGTGTGTGAGAGACAGGGATGAGAGTGTGCTGGTATGTTGCAGGCAGTGCTGGATGGTGCAGAGTTACACACACTCAGATCAGCTTGCAGTCACACACAAACAGACACACATACACACACAAAGCAAAAGCACACACAATAAGAGATCAGTTGGCTTTACTTGGCAACACCATCTCCTCCTCGAGCATACAGTAACACTTAAAGCAGATTGCTTGAACAACATGGGATGCCTTAAACTAAAAATAGGCTAACATGCATGACGTCTTGGTTTCTATTTGCACATTGTGTATTTGTAAGCAAAAGGGTACTCCACCCATTTTACCTGTGGAGTCCTAATCAGAACCAGATGTGTCATGTCCACATGTTTCCTTTTTTGAGATTTTAGAAGGCCTAATTTTAAAATTCCACATCAGAATGTCCTGAAATAAATTGAGGGACACTCTGAGAATGTCTAAGTGAGTCTCTGACAGGGGACCTTTTGCTTGTAATTGTAATATTTTAGGTTTTAAAACACTTTCAAATCAAAATGTACTTATATTATTTGAGTGACACTCTGAGTTGATCTATTTTACATTTTAGGGGAGATTAGGTTATGGTAAAGAGCTGTTTCCTTTTAATAAGAAGTTGAATTTTAAAAGATGATTGCTCATATTTTAAATTTATAGTAAATAATAGTTCTGAGTATATGCTGTGGGAAAATAAGGTTTATTAGTGACACTCAAAGGAGGTGTGCTCACTTTGAAGTCATATTGTCCTTATTAAAGGTCGTGTCAGCTATCTTGGTTGCCCTCACTTCTGTTGCGAGATCCCAAACAAACAGAGCCAGGTAGCCCCAAAGCTACAAGCTAACAAACAAAACTCTACACAAACTACATTCCTACCATCTGATATTCACTCTATTCAGTATTACTTCACCTACGTTTGCTTGACTTATCCAAATTAAGAGTTTTGCATCAGTGATACGACCTTTAAAGTCTGACCAGGGTACTCTCAGTTAAAACACTAAAGTCTGGGCCATCAACAAGATTGACTTTATCTTTATTATTTCTTTATTTAGTTTTTCTTGTTTATGCATTTTGACTTACTATCTCATTATTTTGACTTAGTATGTCATTATTTCGACTTAGCATCTCATTATTTTGACTTAGCATGTCATTATTTTGACTTAGCATGTCATTATTTTGACTTAGCATCTCATTATTTTGAGTTATTAGATCGCGTTTTTTTTTCATCAAGTGGCGGAAATGGGCTTCCATAGAAATAAAGTTTACCGGAACATGCTTTTATTTTGAAGGCGGTTGTAACACGTTCTTACCGTAACGCCTAATAAATACATGCACAGCGAAAACATGTGGAGGCTATCTTGACCGCAGTATGCTTTAGCTAGCCATCCGCTTTAACTTGAGTAATGCTATCAGAGTGCCCGCGCTGTTGCGCTTGTCTTGACATCTCGAGTGTTTGACATCCTGCCAGTGATGCATTCGCTCGACCCCGTGGCGAGAGCGGATAACTACTCGTTTCGCGGAGCCTCCCGCTGTGCTCGGCGCGAGTTAAAAAATAAAACAATCCCATATTCTGGAGTAGCGGCGGGCGTAATTTAGCAGCGACAGGGCGCCGCTAATGAATGATTGTATCAGAAACCCTGGTGTCTTTTACGGTCGTTCCTTGTCAAAACCTGAGGCCTACATTATCCACAATGCAACTTGACCATCGGAAATGTAGGTAATATACTAGTAGCACCTAATGTTGATCCAAGCGTAAGCCACAAGCAGATATGAGGAGCAACTGCAGAGGTATTGTAAGCTCACTTCTTTGTAGCTTCACATCCACAATTTTTTAATTTTCAAACGTGCAGTAGTAGCAGCAGTCTAAAGTGACATCACTCAAGGCAATTTATCAGAATTCACATAACTCAGACTCAACTTTTGCTTTGTTTACATTTAATGGTACACTACCATGACACATTCTTGAAGGATACATTCACTTAATGTCACCAGCAATCAAATAGAGGAATGTCTGCTCTTCATCATGGTAGTTTTGTGGGCCGCCATTTTCAACCAAGATCTTGGTAGAGTGAATATAAAAAAAATTTGGTTGGTATTGACAGCAGTTTGGCTATGGAGTTGTGGGTTTTATCAGGATGCCGGGTGTCATGCTAGTTATTATCCACTTTGACCAGTCAGTGGTCTGCAGTGCTTTAACTCCACGTACTGGTATCGGCTCAGCTCTCTTGGAACCTTGACTGAGGTCGTACTGAAAAACCTAAATACCATCCACAAATTTTACTAATGGCAAACCAAAAGGCGTGCCTCACCATGCAGTGGAAATGCCGCATTTTTCTTACATATGCAGTAGTACTCATCAGGTCCTGTGAACAGACCTTGATGTAAAATAGTGGAGCTGTCATGAAATTTTTCTGGATCGAGAACGTTTGACTCCATGTGGACCAACAAAGAAAGGCATTGGACGGGGAGAAAATGATTTTATCTTTGTGGATTCAACAAACATTTAGAGTAGGCTGGTATGTTTTTGTTCAGCTTTCATGAAGTAAAGTCTGTCAACATTCACATATCCCACAGTGCTGCAGAGATAAACATAATAACTTTACAGTGGTGACAGGTCTAAAGAAAGACTGAGCAACACAAGGCAGGGTTCATGAGTATTCTACTAACTCACTGGATGTTCAGTTTAAATGTTGCTGTCAGTTAAATTGAACTCTGAGAAGGAGAATCAGACAGAGATCAAATCTCTTCTTAAAATGTCATGCTGTGATTTTGTTTGTGAAGTTGTCTGTCGGGGGATTCACATGACAGACAAGTCTTGTTGTCTTGGTTTGCCGAACATGACACCTGTATGGCTGAATGCATCTGAATGGAAGTAATATCTCTCCCCTCTCGCTCTCCCTCTCTCTTTCTGTTGCTGTCGTTGGCCATCAGTCTTTTGTTGTAGAGACGATCATGGCTGCCATCAAAGAAGCCAGATGAAAGGAGGTCTCTATCCTCACCTCTATCCATCTCTCCTCACCCCTCTCTCTTTGTCTGTCCCTCTCCCCTCCTCTGAACAATGAACAGAGCCAGCCACCTGTTCTTACAAATCATAGTTTTTACTATACCATGGCTCCATTTCCAGAAACTGATAATCAACCTGTGCTTATATTGCTTCAGGATTCTCTTTTTGAATGTATATAATCCTACGAGGACAACATGAGGTACAGTAGAAGCATGTGCATGTCATAATTGTCACAGATGGACAAAAGCCTTATTAGTTGTGCTTTATATGTAAGACAAAAAAGTTAGTATTTGACAACTTGTCTTTTCCCCAGCCATCTCCATACCAAAGTATTGAATTAATTACAGCTGAAACAAATCAGCCAACAGAATGTTAAAGAATAACTATTTCTATAATAATTAATCCTACAATGTTCAAGTGTAAATGCAAAAGAGTTACTGTTCTCAGCTTCTAAAATATGTGTATTTGCTGTTTTTCTATAATGTACATCTGATTTCACTAAAGGATTGTGCATCTTCCGTGGCCCTTATACCTGCACAAATAAGACACAGAAAACAATTTCTCAAAGCAACCCAAAAGGGTAAAAAGCACCCCTAACTGCCAAAAGTGTCCCTCTGCTCATGTGTTCGAAGTAGGTATAATGCATACAATTGGCGCAATGCAAATGAGCTTCATTGCAAACACAGTCCAAAGCTTTGCTCTAATAGTTGCATGTAGTTGCAGAGAAATTCTTGGCTTCTTTGGAGAATTGGTGGTGACTGAATATGTACATATTTTCTTTGTCAGTGCCTCTGCACCTTGTCAGTCAGAAACTCTAGCTTGCAGTCTGAAAATGTCATTTGTCCCATTTTTGATGCCATTGTTTTGCCCACTGTGTTTTTGGCGCAAAGTAAACATTTGTACTTTGCCACATGGATAATTTCAGTCAGATGCAAAAACAGCAAATTAAACGCAAGTGATGCTTAATTCATGTTGCTATCAGTAGCTGCCATCTATTCATGATGAATTCACCAGTCACTATCTTTGAGATTTTGACTGGACAAAACATGCAGTTTAAAGTTGTTAACTTGGGCTCTGTGACAGTATTTTTTTTATTTTACGCCATTTTTAGACAAGGTGATTGATAAAACATAAAAATAAAAGGCAACTTAAACAGTTTCCCTATGAAAATACATGTACAAATTAAAGCTCTTGGACATAAAAGCATTTTCAGTCCAGTAAAGCTTTTTTTGCACTTATTATCTCCGTCCGTATGTCTTTGTCTATACCTGCAGCCGCACACATCTTCATGCACATACATACATACATATGATCTTTCTCTTGCATATGTCTAACTCTGATTTATAGGGACTGTGGCTCTGGGTTCATAAAAGTCATGATTTCCCATAAAATGTCAGTGATGGTGGTTAATATGACACGTGGAGGGTGTGTGTGTGTGTGTGTCTGTGTCTGCATCCAGTGTAGCAGCCCAAACCTTTCAGTCATGTAAAATATTGATATTCCATGTGTAAATGTCAGAATGAGAGACTGTGTGTGAATGTGTGTAGCAGTGTTGAGCTTCATGGGTTTTAGAGTCCACTCTTCCTTCTTCCTTCCTTCTGAGTTAAGTTATAACAACGTACCACTGCCAGATTTTCAGATGGCCTGTCTGGACTGTCTGTTGCTGTTGGAATAATTGTGTTTTTATGTGTTTTTTTGTTTTCCTCAGGATGCTGCTGGAGAACAGTTCAGGGAAGCGGTTGTTTTTCTCTGTGACCGTGTCCGAGGAGGTGGTCACCCTGCGGTACGGCCAGTCCATGAGTCAGACTCCTCAGACCGTAAGCTTCAGAACGGAGGGGAGGCTTACTCTGCAGAGGTGGACACACCTAGTTTTGCAGGTAATTCTGTTATACATGCCATAGTCGGTCAATATAAAAGACACATGATTATGAGGATGATGTGTTGGTGTTCATGAAATTCAATCTATCTACCTTAGAAGCACCATGAGGCTTGCGTTCAACTATTGTCAGAAGGGTTGTGAAAGCAGAATGGTTTCTTTTTATCACAGACATACTGTCTCTATCTCCTCTGCTGTCTGTGTTTCTCTTTTATTCTCTATCCATCTTTTTCTCTTCCTCTCTACAAGCTTGTGGTAATTATACTGGCAAACATCTGCTTTGGCACAGCTGCTGGGGCCAGGGGCGCACACGTTACATCAGACACACATACACAGACAGACGACGCCTCACACTTTTAACACAATATTTAAAAAAACATCCATGTGTTGTATGAAAACAATAACTTCAAAACCCCTTGAACTCTAATACTATTACTATTTTAATGGGTCTATCCAGGTATGTCTTTTCTACAGTTCACTGTGTAAAACAAAGAAATGTTGTTATTGGGAGGTTGTTTAATTTTGTTGATTGGATATGTACACTGGACGTCTGAAATACTTCTGGTGGTATGGAGAACTTTGTATTTAAAACTCCTTTAAATGCAACAAAGATGAATCCTCCATTATCACAGCACCACAGACTCTTGCAGATCTGTGGAATTTAGTTGTGGGTGTGATATAATAATGCATGTATTCATTTTTTGTCATTGATGGTTTTGTATTTTCTTTAATTCTCCAGCATCAATTGACCTAAGTGGTATACAAACTAGAATGCATCAGAAGTTAGAAAAACACAGCTGCCATGGCCAAAAAAGAAAGCTTTCATAAGGTCTGATCATACTGAAATGGCAGCTAGTGAAGTGGAGAGACTCCTGAGGCCCCAAATGAATCCCTGTGTGTGATTCTAGTCTGTTGTAGAGTATCACTTTACAGGTTACTCCACTGGACAATCTTTCTCTTTCAGCATCTCTGAATAGGACCAGGGCTACTTGGGGAGAAAACATGGTCACCATGACAAGCCTTATCACTTTACGTGTCTGTTACTTAAGTTGCTTGTTTGTTTACTATTTGACTGGATAACTTTGGGGCCTATGTCTTTTTTTAATCTTGCATTAATTTTAGCTGTATTCAATTTCGTTCACAGCACATTTTTCCATGTT
This sequence comes from Serranus cabrilla, assembly GCA_903364295.1. Taxonomy (NCBI): domain Eukaryota; kingdom Metazoa; phylum Chordata; class Actinopteri; order Perciformes; family Serranidae; genus Serranus; species Serranus cabrilla. Next base: position 286,013 of record CAFUXE010000838.1, on the reverse strand, counting down.
CTATTGTTCCTCTCCAAATCAATAAAAAAAAAAATTAAAAAGACATTATATAACCATATTGATGGCCTTTTATATTCATGCTGAGCAGCTGTTTATGGACCAGAATGTCTTTCAGCACATCACCCCCTAAAACCACAAGGTTCACATTTATTTTTGCTTTGGGGTTAAGATGGACAAGTTCAGTTAAGTTAGATACAATAGATTAATTACTAGGATTAAGAGGTTCTTACTGGAGTTTTTTACTTTAGGAAGAGCCAGGATAGCTGTTGTGCACCTCCTTCAGGTTTTTATGCTAAGCTCAGCTAATCATCTCTGGACTATAGCTTTATACTTAAATGAAACAGAGATTTTCAAGGTTGTAACTTTCTTTTTTTTTTCCGATCTTTCTTTCACTTTCACTGGTTTTTGGAGTGTCCTCATCTGTCATCATCACTTTTTTCTTTGTTGGTTTACTCCATGGTTTACTCACAATAATACAACTGCTGCTTAATACAACAGTGAGTTGAAGAATTAGTCTGTTGTGTTAGCTCCAGTTATCCTTTCTGGCAGACCAACCACTTAAAAATTATGATTTAACCGATATTTACTTCAATGGAAAAACTCTGAGGTTAATCATTTAAAGTTAGGTCATCCCCATTTTGGCAAGAAAGTGTGGAGGCAAATTCCCCAACTAACACTAAAATATTAATAAAAAGTTAAGAAGAGGAAAAAAAAGAAAAAAGTTAAAGAGTAAGACATTCCAAAAAAGTGGCCTTCCTTGACTAATAGACTGTTTCAAATTGATAACCTTTTTAATAATCTCGGTATTATAAAGCCATTTTCCTATTCTTGTTCAATTTTTATAGTAGTCATAGTTCAAATTAAGTTTCCAGTAATGACTTTTAAAAGAGACTGGAGGTGCCTAATGCGGGTAGATAAAGAATATCAACTGCAGTTTGATTTAAAGCACAACTCAAGGCTCGAGGGGATATCCAAGAGGGAGGAAGTTATACATGTTGACCAGTACTTTAAGTTATTGTGCCCAGCCGGAAATCTAACATGACAGTTTAGTTTACTGGCTGGCTGACTGGTGTTGATGCCTGGTGCAGTAATTTGTCAGTCCAGTGTGTTGTTTTCTAAATGTAGTTTTGCTTATGGCTCAGTTGCTAGCAAGTGTGCGTGTGTGTGTGTACAGTATGTGTGTGTGCCCTGCAGGGATCAGCTTTATATATATATATAAATGCGCAGTATCTATGTACATGTCCATGTTGGCATGGAAAACTGTTAAGCCTCCAGGTAATTTGCTAAAAGTGTGTTGCATTGATGTGCCTCAGAGGTGTTTTGAAACTTTGTGTGTGCGCATTGTTGTGAATCAGTTGGCCTTTCGTTTAATGGTATGGTGATGTGATCTGTTTTGACCATTCAGAAGAATAACATAATCATCCTCGACACTCAGCACCATTTGTATACTTCCATTCCCTTGCTTGCACACACATCTTCTCGCTCACTCACTCATACACACCTTACACACTCACACACTTGCAGTTCAGCTGTACTTTGTAGCAGACTTGTCAGTCACAATACAGACATTACCCTATGAAGGGGCTGGGTAATTTAGAAACCTTTCCTGCACATGTACAGTACACACACATACCCCCTTCTCTCTCTCTCTCT
>CAFUXE010000838.1:264363-284314 GCA_903364295.1 Serranus cabrilla | reverse complement strand
CACACACACGTACACACACGGTGCCAGGAGCAAGGTGCTGTAGGGATGCTGGTGCTCCCTAGGTAGTTGTCTTATCTGATTATGGTAACGATGTCGGGAATAGTGGAGGAAAAGGTAGCCTGGGGGATGGAGGGACTGAGAGAGTGTGAGGAAAGGGGGAAAGTGAGGGAGGAAGGTGGCTCAGTGTTGTTAAGTGATGGTTAAAAACAAAGTCAGTTTACTGCAGTATTTATTACAAGCTCTCCTTGTACGTAGAAAATGACATCTCCTGTACCACAGCGGTGGATGAAGGAGGGATGGGTGTTGGTGTTATCGTGGCTGATGAGATGCTCTCTCTGTGGGTGCTTTTTTGCTCAAGTGCCTGTGATTGCATGAGGACAGCATTGGGCATTGACACCTTGGCCTGAGTGGTTGGGTCTGAAAAATAATGAGCTGAGTAGGCGGAATGTCTATAAACAACCACATCAGGAAGACCACACCCAGTGGAGCAGTGTGGGCCATATAGCAAATGGGAATTTGTATTTGGACCATTAAGTCATTGCCTGTGAATGCCAGTTCACCATCATGAAAATAGAGGCTCTTGTTATTGTTATTCATCTAATTTCCCACCGATCCATTGTCAATGCTATACAGTTGAGAGTAGCAGCTTTACTTTTGTAGTGTGAGTGAGTGGACTAATAAATGAATGAGAGAATAAATGAGTGACAGTGACAGAAAGGCATTCATTCTAGAGAGTTACAGGAGTAGAAGTCCTGTTATTTGTAGATCTTTGGGTCTCATTGTTTACATCCTCTTGTCACCTAATCAACATAACATTAACAATGATATTTAACAGGACAATAGTTGTTGTGGTACTGGTGAGGGGAGGGCACCAGAGCAATAGTGGGAGATGCTAAAGTAGGAGGGCAAGGACAAAATCTTATATTAGTTTAAGCAACACAACCTTATGTGCTGCCGTAAAATATTTTTTCTTTCCTTTTTTTTTTGCATCTTCATTTTAATGTCTTGCCCTTTCTGCTGTTGTGTATTGAAAGGGGAGGATACGGAAAGTTGAAGGGAATTGTAAGCGGGTTGAGGGAAATCTAGAAGAAAGTGCCAGTGTAAAGAGGAGTAGAGATGAAGAGAAAGAAGTGGCAAAAGACGGGAAGAAGAGAAAGGAAGGGAGTTTGCGATTGAAATAGCTTTGGAGTACTATCTTTTGGAGTACCAGTGATTGACTGTGTGCCTGGAGGACCCCCAGAGGGGTCCGTCTGTTAGTGCCTGAGCAAATCAGCATTATCGGATGAGGCAGTGGCAGGGACAACCAGTCACACCGGTCCCATCACGACCCAACACGGCAGCATGAATGTTTAACACTTGTGCCTATGCACACATACACACACTCTCATTCTTTCTCTCACTATTAAACACATGAACACACACACTAGTGATGTACGTAACGCCTCTACATACACATGGCGCTACACGCACAAACACAGAGAGATGGCTGGTTGCCTCTTTTTAACTCCAACCTGTTGCTAAAGGCAGAAATACAGACACTCACCCACTTACCCTCTTTTTTTATGTTTCTTCACAATTCTGAGTGTCATAGTAAGTTAAGGTCAAGTCAAGATTACAAAGACACACACGCACTTGCACATCCATCTCTATATTTATTGGAGGGAGTTGTTCCTATCTAATCTACAATTTGTTCTCCAGACCCTGACAGGTCATCTGCTTCACTACTCTGCTCTCAGACAGTTTGGCTGCTAAAACTTCTACTGAATGCCATAATAAGCCTAATGAATGTTTTCATGCACAATTACACTGGAAGACTGGCCTGTGTGTATGTCTGTATAAGGACTGGTGTGGTCTTGGCAAAAGGCTAGTAATTTGCACTGACAGATCCTATAGCACCACAGTCTCCTTTTCTTTCTTTCTTGGGTAGATGCTTATGCACATGCCTCATCACCTCACTTTATAATTCCGTCTTTTCTTCCTCCCTCTGCTGTCTTCCTCTTCTCTGCCCTTGTTCTGTCTCTCCTGTAGGCTCTGCTTTCTGCCTTTCCCATTCTCATCCACATCTCGCCTGTGCCTCATGCACTCGTCTTCCTTACCTCTCTTCCCCTCCTCTCCTGTTTGCTGTTGGTGTGAACTGGTCAAACATGTGCCATCTAACCTGGCTCATTTACCCTCTTCCTAACCCAGATTTAACATGGGTTTGACTGGGCTCGGGAACTCTTTTTTACCAGTACATTACGTTAAACCTTGTAGTCACTAGAAATGCGTAGCTTGAGTCAACTACTTTCTCTCTTATACCATTGTATTCCTAACTGAATGCAATGCAAGCGAGCATCAGTGTTGAAATCAGACGGATTGTATTGTTTTCTGTTGGAATGTTCTAACTGGCTGTGAGCTGTGTGTTTCTATTTATTGCTTGTGTTGAAAGTGCTGCAAAGGACAATGAATAGCTAATTAAATAACTGAAATGAAGAGTTATCTATAAAACATCACCTTGTCTAATGGCAAAAACCTAAATAAGATAGAGACATAAACAACCTTGGTGTTGTCTTATTGTCTGTCATTCCCAGTTAAAATCAGTATTTAAAATGTAGGAAGAAGAAGTGGGCTAACAACTAAATTTTTAAGTGGTCATGTCTCCAGTCTGATCTTGGGTGCACAGTTGATTGATATGTTGTTTGTTTACATGATGTAAAAGTACAATTTCAACCGAGTCAGAGTGGACAGAGAGCATCCAGCGCGGTGCAATAGTTGGACACGGTGTGTTGGCCAATGTTTCAACTTTCCAAGGTATTTGAAGTTGGTTGAGTTGTCCAATCAATATGAGACATCAAATATGTTTTGCAGTAAGGTAGAGGCCATTTACCTGAAGCAAATCAAAGGTATTTGTACGTATTTGCTCTAAGAAAGAAAAGTTGCATTGAAGTTTGACATGGTAAAAAATGAATATAAGATGCAAATAACTGATGACTTGTGCAGTAGCAGAATATAAAGTGTTTGCATTTGTTAGTGTTTGCTGTTGTAAACCTGCAGAGTCACTGCACACCTGCTCATACACTTATCTCAATGCTTTTCTCTCTGTCCCACCTGGAGTGACAGAGACAGATTATCAGACAGGCTGAACATTCATGTGTGTTTATACAGGTGCATGGGAATACACTATGTGTGCGTTGTCGTGCATGCGTTGCACTAAATACAGTCAATTTATGCGTGTGTGTTTGAGGTTGTGTGCATGTGTGTGAAGGTGAGGCAAGGTTGTAATGTAGGGGTGAAGCGGACACCTCTATGGAAGCCCTCTGCCCGCTGGCACAGGAGTCGAAAGGGCACGAGACTGGCATCAATTACATAGTGAGAGAGAGAGAGGGAGGGAAAGGTGCATGTGTATGTGTGTGGTGGGGTTCCAGATTTCCTGTCTTAAAATTCACTTTTTTATTTATTTAACATCAGTGTTTCATGCCAGTGTGCAGTCTGGTACGGCTTAATAGGAAGAGCAAGGCACTAACACAGCCAGGGTTATGGGTTTCAGTCCCACTGGAGCTCTGAGATATGAGTGCTAAAAATGTATGCGGCAAGGGTGCTGCAAGGTGCTTTGGATAAAGGGATCCACCAAAGAGCATATGTTATTTTACCATGCCCCTTCTAGAAATATCCACGCTAAAGTAGAAGCTGCATGGCATAGGTTAGTAACCCTATTAAGAGTTTATTTAAAAAAAAACAGAATATTCTTGACATAGAATATCAAACTAATGTTTCCTGTCTGGTGGTTTAGTTCTACACTGACCTGAAACTGAGACTAGGACCTGTACCTGTGTCTTGAAGACCAGACCTGACTGATACTGATATGCTGATACTGCTGTTTTTAAATGCACTAAGTATGAGGTAGGTGTGATACGCATTAAATACAGTTGCTTTGTAAATCTCGTCCAATAAATTTGATTTCCACCGTATGTTGCGTTACATAAAATAATTTCCACATCAAGGAATACAGATTTTAAGTGTGAGGAAAAAGAGAGCAATGATATTGAACTGGTACTCGGGATCAGCAGATATTCAAAGTTAACGTGTCCAATAAGGAGGCAGAAGAGAAAAGGTTTTGTATTGTATTTTTGTTTTGCATTGTAAGGGAGAAATGTGTCAATTAACTACTTTTGAAAACTAGAAGGACACTCGTAGCACAGACCTTCACCAAGGAACACTATCTAACAATGTTAACAACATAAAATTATTGGGTTTAGGTAGCAGAATTCTAAGATTTTTTTTTTTGTTATTCTTGTTTTTTTTGCATTTCTGCTCTATTTTTTATTGTGAGAGAGAGGATGACATACCCTTAATGGTACACCCTTTAGCTGTCGAGCTACCAGGACAGTCTTCTTACTGAGTCTCTTCTCTTCCAGTGTGATACTGTGTGTGCTCCTCCTCCTCCTGTATGCTCTCATGGATGTCTCTGTTGTGTTAAATGGGACCCCTCTTTGATTTCTGCTCAGAAAGAAAAAAGTCTTAGAGACTTATGGTCTTTATTACAAGGTTGGTGTGTCACCTTATAAATGTCCCCTTGCTCTTTTTCCCTGTCTTTATATTTTGCCCCTGCTTTTTTTCTTGAAGATGATTTTGTCTTTCTTCCTCTCTCTCTCTCTCTCTCTCTCTCTCTCTGTGCCTCATCTATCTCTCACTCTGTCCCCCCTTTCATTGTCTCTCCCCCTCCACCTTCTTTGTCCTTCCCTCCCTCCCTCTCATTCTCCTTACACACGCGCTCCCTCTCTCTCCCTCTCCATCTCCCTGGGGACAATTTTCTTTTCTTAAATAAACTGTCATAGCTAGTGTTAAAATATGGGCCTTACATGGGGTGAGCGTGGCAAGGCAAAGGCATGAGGCCCTGGGCTGGTATAAAACATGGATAATATGCTGTGAGAGGTAATTGTATCTTTTAGCGCTGAGATGAGTAGAACAAATGTGTCTCCTCTCCATCCTCTCTCTCTCCCTCTCTCTTTATTCTCTTTCCTCCTCTCCTCCTCTTCCTATCTCTTTCTTTACACACTGCAGCCGTGCTAATATGATAGAGAGAATATTGGCTGTACATCAGAGCTGCTAACAGTTCATAGTGGGTAAGGGCAAGTATATAGGGGGGAGAGAGGAGTAAAGAGGGTGGGAGAGGCTTGGAGGGTGAATAACAAGAGGAGAGATAACAGGGGAGAGAGAGTGAGTGAAATAGAAAGAGAGAGGAAAAGGTGACAATATGCCTGGGGAGCAAAAGTGGAGAGCTGCGGATGCATAAAGTCACATTACACTTTTTGATTTCACTCACTTTGGTTTGCATTTGGAGGACAGGGATATCTGGGAATATGCAGTAAGCTGTTTCCCAGAATAGTTTTCAAGTTCAGATGATCTAAGTCCAATGATAAGTCCATCCAGCTGATATCGTCTTAACCATAAGATGATTTTGGAAATGTGGGTCTGGATCAGTTTTGAGTCGAAGATTCTTGACCATTCAGTGCAAACACTCTAGACCAAATGAAGTTATATTTTTTCTTCAGTGCAAGTACCAGTGTTTTCATTTGTTTGTTCAGTTTTTTTTCTCTGTTATACTTCACAGTTGTGTTATTATTTAGTTCGCTGATTAGATTGTGATAGATAGGTTTTGTTGAAGTCAGCTCTTTGCAGCTTTTGTGTCTGCAGAAGACATCATTGCCTGTTATTCCCATATTTGTTTCAGAATCAGTGATTTCAATTGCACCACTGGTAATGTAAATAAATGGCTGCATTAGAGAACCACAAAAAGCAAGAACCATTTTGCAACGTTATTTTTTTCTTCTCCTTCTCCTCTTTTTTTTCTTCAGTTTTGTTGTCCTGATCCAACTTTTCTTCTGTCCCTGCCCCCTCTCTGTTCCTTTCCTTTCCGTTCCTTTTTATTATTTTATTACTCCGATGACTTGGTTCCATACATCCCCTCTTATCTCATCTTAAGTAACATTGATTCTGTTTTCGATGAGACTCAAGTTCATCCACTGCATTATTTAATGATCCTTAACCCAGTTAAAACCCAAGTTGTTTTTGATAACACTGATATATTCTTAAAATGCATGGTTATGTCTCTATAATAATAAGCAATTATACTAATAATATTCTAAAAAGACACCTTTGTGCTGTTTGAAAACATCTTTTAACTGTACAGTTAATATGCTCTTACATTGCTCTTCCCTTCACATTATTATATGATTGAATGTGAATTACCGGTGTTTTTTATCCAAGTGTGTGCAAGTAGGGACATGCTCTATCTTCTAGTAGGTTGAGCAGGTTGTTGTCGACCCATTCAGTGGGCATGATGTCCTTTAAGGAGTGAAAATTTCTATCAGGAGGAAGTTTGGGGTGGTGGATGGCTGCTTATTTACAGGACTTCCACCAAAGTAATTGTAAAAATATTTCATCCAAATGATGATGTTTTGTAACTAAACTTAACCTCTAAGATTTGCCAATTTATGACCTTTATTGAGGTATTTAATCCAAATGTTTACCTAAATGTTTACCTGTTTTTACTTTTTCTAAAACTAAACAGTATTTTCAGTGCCTAAACCTAACGAAAGAGAAAGTTAAATGTAGGGAAACATCAATCTGGACCTACAAAAAGGTGGAGAACATAAACAATCTTAACATATCGTCTCTCTTGCTCTCCTTTCTTAAACTTCCCAAAACATCTCTGTCACTCTCTTCATCATGGACGCAAATTTTTCTTCTATCAACACCTGTTTCTTTCTCAGTAACCACACTCTTTGCTCAAACCTCCCTCCATCATGTCTCTTTTACTTTCTCCTTCCTTTCTTTCTCACTTTTTTTCTGACTCTCCCCCAAATGACAGCTTCACTGGCTGTGGAATGAGGTGTGTTATCAGTGAGTGGCACGTCAGTCACAGGGCAACACATCCGGAGGAGAGCCGCTGCGTGGAGGGAGTTTGGAGAAGCGGGATGCGTGGGGGCAGAGACGGGGAGTCGGGGATTAGAGGAGGTTAAAAGGAGAGGAAGAGATAGGTGAGGAAGAGCAGACAAGCATGAGAGGAGCAACAAGAGAGGGGAAGGTCTGGGTTAAAAAAAACAAAGACAGTTGAGCAGAGTTCAAGAGAGGAGGGGGGGTGAAAAGGAGGAGGCAGGAAGTCTGAATGAACGTACTTGTATGTATTCCCTTGCTGCACCTTCTAAAGTTCATCTATAAATGGCATATCACGTGCATGACAGTAATGACTGTAAATGACTGCAGTTGGTTACTTTTGGATGGGTCAGAAGGATGAGTTCATTCCTGTTCTCCTGTGGTCGTTCTCTTGTGTTTTTGTCTGTTTTTGGAAGGGTTGGGTTTATGAAGTCAGATTACAAAAAAAGTAACTATAAGCAGCCCACATTACATTAGGAAAAAAGGTGCAGTTATAGTTACATGGTCTTGGATAATTTCACCGCACTTTAAAACATGGCAGTTTCTGTTTTTTAATGGTGATATATGGGTAAGGAGTTTTTCATTCATATTGAAAATGGTAGGTGAACATTTTATTAAATGATGTGGCCTTTGATTAAAAAACAGCAGCGATCAAAACTTTGACAAAAGAAGCAGCATCCAACATGTAGAATACACCTGCAGTTTGTGCTATTGTTGTAAGGCTCATTTGATTGGACCAATTGTAAATGCTGTTTGTATTGAAAATGTTTGCGATGTTTAAAGGTAAAAGAGGCAAGTATTCAGATTTGAATGAATCTGTTTTAATCCAATGCATTTCAATACTAATTACAAAATTGCCATGTCATTTGATTTCAGTAACTGACTTAATTTGAAGTGATTTTCCCCAACCCTGGCTTTTGGTTGCATAGTGTATGCTGACTTTAGAAGATAAAGCATGAGCTGCTGATATAAATATGAGATGTAAACGGTTTCAAACTGTTCTATGAAAATCTTAGGCCATAGCGCAAGAACTGATCAGAAGAACTGGGTGGATAAGAAAAATATGGGTGACGGAGAATTGGTATCCTCTGTAACAAAGGTCAAACGGGGACAGTGCAGTGTGTGTAAACCAGTGTTTTGCATTAACACACATACACACAAACACGTATAGAACACTAAGCTCCTGCACTGTCTGTACTGTCGGTACTGCTTTAGCTCTTAATAGACTTAATCGGACAGCAGTAAAATATGTATCTAGAATTGGTTTCCAGTATTAGTCACCCTTCAGGTCCCTCTCATCTACCTTGACCTCAAACTGTCACCAGCAGCTAAGATAGCTCTTCTCCACATATAAATGAAATGTTATTCTAAAGTCTGACACCGTCTGCAACATGTCAGATGTTTGGATAGCACCTGGCTGTTTAGAATAATAAGAATTAGTCAGGTGGATTTCTTGTAGTGTGGTTAACCTGCCATGGACCAGGATGAATGAAAAGCTTTAGTCAGGTGTGCTGCTGCATTCTGACAGCTGTCCATCTGAAACACACCTATATTTTGATAATGGCAACAAGGAGTTACTTGGAAAAACCTGAATGTTAAGGTGAATAACAGTTTACAGTCTGCTGCAGTCAAACATATTTATGTGGAAGTGAGAGCTATGTGCTGGCTTACATTGCTCAGTATCTAACAGTCAAATAGCACAGGCCTGCAATTTATATATTTTAAGTCAGTAATACAGTTATTGGTAAATAATATTACTTAAAAAAGAAGTTAGCCTCCTTGTCTTTTTATGAACATGAAAAATGTGCTGGCAAATCTGTTTTACCTTTAATGTTTTAAAGTGTAGGTGACTGAGCAATTGGATCAAGTTCATGAAAGTGACACAGGTCATCAGGAAGTGTTGCAGCAGCCATCAGACACCTTATTCCTACCTGTCTTAGTGGTTAGCTGTTGGCCATCAACCTGTGTACAAGCTGCCCTACATTTTACCACTGTGGAAAAGAAAAAAGTTCCAGTTCTTTTCTTTTCTACTTTTACAAAGTAATATGCTTTTTATCTGAAGATTGACATTGACAGTTGCTCATTTTCATCCATGGTTGTTAAAAGTGAAAATTTTAATATTTATTATATTTAGTAACTTATTACTAATTAACTAATGTATGGCTGGAACAGCAAACTTGGGCTAATTATATTCCTATTTTCTCTAGCACCTCTTACTTCTGTGGCCCACAGCTACAAAGTGAGCTTAGAAGAAACACTGCTGTCCACACTGTGTACTGAGCCATGGCTTGGCAGGAGTGTGAAAATCGAGAAGAGCTTTAGTCAAAATGCCAGTCTACAGATCACTAAAAGCTTTCCACTCAGGGTTTCCCTGGGCTTTTAGAGAGGCTTAGGTGGTAACATTGCCAGTGGGGTGGGTTGTGCACAGGGAAAGGGTGCTTGAAACTCCCTAAGAGCACAGAAACCTTTTTAAAGGAAATTGTTTAATAAGAAAAGGCTAACAATGAAACTTTCTTCAGATGAAGAGATATAAAATATGTTATGGTACATTTCATTATTAGTCAGGCAAAAATACTTTTCGCACCCCCTGAAGATAATTATATAGGACATGGACAGTTATATATATATCACTTTGGTTTCAGAATGGTGAAAGTCACCAAATAATTGTAGCTAAAATATCAAGAAATGTGGAAAAATTGAGTGTTAAAACGCAGTTAGTGCCTGTTGTTAGTTTTAACAGGAGTTGTGGCTTTGCAGTTATGTGACAGCAGAAAACCGCATGCAGACAGGCCAGGTACTAATGGAGCAATGAATAGTGGCAGGTACTGCGGGTGGTGCAGGGGTTGGATTCAATATCCAAGCTGGCCCAGGATTGAACCCTGCTGAAACCATCTCTCCTTCCATTTTAGTCTCAATCTCAATGCGACAGAGTTTGAAGAGCAAACCTTCACAAACAGTTGCCTGCTTGTCTAGTAACAGTTAATGAAAAGAAAATCCAAAGTTTCCCAAGTGTGTATCAAAGTATTTTCTGTAGGCTGCATGATTATGATGTATCCTGTCATTCTGTTGGTGTTTCAGTTAAGGGTTAAAGTGATATACCAGTATCGTGGTGCATTGTGGAGTAGAAACATACTGTGAACATGTGGTGCCAAAAAAAATTTAAAATGCATTTTCTAAAGAGGGACGTTTCAAACACACTTACATTTAAAACAGTAACAATTATAGCAAAGGATTTGTTTAACCAAAAAAACCCTTCTGTTTTCATTCCTTTACATAGCATTGTAACTGATAATATTAATCATAACTTACAGTATATACTGCCATATTGCACATCTATTCATCATGTGAACACATGATAAACAACAGTGGATGATCACTACATGTAGGCTCTATTGTAGCTTAGCATATATCTGAAAATGCCTGTAGTGATGGTTTCGTAAGGCGCTTTGGTAAAAGCTCTCCGAAAATACATATCCTCTGTTGAAAGGGAAGAGTGTAGTTTAAAGTAGTCATTTCCTTTCCTTTGGACTTAGTGGACACACTCCAAATGAGACTAGTTATCAACACTGCAGAATTATCTAACTCCTTTTTCTTTCTCCCGCCCTCCAGTCTCAAAGAACTGTGAAGTTACACTGGCTAAAAGAGACAAAGAGAGGTAGAGGAAAGGAGGAGGTAAAAATACAGATGGACGGGGAAAGGGAAAAACAGAGGGAAAGTGTTTGTGAAAGCTAACAAAGGGGAGTTGGCTGTGTTTCAAAAGGGCGCGTGGCGGCTAAGGAGGATGAAGCGCTTCAGGATTCATTTACATCAGGCCTGACAACTGCCTCACATCTCCCCAAGAGCCACACAGCTCCGGCTTAGAGATTCCTAAAGAGGGCCCTTCTTCTAGCTCCCTCTCTTACACCCGCTCTCTGACTTTTCTTTTTCTCCCTCCTGTCTCTTTTTTTCTCTTTCCTTTTTTTCACTCTTATTCTCTCCTGCGCTCTCTTCTGCTCTCATGCGCTTGCTAGTCTTCAATCAGCCATCATGAAAGTGTCTGTCTGGGCGTCTTAACTATCCTCTGAGAGGCAGACACTTGTCTGGGCCTGCCTTCATCCCCTAAAGGCGTTTTTTGACTTGGACTTATTTCCCTCCTCACACCTTTTCAACTTCCCTAAAGAGCTGACAACAAGTGAGAGCGACAGGGCAAGATAAACATGAGGAGAAGAGACAGGAAGGGAGATGAGAGGGGGAAGTCGTCGGCTGAGTGGGAAGAGAAAGTAAAGATGGTTATGAAAAACGGGGAAAGAAAGGGGGGAAATGAAAAAAAAGGTGAGCAAACTCAAAAACAGAAAAACAGTGAAGGAATCAAATGACCTCGTGAGGAGGAGAAAGGACAAAGCAAGGAGGACCAGAGCGGAAAAAGAGACGAGAGAGATGAAGCGGGTGTGGGGGGACTGTGGTAAGACAGGGAGAGTCACGTTTATCAGTGGTCCCACAGTGTGTTTCCCAAACACAGGGTTTGGAGACGGGGTAAAGGGAGAGTAGGACAGGGCACATTAAAGTTTTTTTTGGTGGGGGAGAGCCCCTCTTATGGAAGTATCTTTCTTTCTGCCTGGGTTTGATGTGAAAGGGAGCTGCTCCTGCTTTGACGGTGTTGTCTGCCGTGCAGTTTTTAATATTCATGCAGCAGATCGGGGAAAGGAGAGAGGAAAGGAGTGGAGAGGAGGTTTTTGGTCAAACAGAAAGCTAATTTGCGGCTGAGGCAGTTTAGCCTCAGGCTCTTTCTGCTACTGGGGAAATGAGCTGGAAGATTAGCCGTATGTATAATTCACACACACATGGTCACACTCACACACATGCATAGATATGCAAAAACACACCGATGGTGTGTGTGCACACTTTTGTAGATAGTTGCACATATGCACACAGAGAGCAGCTGCCACTCTCTCTGAGACTATGTGTGTTACAGCAGTAACCTGCTGCTAGGCCTTTACTGCTGCATCTGCCCCTCAGGCCGCTCCCTCACATGTATGCAGGTTCCACTGTGCTGCTCAGTGACTCTTCATGGTATCTGATGATGCCTTGTGTCAATGCTGACTTATTCAATGATGGAAATCTTCATACTTTTTCTTTCTCAATTTTAGTCATCTTTACACTCCCAAAATCTGGTTCACAGATTACATAGATTAATTCACACAATATAAATATTTCAACACTGATCTAGACTGTTTACTGCACAAAGCTGAAGATGGACACCGCTAAACACCCAAGTTCAAGCTGGTCAGCACACACTGATGTCTCACTCTGACTGATTTTCAGGTCCATGACAGACGAGTGAGTCTATTCCTGGATGGGCTTGAGGAGGATGGAACACCATTTGGCACGCAACTTTTGACCGCCAGGCTCTCTGATATCAGCGAGGATGGTCCCATGTGGGTGGGACTCAGCTCCAACGGTAAAGATTTAAATAAATAAATATATATATAAGATAATTCCAGTGAAATGTGTGAGTGTCTTAGGCAGTCTTCCCATCCCATCCTCCTGAGCCTCTCAGTGCTGGCCTGGTGTCTCTAGTAACTTCTTCCTGACCCCAACAGGGAGAAAATGCTGTTTTCAGATTGTTGGAATCCTCAATGATACTTTTAGCTTTATTTTTGCAGCACATGGTATAAATATTCTTTAAGCAGGGTTGAGCATATAAATTTGCATTTGTCAATTCCAGTTATTGCCAGCCCATGGCTGACTGAAATATATATTTTATCTGGGTTTTAAAATGTTTAAAACAGCAGCAGAAAACTTTAATATGGAACACATTTATTGCACAGACTTGAAATGAGTCACATCTACAACCATCCTCCTTAAGAGGGAACACGTCTCTGTTTTTTTTCCTCCAAGTGGAGAAACATTACCTCTTAGTTTATCTTGTCTGTATATCTAAATATGGTGTCAATGACTACTCCACCTTTATTCTCCTCCCAGCCTTTATCCCACTTCAACTACACATCTGTGATTGATTGGTGGTGCCTGAGAGCCGTCTCAGAGTCAATAGGAGAGAAATTGAGAGAAAAATGATATCCGTTCATCTCAAGAGTGATAAACGAGTGTTTTTCTTCTCGTTTATCAGACATTGATCCCTAGTTCACGGCAGGTAGCATCTGATCAGCTGAAGATCACATCAACGGCTGTGATCAATGCAAGTGATTGGCTCGAGGGAGAGAGAGAAAGTGTGCGTGTGTGGTTGTTGAACCTGGGGGCTGTGTCTGGAATTCTGATCAGTGAATCGATTATGCGAATGCTGATCAGATGTATTGATTTACAACTATGTCCGTTTTGGGGGGGGATTTGAAAAGTGTGTGTCTGATAACTACAGAGAGAAGTTGTCAATGAGCAGAGTTTTAAATGTCTACCACAATATTAAAGTCGCTGATAAGCAAAGCATGATTGGTGGGATCAGTTCATTAATAACTTTTAAGAGAAGTGATTGGATGTTGTGACAATAAGGGACCTTAAAGTTTAAATCAGAAGATTTTTACACTGTTTATTGTCAGTGTTTTTTCAGCAATAGCCATTCAATGCATTTACATTCATTTATTACTTCTCTATGTAAACATTTTTACACTGGTTAGTGTCTGCTGTTCCTATACAGGATTACGTGTAGGGATGGACAATTCATTAGAATTAATTGTATCAAAATGTTAGTATAAACTTGTACAATATCCAAATTGCAGGAGGCGCAACATTTGTTAAAGGCGATAAACCATTCTGAGTAAAATGTTGTGCTGTTGCAGAGATGTCCCAGACTGCACATCTTATTTTGCAGGGATATATTCTTTGGTTAAGATCCTCACAAAAAAATCACACTATGATCATTTTAATTCAGATTGGCTTTATACACACAAGGGATTCACAGGAAGCAATGCAGCATGTGATCCAGCTATACTGTTTGTAATTCTATATCATTGATATGAGCCTCGGTAATTACTCTTTACTCTCTTGCAGCAGTGTCAGAGCTGTATTAAGTTCAATTTCCTACTGCTGCTACTTCACATTAAAGACATGCGGTGGCTTTTATTGCGAAACCGTCACAGAAAAATCAAGGTATTAGTCAGTGAAGTAAATGCTGACAGCATTTGTCTTAAAAATGAGTCTAAAAGCAAGACTTGGTCAATTCTAATCATTGTGGGGACTACTGAAATAAAGAAGACCATGCTCTATCTCACATTGTTAACAAAAGTAAAAAAAAATGTTTTTTTGTGTATATGCCCTGTGATTTGCATCCGCTCTAAAACTGAATGTGCTTCACTCTTCCAAAAAGTTGTAGGCAGTAGGATAGGCCTACAAGCCTTTATTTTCTTGGTCAGGTAATAACTGTTATTGCTGAATGGAAAAGAAACCTGGACAGTGTACAGTGTATAATTAACCTTCTTAGTGTTCTGCACCCTTTTATAGAGAATTGGGGATGGGGTCAGTGGATTTTTATGGAGACAGCAGATTTGTCAAGTTGTACAGATTTATGAAAAAGCACTTTAATAAAAAATTAACTAATTAATAAATGAATTAAGGACATCATGATATGAGTATTTGGCCATTCCCATGCTCAATTATGTCTCTTAAGTTGTTTCAGCAATTTTTGGTTGATATAATTTGTTAGACAGATCTCATGCAGAGCCAGTTTTTACTCACAGAAGTGATAAAGGGCCAAAAAATCCCTCCAAAGTACAAAATTAAGACAGCGTGACCTTAAGTAACACCCTAGAAAAAGCCATACTGTGATTTTGTACCAAACACCTTTTTGGAGATTTTTGCAAGAATTGCATTTCTTGGCGACTGGATGGCAAACACTTTTTTCTGGAAACAGCTGAAAACCTCTTATTGTCAATATACCTAGGAAAGCTATACGGTCTCTGAATGCTCTAGGTCTGTAGTTTGTGGTTGTTTCATGAGGAGACCTTGATTATCCTAGAGGTCTCAACAGATCATTTTATACATTTCAGCCAATTCAAAAAAAAATGCTCACTAGAATGAAACAGCTACTATAGTGACTAACATCATCACACATGCTTTTGCTCATGGTATGATGGACAAAGGCTGTATTGTAAAGTGCTTTGGATACAACCACCATGTAATAGAAGCCATTTTATTTTTGTTTACCATTTCTGACAAACTGGCAGTGTGCTTGTGGTGTTAGGCCCAATAACCATGGGTCTTACCACTGAAGGACAGAGAAAAAATTAAGCAAAAAATCACACATAACTCCTTGTATTAACTGTCATCAAATCAAACAACACAAAAACACAGAAGAGGAAACTGAGAGTGACAGATGACAGAAGCTGAAACACAGAGAGAGGAGACAGAGACATACACAGAGAAGAGAGAATTAAGGCTTATACCTTGCATCATCCCAGTAACAATAGGGAGAGTGCTTTTCAGAGGAAGGCATAATCCCATTTCCACACGCTAAAGAAATCCTGAGCCAAAGCCTAAGGCTGCACAACCACACACTGTTCGAACACACTTACATCCCATAACACTCTCTCACTCTCTGTCTGTTTTACACACACATACACCTCTCCAACACACACACGCTCACACTGTAGTTGGGCCAAACATGGCAAAGCCTCTCTCAAATGCAAATACACACACACACACAAACACTTATACACTCTCTTTCTCTAAAGTAAGGATGTTTTTTTTTTTGGAATACACACAGTAAAGCCTCTAACACGCACACACACTTTCACAGACAAAGCTAGACATGGCAGGGCTTCTGTCGATGCTCAGAGACGTTATCCGTCTTCTAAGAGTTGTTGTCAAACTAGACAGAAGTTTGTTGGACACTAAAAGACTCGGGCTCTCTTTGGACCAGCATCATCGGCTGTGTGGGTCTCTTATGCTCCGTCCAACATTATCACATATGTATGGTTGTGTGTGGAGATGAGGTGGGGGGCTTGCTTGTGTTCATTTACGTGTTTGATGGTGTTTCTTGTTTGCAGTCCAGTATACACATGTGTGTCTGGACATTGTGTCCATACATTTGAGATATTCCAGTGTATGTGTGCCTGATGAAAAGACTTTGGCATGTTTGATATATGTGGCATCTCTTGTCCAACATCTTTGCATTTACCTCTTTGCAGATCATTTCTTCTTATGTTTTCCTGCTAAAATGAGTGTTGGCACTTATTAGACCAATTTTTACATTTATTATAGAGAGGAAAAATTATGAATTGATTAGTAGACACATGTAACAGTTTTGATGATAGATTTATTTGTTGGGTTATTGGAGTAAATATTAATTACATTAAGTTTTTCAAGAAAAATGCTTACGATTAGCTTCTACAATGTTGAGATTTCCTGCTGTACGTTCTCTTATATGATTGTAAAGAAAATAGCTTTGGTTTTAAAAGTATTTTGAAGATGTCATTTTGTTCACCGGAAACTTGTGATTAGTGTTTTGTTTTTGTTTTTTAAATTTATTTATAGACCAAATTAATAATGCAAGTAATAGTTATTTAAGTTAAGTCCTATTGAATATCCACTATTTCAGATTGGAAACAATTTTTGGTAATGGATAGTTATGCCTTGAGAACCTACTTTACCGTACCATTGGGAACTTATATGCTTAGAGTCCCTCCTCACCATCTACAGACAACAGTCATTCAGGTTACAAAGAGGGAAGAAACACACTTCTGCATTAACCCAGTGAAGCACAGGGTTTGGATAATACTTGGTTATTCCTAGAGAGACCTGTTTTGTCTCTGGCCTCAAACCAAGCTAATGAATTTGTCCTTATAAGCCCTTCTGCTCTCTAGTGGAAGCAAATGTAGACTGTGGCCGATCCTGTTTGGCTTTGTATCATGAACTTGGCCATTATAAGCAGCTGTGGGCAGCCTCACTTAGCTGCTATCAAGAAACTGATAAGATAATCTACTAAACACTGTGAAATCCTCTCACTCACTGCCTTCAGTACAAACCCATTAACACCTGCTTTATGTTCTTTTCTCCTCTCTTTTCATCTCTCCAGGGTCTAATCAGTTCATTGGGCGGATGCAGGACTTTAGATATTATCCTGCCACTTTGACCAACAGGTGAGTTGGATTGAGTAAGGCAGAGAGACAGGAATAGATATAGGGGAAGAGAAGGAGGGAGGAATAAAGAAGGACCAAAGGAAACAAGTAGTGTAAAAGAAAATGTTAGAAGGAAGAAGGAAGTGATTGATGCAGGAAAAGGAGGGGAAGTAGGAGCTGTAGATGGAATAAATAAAGGGAGGAAGGGATAGAAATGAAGAGACATAGACAGAAATACTTTATAGATTAAAGCAACAAGGAAAGAGGAACCGTATGGAGCGATAAAGGGAAAGATGGTTAGAGGAAAGAAGAGGAAGGCTAATCGTTGCATCTTAAGATCCATACTGCTTCCAGAGGATTTTCCTGAGAATTCAATACAAGGCAATTAGTGTTGTGCTTACCAGTGATGTACTGCACACAGTGAGGACTTGGGGCTTACATGTTTCTCTTATCAAGATAGGGTAGAACAAAATGAAAGATTGAGTTTTCAAATTATGTCTTTGATTTTCCACTTCCACCAAAAGGTCAATCAAAGCCCCGTCAACAGGTACCTTCAGATTTTATGTCACAGTTTCACAAAGCTCACACTGCTTTATTTGGTCACTGCCATTGTTATTCATAGTCAGGATCACTGCACAGTTGAGATTTTATTAATAGTCATTCCCCCACATTTTGGGAATCCTTATGCTTGCTTTTTTTTGTTTCTTTTGTTGTTTCAGGTGTTTTTAATGTTTTATTTTTGTCTATATAAAACACAGCCATGTAGTTTGGGTCCATAAAAACTGCTAAATCATTAATAAGCAACTTTGTGCCCGGTCCCTTCTTTCACAGTTTACTATCACAAGATTATATTAAGCTTCAGTGTTGTATTATAGATAAAGATATAGTCTGCTTTTTCTTGGTTTCACAGAGAAATCGTGGAGGTGTACTCCGGTGTCCTGCCCGAGCTCCATGTCCAGTCAGAGTGTCGCTGTCCTCCCAGTCACCCCAGAGTACACCCTTTAGTTGAGAGGTACAGGATCACAACTTTTCATGTATATATAATAGTGCACAGTATATTTAAACATCTCAGTTGTGTTGAACCTTCCTTTAGTTATTTCTCAGTGTCTCTCGAAAGCTTCAACCTTTAGTGTTGTGTAGTTAATGTAAACTGTCATTGCAGGTACTGCATTCCTAATGGTGTTGAGGACACCACCAATGACAGAGTCTTAAGACTCAACCTTAACGCCCATCCACTCAGTTATATCAATGATCAGGACATGGGAACCACATGGCTTTCTAAAATCATGACTACGCAGGAAGTGGATGAAGGAGTCACTATTACTGTGGATTTCGTGAATGGACAATATCAGGTAACACATCAAAACATACATATATTTCACAAAAATGATAGACAGAGGAACTGGTCTTTAAGTTCAGCTTTAAAGACCATCCTCCAATTACTCCAATTACCAGTTACTGTTGGTTAGTTTATCCCCTGTTGTTGCCAAACATGCAGCTTTTACATACTATATCAAAAGGAATTGGTAATTAAAATTGGTCACTGCAACATTTACTCTCAATATTGAAAGTGGAGATATGTGCACAGTGTTGTAAATGTCTTTTCTTTATTAGCTGACCTTATGAGAAATTTGCACTGCTGTTGAAGCATGTTTCTGAAACAATCGTGATGACATAGTCAATGATTAATTAATGAGTGGTGATCCATCCATTTTGTTCGCGAAACAACATCCACTGGTGAGGAATATGCAGAGTAGCAATAACTTATGAGGAGTTAGCTGTAGGCTAGCCCTTAGCCGTCCCTTCTTTCGTCTGGCAGAGCCGGATTGGTTGCCCTCGTTGTCTTGGTGATCTCTGGAGTGAGTTACAGATTTGCGATAAAGTTCAAAGGATTTCAAGATCCTAAAGTCCCTGTTGGTTGTCCAATAATGTATGCTGAATTCTGATTGAACTGACATGACTACATCATGTCATCAATTTTTTAAATTTAAGTTAGTTAAAGGCTTGTGCGGGCAATTGCCTGGTTTGAATAAATACTGTTAAATTGAACTTGCTTGCATGCAAGTTTAGTATTGTTCCAATAGAAACCACTAAGGAATAAAATAATGTTTTAAAGCAGACTTACTGCATGTTGCAGTGATGACTAGAATTATCATATTGGTGTGATTGTATGTATTAAAACGTTAAACTGAACAAATATGAAGTGCTTTAGCAACGATTTTAAAATATCAAGATGAATATTGTGTATCACGTTTTAGCCTAAAAATATTGCAAATATTTATTGGTCGTGCCTTAAATGCAGTCATGTTCAAGACTGGAAGGCTCCAGAGTGTAAGAGGGCTAGAAGTTGGAGTCGATATCGACAGTGGGCTTGTAGAATTTCAAATGCAATTCTTTTCATCCTCTTTAAGTCAACCCTGAGCAGGGCGAGTGCAATGTAACCTTCTTACCGGCTCATTCATTTTAAGCTACTTTGGGTTGGCAGTTAACTAAATTCGGTCATTGTGGAGCATAGAGTTAAAATGCTACAATAAAAACGCTGTACAGTATCTATCTGCTTGCACCTGTATGTGCAGTGGACAGTAGTTTCATCCTCTTCCTAAGCACTGCAGTCAGAGACAGACAGGGGGGGCAGAGGGAGAGAGAGATATTGCTGGATTTGGGCGTTGTCGACACTGGGGCTGTCAAAAGACTCGTCCCTCTTCTCTCTGAAGTGTGTATGTGAGTGTGGGCAGGATTTTGGGAGCTGTCCTGACGTGGTAGCTCAACTCAAGTCCCCAGATAAAAGACACTTTCTGAAGTTTGGGTTGTGTGTGTAAGTGTGTGTGTGGGTTTGCGCAGTGGTGGTGGCTTAATGCGCTCCCTGCTGTGTAACCCAGTGTCCCAGCCCACACTGTAGTGGGGCAGATAACACTTAGCGCACATACCCACACCTACACACAGACACACGCGGTTTACGTGTTATAGGAAACTACTTGTGTTGATGTATG
>CAFUXE010000838.1:202325-235997 GCA_903364295.1 Serranus cabrilla | reverse complement strand
GGGAGCATCAATACGTCATGTGATATTGTAGGATACTCAGAGATGTTATGAATGATGGAAGAAGATCTGGGATAGATGTTTGGATAGAAACGACCAGACAGCTTTGAAAATAAAGAGAGAGACACAGTTTTTTTCTCACACAAGTTTGAAAAATAATGGGAAGACTAGCAGTATTTTTAATGTGTTTCCTAATTAATTAATTTATTCATAATGTTATTTTGGGGGCATTTTTCATCACAATGTGCAGCCAAAGGGCAGACAGGAAATATAGGGAAAGAGGGGGGTGATTGCAACAATAGCCTGGAGTTGATGCCTATTATTCAAACTAGGGACTTACAATACATGTCTCAAGGCCCTGATACACCAGGTCGACTGTTGGGCTGTTTGAGCGTTTTTGGCTTTTCGGCACTTGTTGGCATTTGTTGGTTGCTTTCTGGCCAACTGAGCATGTTAAATTGGCAGCAGAGCCCGTCTGGAAGACAAATCACTCTGATTGGCTGTTCAGTTTAAGAGAATAAGTACATGAGAAGAAAAACAGAAGTGAGGAAAGCAAGCAAACAACTAAAGTCAAGCGGGCACACAAAGAGGGCCCCTCTCATGTTTAATCTTCATCTCATCTGATCATTCCGATACATGAATATGGCAGTACACGAAGGCCACAAAGACATGACCATCTGGAATAAAGCAACTGAAGATCAACTGCTCAGGATGATTTAGGAGTGTACTAATTGTTAGCAAACACTGCTTTGTTACATGTATGTGTCATAACATAACATAACATCTCGTGTCAAATGTGTTGTGGGTCTTCCCATTTTTGAATGAAGAATAAAAAGTACTGGCTTTTGGGGTCAGTTCAGTTGGATGGCTTGACCAACTTTGTGGCTCCGTCGGTAGAGCAGTCGCTCTGTACCACTGATTGAAAAGTCAGTGGTTTGATTCCTGGCCATGGCAGTTATACATGTAGACTGTAAACTGAACCCGATCGCTCCCGATGCTGCGTTCATTGGTGTGTGAATACATTCCCAATGGTGGCAGGTGGCACTGTTTAGGGTGGCCTCTGCCACTAGTATGATAGTGTGTTTGTGAATGGGTGAATGACGCAGTCTGTAGTGTAAAGCGATTTGAGTGGTCTCAAAGACTAGAAAGCGCTATATTAGTGCAGTTTATTTACCATTTACTATTTGCTGGTATGGAGAGTTATTTCTTTTCTCACAGGGGCAGAATATACTATTGATATGGCTGGAGTCATTGCAATTTGTGTTAAAGTGCACTTTTTTGGCCCAGACACAGACAACGCAACAGTTGGCCTTCATTGCTGGTAGTTCTTTCATGTGAGTTTGGTGTGTCAGGGCCTGTAGCTCTGAGGGCCCCTGTGGCATCACAGCACTAGTTTTTAGCTGAGCCACATTACAAAACCATGTGACCTCATGAAGTGATAGGTAGAGATGGGAAAATGAAGAAAAGAGGAATTGATTATCACAGTTTTTCATCTGCCACAGGTTTGTGTTATCCTCCATGGAGTCTAGTGGAGCAGAGCCTGTCATTCACTACACAGGCTTATCTACAGAGGCTGTGGCAAGCAGTCTGAGGCCCTTCACCCAATACACTGTAATACTGGAGGTAGGTCAGGCAAACTGCTGCCAGTGTTTTTTGTGCTTCAAAATAGAGCCTGTATTCAGAGACAAGTTAACATTCCCTTTAAAAAAACATAGGAGAATCAACTGTATTTACGAAAGGATAGCAAGTATGCTTTAGCCAAAACTGATGCACATTTTCAGTATGTACAGTCTAAAAAGTGAAAATGACAAAATCCTAACCTTATCTACAGGCGTGCTCTTCTGGTGGGTGCACTTCTACCCCACCACTGTCCTTTCTGACGGCCTCTGCCCCCCCAAGACACCAACCCCCACCCAGAGTCACTGCTACAGGACCTCATACACTGCATGCTTCTTGGGAGCCTCCCAGTCAGCCAAATGGTAGGACCCCAACATACACACACTGCACAAATCCGCACAAAACAAAGAGAACTACAGAAAAACATACACAAACGGTACACACATCACCCACCCATGCAATTAAAAATACACATATATATGTGTGTGTAAGACAAATATCACTGTAACATGACATAGAAAATATATATATTATTATTGTCCATGTCAGAATAAATAATGCAATAGGATTATGACACACACACACACAATAAAAAAAAAAAACGACAAATCTTACTAATATGAAGCACTTTTCTAGTAGCATGACTACTTGTGTTTAAAGAAGTATCAGGACCACTACTCTCACACACACACACACACACACACACACACACACACATAAATACGCACTGAACTGGAACTGCTTTTGGTAAATCCAGAGAGCTTTGTAATGGCTCTAAGGCTCAGTGTCATACAAAGCCCTGTAACCTGGGTTTCTGTCTCTGTTTGTGTCTCAGTGTTTTTTTTTCTCGCAGTTAATCTTTGCCCCTTGCAGTGTCATACTAAGCCTTGTTACATGGGTTTTTGTGCATTTTCTTCTCCAATGTTGTCCGTTAATTCAGTCATTATTTATAGACTGGTTGATATAGCCCTAGATATTGTCAACGCAAGCAAAAAAGTAAGCTCGGCAGACAAGACTTGTTTCTCAGCTAGGAAGGTTTGTCAATAGTTCAGTAACTTTATCAAGCATGCTAATAGACTATTCGATGTGTACAGCGAGTATTCAATAAAAGACTTTAAATGGGCGTGGTTTATACTGGAAGTCACATTAAATCAGGCAAATGTTCTATTTTTTAACTGAATTTTCATTGGTAATGCAATTTTTATGCCTAAAACATCAAATTAATTTAATATTGGCATATTATTAATCATGAAATATGTTTCCACTGCTTTTCAACATATCAAAAAAGATAATGGCTGACAAACAGCCATTATGTTATTTATGTTATTTTCTATAAACATGCCACCTCACATAGAATAAATATCTATTTGCATCACATTATTTGTACTTTCCAGAATAACCTCTTCAAATTCTGCATTGTATTATTTTCGGAATATTGTTGGGGCCTAAAGTTAACTTTGTATCCTTACATTAAAATAAATGAATGTTGTAAGAACTCGTATTTATGCACTATGTTGAGGAGTAAGAAAGGGAATAGAGAGGGCAGGGTAAAGCACAGTTCCACGTTAAGCCTCTCTATATTATTTGATTTTATTTGTATTTCATACTTGTAACAATATTTGGACACTAATCTATTCCATAGTGGGTCTATAAGTCTCTTATTGTATTTTGGTGCTGGCTGCTCTGTCCTCATCCTCAACCAGCTCTGTCGTTTTCCTAATAATAAGCAGAATAGAGCATGGGAGATTAGGACAATAGTCTGGTTTCCACCAGAGAGCTAAACAGGACTAGCCAGGACTTAGTCATTATAAGCCTGTTTTCTACCACTGGGCCAAACAGTGGCCAGGGCTTTCTCATATTTTGTGATGGTAGATTTTCCTCAAAACAACATTACTGTATTAAAGAAAATTTCAAAATTTAGCATCCTGTTGCCAATTGGGATGAGTATTAAGTAGGGCTGCAGTTTTTTTTAAACTCACTCGATGCTTTGGCTCTTTTATCATAAGCAGGCTGAATTGGCACTTTTAATTCAATAAAAAGAGTTGAGCTCGGATAAAAAAAACAAAAACTGATGCATTGTTTGTCCAACAATTTCTGTAGCTGCAATTGTTGATTCCCACATTTAATGTAAAAAAAGACTGTTAAGTTGTGGTGCACTCATCAGTTCTAATCTTTTTCAAACTCCCTCTTTTTCCAATTGTTTTGCTCTCCGTACAGGTGTTATCACAAGGTATGAGGTCTTTCTACGTGGACCAATGGAATCACAGAACCTGTCAAGTCCTGCTGTTGAGAGGAGGGTGTTCTCCAGCACTGGTTGGCTGGATCCAAGTGTTTTCCCAGAAGCACAGCTAACTAATGGGAGTGCAGTCTCACCCCCTGAGAGCAGTACCATTGTTGAAAGTCTTCAGGCGTTTTCCACCTATCAGATGAGAGTCGTGAGCATCAATATGGCAGGAAGTGTCACATCAGAGTGGACCCCAGCACGCACCATGGAGGGAGGTTTGTATAAGTCATGATCATGGTCAAATTAAGCTGACATGGATTTTTTGTTATTCAGTCATGGAATAGTCGTAGTTCAATGAGAGGGCCAAGTTGAATCAATTTACCATCTAAATGTAGGTTTAGGTAGGTAACTTTGTAAGTTAAAGCTGCAATGCATAACTTTGGTCTGCTTTAATATATGCCTGCAGATGAGTTTACCGCATCCCCCAGTAGCATTTTTACTTTTATTCCTTCGATTTAACTGCAGACACAACTCCAGTATATTGCAAAATGCAGAGAGCTTTCCCTGGCAGCATTGTGTGCTGTTCACATTCAAGCCCTTGTTTGATGCTTATATTTAAAAGTCCTGTACTTCAACTTGAATTAGCCTTTAACTAACAGAAATTCAACGTCAAGCAAAGTCGGATGACTTAATAGTTGTCAGAAAGGGGGATTCCCCATAGACAAAAAATGTGTTTGTCTTGTTCTTGGAGTGCTCTTAAAGGATGGATTCTTTGCCAGTTATCAACAGTCATGGCTGAATGGTGAGACCAAAGTGGATCTTTTTTTTTTAAAGTTTCTCCCATGGACATTAGATGCTGGCTGCAAACTACATCCATGGCCTCATTTAAACTTCAAAGTTCTCTCTTGCAATTTAAGGTTTACAGATACTGTTTGTAATCCTCTGTAATATTGATGTTTTATCTTTTCTTCAACAGTCACTATTTTAACTTACAAGAAACAGTATAAATCAGGCATCTCTGTGTATGTATAATGTATTATTTCCATTCAAAATACCCCCAAAGACCCCAAATTGTTACCTGAATAGGGAGAATACTGTAGTAACCATTTCATCCCAAATTCCCATCTATGAATTATTTTTCTAGTCCAGAAAAGGTAAAGTGATGCTCAATCATTATTGAACCTCACTGATGCATACAACTCGGCTCTACATATTTTGGAAAGCCACTTTTCTCTGCAGTAGAGTTTCAAACTGAGATTTTTCAGTCCAAACCCAAAACAACATTAATTTGTAAAGAGGACCTTCTACAGCCTAAAAGCATGGAAGAACAAAAATGATCATATCCTCTCAGAAATCTGACTGTACCCAGTCAAGCATATGAGGCAGGCAACTCCCAACTTTTGGATGGTATAAGTTACAGAAGTGAAAATCTTGCGAGGTGGTTTCTCCTGGTGAGTGAGTGAGGATTTTAGAAAATGGCTGTTGCCTTGATTTAAATATTTAAATGTCTTGCTGTCAATCATATATCATTCTATCATATTAAAATGATGATAGAAATCACTGATCTGAGAAATATTTTGGTCAGAATCTTCCCACCAGATAATGTTGCTGATTGATGTAGTGAAAGAAATAATTGTATTAAATAAAAAAACAGAGGCATTTGTCAAAAGGAATGTAGAGAAAGGAAGGAGGGAGGAAATGATAACTGTGTGTGGGGGAGGGGGAACTCATTAAGGTATTTGAATTTCAAATAGATGATATGGCTCATTAGGACTAAATGATTGCCTCCAACATCACTCTAAGCTATGTGTCTGGATAACAAGCATATGATAACACCATTTTAAATGTGGAGTGTGTGTCAGTGTTTGTGCACATGTGTGCGCTGTGTTAGAAAGAAAGAATATGATGGGGGTTATGTCTACCATGAATCACATTTCACAGCATATTTCACAGCTAGATGCCATCAACAGTAGAATAAAAGGATCCTTCTCTCTAATCTGTCATGTAATAGTGACTATCACAACCGTAGAATTATGGAATACTTAAATCCATTAAGTCCACATAATATCCACTAAGTCTTGATTTTTGAATGTATGTCTCGGTCTAAATTTGTATTTTATTTTAATTTACTCACTGTAAAAGGTTTCATTTGTTAGACCAGTGATTAACTTTTTCTGCAGTGTTTTCAAAATCCCCACCCCACTCCATAGACGGCAAACAACACTGCAGCTCTTGAATGAATGAAGCCAATGGGCAAGAAAGGCCTTGTTAAAATGTACGCTACTGAGTTATAAGATAAGAGTTAATGACAAATGCATGTTTAAAGCAAGTTTAAAGTAAAAAAAAAAAAAGTTATATGCAAGCATGTAACAATAATTAGATTTTTTTAAGTGAAAAGTTCTGAATTACTCCCACCTGTTGCCAATTATGTCAGCAGCACCAGTTTTAACTAGTTTTGCACAACTCAGAGCCAACTGTTCTGAGCTGCCAAACTTCATAAGAGATAAAGGTTTTTATATTCTGCTTCAGGCAAGAAATTAGTTGCTTCATATACTCCAATTTGCTAATCTAAGTTATCTCTGGGTTACACTAGCTGCTAACGTTAGCTAGCCCATTTACTATCCTCCTGGTACAGCTGTAGCTTATAAAAGTTACTAGTTAGTATCATAGTCGATATTATGTGGTGCTATTACTTGAAAACATTATTTATAATTCAGTCTTCGTTGATAACAAGTTTGATTATTATTGCAGTTTTGGGGTCCTGTATAAGCTTATTTATTAGTGTTACCATCATTGTTACTGAATTTTAAAACTTATTCACTATTGTGTGTAAACAACTTTTAGATTAAAAGTTATAGAATAATAACACATATAGATACATTCATTATAAAAGGTCTGCTAGCATTAGTATTAGCTAACTGTACTCCAGGTGCTGGAATTTCATGTCACCCTCTAACCCAGCCCTTCTTATGTATTCTCAAAATGTTAAAAATGTATTACAATATTTAATAATTTTCAACATTATAAATTGGTTTCTGCAACAGACTTGTAATATCTAAATAAGCTATATAAGTATGCATGAATGATTTGTTACTAATATGTAATGATTAGTTTATCATGAGTGAATGGCTAAATATGGTGTGTGATGTGTATATTTTATACATATATGTGTGGCTGTGTTTCCAGTCCCAGAGCTGATGGCTCCTCCGGAAGTGTCTGCACTGTCATCCACCAGCATCAAAGTTGCATGGAGCTCTACTGAGGGTCAAGGGATCATCGCCAGAGGACAGGTCACTGAGTATCGGGTCAACTTGCTCACTGAACAGACCAACAATCCTTATGCTCCTCCAGTAATTAGTCAGGTAAGACATACACATGCAAACTTTCCCTTCCACATGCTGAGGAGGACAACTATAAAACTATAATTGTGACATTGACTAGAAAAAAGGAAAAAATGCTCCAGGTATAATTTTTCTGTTGTTTTTTTGTGAATGATGTTGGATTAGCTCATCCTCAGTACAACTAACATTTCACAATGCTTTTTTGTGTAGAAAATATGCTTACTTGCAGCAGCTGTAAAGTTTTGGAAACATAAAATGATTAAATATGCTGTGTAATTGACCCAAATAGATTTAACTGGTCTGACAATCTAATGAATTGTGATTTGATTTGACTCAAAAATCAAAGCACTGATATCTTACCAGATTGTCTTTAATTAAACATTGTTGTCTGATGGTCACAGTTATTACACAATACATCTTACTGTACTGTAGGGGTCAAACAGCTGCTACACCATCAGAGTGTGTGTCTATGAGTGTTATCTGTATAACTCCTGTTTCTTGCTTCTGTTTCTCCATTTTCATAATTAAGTAACTTATTTGCCACAACATATTTCCATTATCTGTCTGTCTCCTTTTCTCAGGTCTTGCATAGGACAGGACCATCGTCACAGCCTGTTTATTTAGTGAAAGGACTGAAGCCCTACCACGTGTACAACTTTACTGTCACGCTCTGCACAAAGGCAGGTTGCATTTCAAGTTTGCCAAGCACAGGACAGACCCTTCCAGCAGGTAAAACAAAAAGATATGCACATGCATAACACAAACAAAAAAAAGTACATATGGCATTTCAACAGTCATCAGCTTTAAGGAAACAAAGTTTGAAAATGAGGAAATGCTGATATTACCAATACATTTTACATACATATATAGATAGATATGCAGATATGTGTTGAATCATTAAACTGTGTGGTATTCTCTTCATAACAACTGCAACACATGCCTCTGACATAAGCACACTCGCATCCAAAAGCACACAGTCAGTCATTGGGTACTTGAGTGGCGACAGCATTGGTCGTGTTAACCAGAGGGGATATTCATGGTGCGCCGCAGTAAAAACAATTTACTGTTAATTACAAGGAGAAAAATGTGGCGTAGCACACACTTCCTGCTGGCCATGAATCAAACACTCTGAGTTACAGAAACACACACACACACACTGTCTCTCTCTCTCCCTCTCCCTCTCTCTCTCTCCCTCCCTTTTTTAGATTTATAACCATTATGGAAGTAGAATGAATTAGCTGTGTTTAATAACTCAGGCACAAATCTATGGGACTGAGATGAGCGCTAATTGATCAGTACAGGATGACACGGACACACACACTTACAGAAATTTTATTCAGTGTCTTCTGTCAGTTTCACTCCGACAGTCTGTTTTCTCGCTTTTTCACTCAATCCATCCCTCACTTCTATCTCTACCTGGCGCTTTCCCTTAAACACAAAATAGCACATGGCAGCAGAGGAACTTGAATCACTCTGCAATATACATACACACACACACACACACCTGACCCTCCAACACACTTTTCCATCTGTTCACTCATGGTCTCTTCTCTTGCTGCTCATTTTATGTCTTTTTCCGTTTCGTTTTTGTTTTGTTTATCCCTTTAGGTGAATAGACAATGGGTGCGCTGAGTGGTTGTGAAAAAAGAACCTTTCATCTATAAATACATGCTCAGGGATTTGAGCTTTTGAACGTTCTCTAAACAGCTACATCTGTTGACATAGCGAATATTTTCATTTCATACAATTCTCTAAAAAGTCCTTCCTTGTGTTTATTGTGATGAATGATACTTCATATTGTAATCGGTGGACTTTGTAAATGTAT
Source organism: Serranus cabrilla (assembly GCA_903364295.1). Taxonomy (NCBI): domain Eukaryota; kingdom Metazoa; phylum Chordata; class Actinopteri; order Perciformes; family Serranidae; genus Serranus; species Serranus cabrilla. Next base: position 226,993 of record CAFUXE010000838.1, on the reverse strand, counting down.
TTTTAATGGCTACATCTGTTGACACAGCGACAATGTTTATTTCAAGTGATTCCAAAGACTTCTCTTGACTGTAATACAGTACAATACAATATGGCTTATTGTACCCAGTTGACTTTTTGAATGTATTTTTAACAGCCACATCTGTTGCCACCATTTTGTTTCATCCAATGCCAAAGATGTCCCTTGTTTCAACTATAAGAAATGATAATGGCATATGCCATTTTTTAATGTTTTTTTTATCTAAAAAAATATTTGCATAGCATGTTCCTCCATTGGGTGTCGAACTTCGTTTGCAGCTTCATCTCGAGAGTTATATTATTAGAGTTATTATTGCAAACAATATTTAATATTTTAAAATAATCCAATCCAATCCATCAGGAGGTGAATACCTCCTACGTGTATTAAAACATGCTTCCTCTGTAACCTATCAACAGGAGGGAACAGATGAGCTGTAATCATTCATCGTTCTGAAAAGCTGCTGCCTTCTTTTAATGTTTTTTCTCTTTTTTGTGACCATTTATGTAACTATCAGCATGTGCTGAACTTGGATATTTGTTCATTACTATACAATTTACATACATTTTGATACAATACAAGTTTTTTCATATTCTTGACCAGTTATTTAACTTTTAGACAACCATATTACAAACAGTGTTCATGTATTTATTTGTGAATTTCCATTCCTACAGGCAGGGAGTGTGAATATCTTCACCTGAATTGGCATAATATACATATTTCATTAAATTTTTTTGGTTTAGTTTTATTTGTCAATTTCTATTTCCAAATCCCTCCCCCACAATCCCTTAATGTTTTGTACCCATTTTGCCCTGCAGAGAGAAATCCAAACAAATCTAAGTCTGCCAAAAAATATAAAGTTAAAATAGACTTTGCTTCACAATCACTTATGGTACATCATTATTTCAAGTGAAGGAATCAGTATTACTGTTGTAAAAATCACAGAGCTGAATACATCATAATAAAAATTCCAAATTGTTGCCTTTTTGGCCCCGTTTTTAGTACAAATCTGAAGACAATATGTTGTCCAAAAGATGTAAAATCTGGTCTTGAAATGATATTTTACAGAAATGAACATTGTGATATCTTCTGAATTGAACTGTTTTTGGAGGAAAGGATCATCACATTAAGTGGTCCTCCTGGTAGGGTGTACTTGAGCTTGGTACTGATTCACTGATAAATCTACCACACATAAGGCTGGGCCATTAGAGCCAGCTACCATCTGCTGTTAGTGAGCAGACAGCATCTGCGAAACCACTGGAGTTACACCAAAGCACATGACTGAACATTAGCGTGCACACTAAGACAGACGTAACGACACAAGGAAAGAGCTCTCCGTCCATGTGTGCGGATGCATTTGCGATTGTTTCAATGTGTGTGTCTTTCCACAAAGTTATCGATCAAGACGTAAAGTGAGTGGCTAATCAGGGGCTGATGGTGATGTTTTATGTATCCTACATCCATAAAGGCTTGTTCTACAAGACATACACATAGAGAGACATACACACATACACACCCACACTGTAACACCACTCAACAGAACAGGAACTTTATTGATTTACGCATAATTGGCCTGAGGCCCTTCTTGAGGAGAGAAATATGCATGGCAAGGGATCGCGATGTCAATAAGTGGTGTGCTTGTGTGCGTGGTGTAACTGTACGCTAAGAGCCTGTTAAGACATGTCAGTCGCTGTAAAAACAGAAAACACACACACATGCACAATTGCTCCTGGGAGCTGGCCCATGATTTAGCTGCTTCATTACCATGTCGGCAGCTAAAATTAACCTTTCTGGTGGACTGTTAACCTTGTGTGTGGGTGTACGTGTGTGTTTGAGCACTCGCATGATAAGGCAAGTGGCTTTCGTCAAACTGAACGTGTCATAGTGTTAAGTACATTTCAGTGAATTAACAAGCAGATACAATAAATGAATAAACGATATGCAAAGAATACAGGACACACATTAAAATCCCATCCGTCACTAGGGTGGAAAGCTGACACACTGACAAACATATATACACACACACACACACACTTCTGTCCTTTGAAGTCTGTCAGAGTTTATAATGTTTTCTGTGATATGTAAGTTTGATAGAAAGAAGACTGGGTATACATGCTGGGAACTATGGCTCCAAGTTATTGCAACAGGTGCTCTCAATAATGCTGCAAATGATTAACTGAGCAAAGAAAATAAGTTAATAAAGAGATTTTTTTCTCACCGGTACAGAGTAGAACTACCCATTTTTAAAGATGTTGGTCCTCGTGCAATAACATTTTGGGATTTTTACCCTAAATCTGGATTTTTATATTTTTCAGTGACATTTCCTCTTTCACCCATAATCTTAATCGTATATGTAATTAATTTGATACAACAGAGTACAAAGTCCTGCTGTCAGAATTGAGCACACAAATGTGTGCCTTTATTACATTATTTTATGAGGGCACCTACAAATGTAAATTATATTACATCTGTGAATTCTCTATCATTGTAGAACTGTACCGTGATGAAATGAAGAAGAGAAGGTTTGACATTAAGTTAGATGCCAAAAACATTTTGCTAAAGCAGCAGGTGATGTTACACTGTTAGGTGCAACAGACAATGTTCTCTTTGATGACTTGCATAAAGATCATAAGGCTTAAGACACACATCATGACTTTTACCGCCTGGAAGGCGTTTCACTTGGGAACTGGCTGCTGACTTTTGTGCCAACTTCCACTTTCACTGAGGCAGTGTTGCTCCTGCGAGGCTAAACCATCATAACCAGCAAAAGCATATCGCTGACAAATAACATCTCCATGCGATATTGTTTAACAATGATAGCTGGGTAAAAAGACACTCCAATCTTCTTCCAGGTGTTTCTTTATGGGAGGTATTAAAATATTGTCCATGGGACAGATCATAAAGCTCTTGGTAGCCCTGCTCCAAAATAATTAACTTCTCCTCTATTCATTCTTTGTTCATTCTTAAATGTTTGTTTGGGCCTTTGTACTGATCACACTGAGACACAAAGAACTAACAAGGACAAACATGTACTTCTTTCAATAACTTTAACTCAATTATAGAATGAGAATTTGAGTTATCTGGAAAGAGAAGACAGTCCATGTTTCCCTCTAGTGTTTAACCAGTCCAGTCCAGTAGAGTCAAATCCTTCTTTGTGTTGTAAAGTAGACACACTCCACACTCCCTGTTAACTGATGCCCAGTGCCACCACAGATGACAATAGCTTTACGACTTTGACTGAATCTGTTATAACACCTTCAGTAACATTGCAGTCTCAGATCAGGAGTATGGTCCATCTTGCCACTGGGTCTCACTCTGAAGTCCAGGAAACCGGACTTTCCCCTTTCTATATTGAGAGGCTTGAGTTTCCTCATGTACAGATACTATAAGGCTCTGTTGTTCACAAGATAAAGGTCTGCCCCAGTAAGAGATTGAATGCCATACCAATTTCTCTATTTTAATCTTGAAGCAGCCACATTTTTGCATTTTCATCTACCTGCCTACACACACACACACACACACACGCACACACACACACTAATTCAGACTTGGTTTAAACTAAAAGAATAATTTGTTTTCTAGCACTTCATACATCAAAGAGGTACACAACTGTTTAAGTGTGTGTGCGTGTCTGTGTGCATGTGTGTGTGTGGCACAGTCAATGTTCTAAATGTCATCATAGCTCAATTTCAATAGACTGGTAAGCTATCGATTGGCAGTAATTTATGGTTTGATGTGCCAAGATGAGCCGCCTTAGACAAGCTGTCCACTTCCCTTTTAAGAGCTCTATTAGAACTCACACTAAAGATGGTCCGCATGTGTGTCACTGAGAGCTAATTTACTCCCACCACAGACCATTTAGACCATTACTAGAACACACACACACATATACACACAGAAGCACAACGATGGAATGACACTTAATGCACGCACATCTTTCCTATCTTTACACCAGTCCATCACTCGCTATGTTTCTCTCTCCATTCCTATATATCTCCTCTCACCATATCAGCCAGTCTCCACTTGATTTATTTATGATACATGTTGAAGCTACGGCTCCAGTAGCAGCCAGCATGTTTCAAAGGGACATTTAATTTAACATCTAAAGTGAAAGAAGAAAATTAAATTGACCCTCTATTAAATGAAATTGGACTTTGTGCAGTCTATACATACGTTTGGTATGAAATAAATGAGCTAAAGACATTTTTCTACTGAATAAAAATATCAAGATCATATAGTAGTCAATATCAATAATAGTTTTGTGAATGATTACAACCACAACATGAGAATGTCTGACTATGTTGGGATATCTCAAGTATCTCTGTGTGCTCAAATTTCAAACAACAAAGCATTGTTACAAATCTGTGAAAATGTGAAATGTGAAAATCTGATTGAAATATCAGGAAGGTTCTTATTTGCATTGAGTTTCCCTCCTTTCTCTCCTCAGCTCCAACAGGACTGTCTCCGCCTCAGTTACATCCAGTAAATGAAACCACCATTCAGATAGACTGGGACCCCCCAGTCCAACTCAATGGACCACACCCTCTATATCAGGTCTGTAATATATACTCTATGTATTGTCATACACTGGATATATGCCAGTTTGCATAATTTTTTAGGTCTCTTTCTGGGTGTTGTGGGAAGAAAATATTCATAACCTCATACTTCAACCATCATACTTGCCTAACATCAGCATGTTTACATTATTATTGAGTGCACAGCCTTTTAGTGCAGACTTGGAGAATATAGAATTTATTGGGATTTTAGATCATGTATGTTGAACAAAGTAACAAGTGTATGATGTTTTATAATATTTCAGTATGAGATTACAAACTAATCACAATTTATGGCTGCGTTTTTTACCCTCTGAACGTTAGAACCCATCCGTATGAAAACCATGTTTTCTTGTTAAACAATCGCCCAAATTACACCATTCATTTTAGCCATAATTTGGAAATCAGAAATTATCATTGGATTTTTGAATTTCCTTAGGTCCTGGAACAAATTGTTTGGCTAATGCTTTTAATTAGCTTAAATAACTAAATTCAATCATTATCCTTAACCGCTTATCAAAACTCGGGTCGCTGTCACAGGGCTGACACAAAGAGACAACCATCCACGCTCTCATTTACTCCTATGGGTAATTTAGATCACCAATTCTACCTAAGCTGCATGTTTTTGGACTGTGGGAGGAAGCCGGACGACCTGGAAAGAACCCACGCTGACACAGGGAGAACATGCAAACTCTGCTAACCACTACACAACCTGCTGACACGTGGGGTTGGGATAAATTAACTATTAGTTATAAATAAAGATTTGAGTGTAGTTCACTGTAATATGTATTGTTGTCATGGTTATATTATTAATACTAATATATTTCTGTTCCTTGTTTAGGTGGAGAGGACAGACGTCTCTCTCTCTGACCCACAAGCTCCTGTTGTCAGAGGAACCAGATTCCCAGGAAACAGTTACTACCAGTTTCCCAGTGACACCCTTCCTGTCAACACTGACTTCACAGGTAAGAAAGTACATCTAGGGACATGCAGACGTCTGTGTTTGCATCAGGAAATGAATTCTCTGCATTGTTATTTGCTGACATGTGCGTATATGTGCGCATGTATACATGTCTGTGTTTATTATATTTTTGTGTTGTTAAGTGATCGCACTGCCGTCTCTCAGTTTTCTAGTGACAGTCCTTTAGAATGACTTCCCCAGTCATCTTAAAGGACAATTATCTTTCTGTTTACCAGCATCATTAGAGGGTTGAGCTGCACAGCCAAACATGTTCTGCTTCATCTGAGAACATCACCCAGTCTGACGCTCATAATTAATGACTGCTGATACTAATCAGTGGGATTTGAGCGGGCAAAGCTCTTCGATGCCACTTGAGATTACTTCACGGTCCTGCTCAAATCTTGTATCACCAGCTCAGTCTATCTGTGTGGACACAATGTTTAGGTCATAGATAAAACTTTCCAAGCCATGTTAAAGCTGTGTAATAAAATGGAAACAGGAATAAAAAACAGTTGGCAAACCATTTTTTTTAACCTAAAATTTCTGACTTTGTGCAGATAAAGATTTTCATCAGTAATCCTCATATGACTGTGATCAGCTATACAGTAATTGAGTCAACAAAGCTCCCTGTGTTGGTCACATTATCTTGTTCCATCTAAAATAACCTAATATCTTAGCCACCCTCAAAGTCTACTGTTCATTTTAGAGCTTCCAGTCCAAACAGTGTGTCAGTGGCCAAACACTGAAAAGAGTGTACAGTAAGAGTGATATTTTAGAGGCCATAGTGGTGCTTTTCTTGCATACTGACAGAGGCATATATTTTCCCTACATTTTAATGGTTCATAAAAAAGACTATTTTTGTCAGGTTCTTTGAAGGTTGCACACAAATTCAGGAGCAATGAAAGGAGTTTATTTGGAGAGGTAAAAAATATGTGTTCAAATCGCACTAATAACCTAAAGTGATCTGTTTATTAGAATAAAAATATGTGATTGTGTGACTTGCTGTGAAGGTGAAAACAAACCATGTTTTTACACAACTTTGTAAGTTATGTAATTCAGTGTTTATTGATTTTGTCATTCAGCAAGACATTCACATTGCACGCAATATTCAGTTTCTTAATATATTTGTTTTACACTGAGACCATTCACTGTTCTACTTAGAGCATACAGAGCTTTAATATATTTCATTTCAACACAAACTTTACTTATCAAAATGTCTTGTATTGTTTGCTATTAAAACTGAGATCATATATATTGTATGTTCTTATGGATGCGAGTCGTCTGAATGTGTACGACTGTATCAATTTGAAAAACAGATCACATACCAGGTTTTATTATCATGATAACACATCTCTGACCTCCAGTTTGCCCTGTTCACTTTTTTGGGAGGCTGGATGGTGCACTGTTGTCTTAAGGTTAATTAGGTTTAACGTTAAGAAACCCTAACAGCCGTCTTTCCTCTTATTCTTTATCTTGCTCACGGTTCCCAGTTCTTGTTCATTACTCTCTTTGAACACCGTTTTTTTTTATTCCAAATCAACAAATTATGATCTTTCCTCTTATCTATGCTCTTTCATGCTCCAAAGGTAAATAGAATGCTACCAGCAAATAGATGATGATTTTTGCTATTGAGGGGTGCCTCTAATCTCCTCCACTCTCCTCCTTCATAAAGGGTAATGGATCAGACAATCACTTTCAGACCGGATCTATTCTGGACCATGAATGTGTCGGCAGTCCTCAAACCATCGCCCTTTTACAACCATCAATACTAATAGCATCATCTACAGACAATTATTCCCATCGAAGCGCATGGAACAGCGAACAAATCAAAGCCAAATTGGATTATGAATGTAATGCAGTGTAATGCCCCCTCGAGAGTCAATTGATCACAGAGGAGAAACTCGTCAATCGTTGATGTCTTATGGAAACCTAGTAACTCTGCCAATGACAACTCAAATTTTTATGAGTTGAATCCTTGTAGTCTTTTTTTTCAGTTTCATAATGCAAGACTAGGTTCTATCGATACTTGAGGAGACTTTTCTTTACATGTGAGGGTTTTTTTCAGCAATGGCTTCAGAAGTTCATGGTGGGCTTTCTGTAGTAAACAGATCATTATTTTTCTGCATCAATATTATGCACCATTTTATCAATTCAATTGTTTTGTTGTTTTCATAAATAGTTTATTTAGGTTCTTACAACAGGATTTATTTTTTCTTAAACATGTGAATTAAGAGAACATTTTAGAGCAGAGCCAATATGTAATGTCTTAAATCTCAATTAAAATTAAAATTTTTTCCATCTAAAATCACATGACCTTTGCCCTTTCGCTTATATTTTTATGGCCACTTTACTAAAATTATTTTGGCCAAATAGGTTGTTTTACATGCGTTATTATTGTGATGGAAGTGAATGTTTCCATACTAATAAGTCTGCTCACTTGTGATTAACGATGCTTCTTAATCCTGAATGAATTTAGAGTACTTGAGGTCAATATTTACTACACTGAATCTTACTTTAGATAAAACAGGATTATAACCATGTGCAATCATGCTATGATATGAATACCCTGTAAGTGCTTGTTTCCATAAATGCATGTTGGTCCATTTATCTTATCTGTAATGCTTCTGTATCCAAAGAGCTGCAATGTGACTTCCTGCTCTCCTTGTTCATCTTTGAATTAAGGATACTGGTTCTAAACAGATTATAAAAGCCTCTCTCCTCATTTGTAATTCTTCAGTATTTGAGCCTGAAATGGACTGATTGAAAAGACGATGATGGCCTGCTCATAGTTTCACTAATCCAGATGTATTTCTACAACCCACAGCAAATGAAGAGCGATGAAACACCACAAACATGGGTTGGAAAAAAAAAGAAGAAAAAATGAATACAGGAACAAATAGACTTGGATAATTTCCAGACTCATTGAATACAGTACATTGCTGCAGCACCACTGCAGCAACTGAGCAGGAAAGAGGGAAATGTTAAATGATACAAATTATTTTTCCTTAATTAATATGATTGATTGCCAGGCATTGACGTTGAGAGGAGAGGGGGAGAAATGTGTGAAGGGAAAGTTTGCACAGACATCATTAGTTTTTCCCCATTTAAAGATTAATCAGAAGAGGCTGGGCTCTTTAATTCTGTCATTTGTATATTTAATGGGCTGCTGCAGAATCTATGGGTGTAATTAGCTAGCTGCCGCGCTCTCATTAATACGCCAGGCTCTGATTAATGCCAGCACAGAGCTAACATGACTGGAGTTATTCAGGTTATGTTGTGTAGATGATTGCACACAACCTCCACTGTTTACTGAGACAGAGAGAGAGGAGACAATACAACAACACATGAAACAATACTACCTAATAAATAAGACTATACTTAAAAGTGTAAATGGCTGAATATTGCTACTTGTAAATGTTACATGTTGTGGAATACAACATAAATCCTCTTTGTTCTCTTAAGCACAGAGAGATGGGAACAGTTATGAACAATATACTCCATTTAAAACAGCCCTCAATTAAAATGTACAAAAGACTCCGTTTAAGCAATATAATTCTCTCACTTAACAACCCTAGAGTTGATCGTGTGAGTATAATTGGTTTTATGTACTTGTAGGTCATAAAATGTTCTTTACAGTACATTAAGTAATATATCACTCATGAAAGAAACTTCCAGATTTTGACACAACAGCACTGTGAAACAACACAGGTTATGGTTATCGACAAAGGTCTCAGAAAACAATTCTTTTTTATGCTCTTCTTGCTGTAGATTACACTCAGCCTAGTCCAGTTAGCCACCACATGCCAATTTAAAAATGGTTTCTGAACTAGAATTCAAAACATGCAAAATGTTTATAAGTGATTACACATGCCGCTTGGATTTTAGTTAATCAGTTGGTTGTTGGTCATTTTAGCTCATCACTTTGCTCCAGAGCAATATATCTTCACAGTTAATGGATAGATTGATGCGGCACAATGTTTATTTCTGTACAAGAAATATTAGAACCAAATGACCAGCTTGCAATGAGCACTTTGCAAACACATGTTTACTCTCCAGATAACGGTGGTTTGTAGTTGCAGAGCAGCACATTTCACATGTTGCCTCAATGGTCCACCAGCCAGGCTCAATACTTTTTTTCTTGTTTACTGAACTTGCTTTTTTTCTGGCAAAGGAAAGTAAACCTACATTAAGTAGCCATTGTACCTTATTCTTGGGTAAAATATTAAAGTAGTTAGAGTCATAGCTTTGGTTGAGACTATTACGCGATAATTTGAAAAAGTTAATTGTATACTTGCAGTTCATGCCTCCTGCATTATGTTTTCAGGTTGGTCATAATTCACATTCTCAAGAATGCAATAACTCAGGAACATCTTGAGGGAATTTCTGCAGACTTGGCACAAATGTCCACTTGGACTAAAGGATCAAATGATTTGATTAAGAAGGTCAAAGGTCAAGGTCACTGTGGCCTTGTGGCCATAACTCAAGAGTTCATAGTTACATTGAAAGAAAATATATAAACGCAACACTTTTATTTTTATTGTAGGCAGCCTAAGGCACACCTGTACAATAATCATGCTGTCTAATCAGCTTCTTGATATGCCACACCTGTGAGGTGAGATGGATTATCTCGGCAAAGGAGAAGTAAGTGTTCACTATCACAGATTTGGACAGATTTGTGAACAACATTTGTGAGAAATTTTTTGAGAAATATGAGTTATTTTGAGTATATATAAAAAGTTTTAGATCTTTGAGTTCAGCTCATCAAAAATGGGAGCAAAAACAAAAGTGTTGTGTTTATATATTTGTTCAATGTATGCAAAAAAATCGACTTAAAACTGTTCTGATTGTATAGGTCTCCTATGTTGCTGAGTTGAATATGTGTTTGAAGCATCTACATTTTAGAATTTATAGTTTCTTTGCAGCAACATCCATATTTGAAGCATTGTCTACTGTCATATTAGTCTGAACAGCCATGGATTTACTCTGAAACTTACCTGGTTGGCAGAGGCAAAAAGGCAATAATTCTAGTTTACAATCATGTCTGTATCACCTGCCCTAACACATGCAGTACTTGTGAGGTGTGAAGGCCTGTTGTGGAAAAAGTTCTACTGAGTGTTATATTGACCATGTTTGTTTCCATGAGGCCCTCTCAGGTGAACAAGTGCATCCTGGTGTTTTGTGTCTGTGTGATTGCACTGTGCAAGTGTTGTGCTGTGTGTGTGCGCTGGCATGTACTCTGTATGTGTAACAGAGACACCTGTCAGGATGTGTGCTCAGGTTTGTCTGTTGATGGCTCCAAAGTGGTTGTCAGTGTGAAGTAGCACAAGTCCTGTGGGAAAATCTGAAAGAAGTAATGCTGAGCACGAGCAGTGTCACTTAGATGCTCTACAATTGGACCAAACATGTGCTGATGCTTTGTCCCTCCTGTGCTGTACATAATATGCAAACATCAACAGTCTATTGTAACTTTAAGTGTATCTCTCCCAGATGTTGTAATAACAACATATACTGTAAACGGAATGGTCAGTTCTTTGTAAAAACCAAGATCAATACAGGACATGCTGTGTACATGCACATATACATACATTATTAGTCACTTTGACCTTTCTGCCATTGCAAATAAGGTCAGAAGAACTATCAACTATCCCTAACACTATTACTACTGTTTGCCAACTGTGAGACTTGCATTGGACGTCCTGAATAATTTATTCAGAGTGTTTTCCTTATAAACACAGCATGACATAAGGAAACACATTCTGCAGTACTGGGTCCCCCTAAAGCAAATCCAAAAGCACAGTGTATTGTAGCACAGTTCAGGATATTGCATAACTACCCCCATTTTACCATTTTAGGTCATTTGCACAAATCTGTTTTGTACTATATATATGTGGACTCCTGTGCAGATGAGGAATGAATTATAGTGTTGATCCTACATATGTGTGTGTGTGTGTGTGTGTGTGAGTAACTTTGCTACCTTTTTTTAAGGGGGCTCGCCCCTCTTTTACAAGGGATAACTGTAAGGGTAACAGATAGGAAAATTGGATACATGAGGAGGTGCAGAGTTCGTTCTGAAAGAGGTAAAAAAACAAAATTGAAGATGCAAGGAGAGAAAACATATTCAGATGAGGCAATAGGTGGAGAATGAATGAATGAAAAGGTCAAAAAAGAGGAAGAAGGTTAAAAGCGTAGGGAGGAAAGAAAGGAAGGAATGAGAGAAAGGAGAGTGTGGCACAGAGAGAAGGTTAAAGGGGGATAATGTAATGTCAGGTATCTGTCATGACTTCACTCATCTCTGTGGTGACAAGGTCATGAATGTAAATGACAGCTGCCTGCTTGATGTATAGAATGCAAGTTCAATGTAAAGAACCTCTCTGTCTTGTCTTGGTTGTGTACTACTACCACAGTTATTCTACACTTATTATCTTGTAAATGTGTTTAGAAATCAGTGCAGAAAATGAATACCTTTATGAATGCCAAGATGGGACCATTATAAAAAGACAATTTTACATTCTTTGGGAAATCTCCCACTAGGTTTGTTTTGTTCAGCGTGTTTTGTGTAACAGCACTTCACTTCATTACACCAATATAGCTCAATCTCTGTGTAAAAGAGCTTAATATTTCATTCCCCCATTCGCAAATTCCTGTCTGAATGGATACAATAATATCAATGTTATGCATACAGTGAAATTGTAATCCATACTTTTATATACTACATGCCAACAGCTAGTTGGCATAACATTTATCCAGTTATAGATGCCTAAGAGAAACGGTATTTTTAAATCAAACTAGTGTGAAAAATGGGGGCTCTGAAATGGATAATCTGTATTCATCTTGAGCTTGCCATGTAACTGTTTGACTTCCCTCCGTGTTAAGTGAATTCACACACTAATTATTTTGCAAACACCGGCTTCCTCTGATGAACCCTGGACTGCCTCCATTCAACTCCTCAGATCTTCCCACACTTCTGTTCCCTACAGAGACAGACAGAGCTGAGGAAACGCACACGTAAAATCGCATGCTCTATGTCGCTGTGTGGATCTAGTAGTGGATTAAGATCCAATCTCTGATCCATAGTAACATGACAAGACAGCACGCTGGAGGAATTCTGTGTGTGCGTGTGTGTGTGTGTGTGTGTGTGTGTGTTCGAGGGAAACCCACAAGTTTCCCACATTGCTGAAGCTTTGATTCACGTTATGTGTTAATAAACAAGGCAGGACAGTTTGGAGTTATGTCCCTTTACTGTAGTGTTGTGTAAGTGACCTTCAATTTATGGATTTGAACAAATACTGTGAAATTTCTAATTGTTTTAGTGTTGATAACAGTAACCACTCAATCAGCAGTTTGTAGTTTCCTCACATTATTGGAAGTAACCAGGAAATTAAAGGCATTATAAGTAACTTTTGTCAGTTGGTGTTTTTAAACACACAGCATTTAAAGTGCGAGGAGGAGTGAGAATGTGGATGTTTGACCACCTGGGAATGTGAACTTGCTACACACTTTGGTTGCCTTTGGTACGCCCCACAGATATCCCAAACACAGTAAAAGTGTATAGAAAAAGAGTTTATACACTGTTGTGTTTTGGGCTTTTTGTAAAAGAAATGATGCAGAAATGATGCCTTGTTAATACAAGGCAAAATTTCTGCATCATTTCTGTGCTCACCCTCTTACCTAATGGTAAGAGGGTGAGCACGTGTGATGTCTGGTATCTCATGGTCAGATGTCACACTTGGACACCACAGGTTCCTTATTGTGTTATGCCCTGATAACAGCTCTTTGAAAGGTTTAAGTGGTGTATATGAATTAACAACATGATAGAATTAACAACATGATAGAAATTGTATTGAAAGCATTATTTATCTGGGGCGATAGTGGTGCTATCCTGTCGTTGTGTCCTTGGGCCTCCCGCATTGCCTCCAGTGTTACCCGCTGGGGTATGAATGGGTATGAATGTAAATTGAATGATTGGTGTGGTCGGAGAGGCCGTAGGCGCAAAATGGCAGCCACGTTTCCGTCAGTCTGCCCCAGGGCAGCTGTGGCTACAATAGTAGCTTACCATCACCAGAGTGTGACTGTGGAGTGAATGAATAATGGACTCAATGTAAAGCGCTTTGGGTGCCTTGAAAAGCACTAAATAAATCTAATCTAATCTAATAATGTGTTAAATTCATTCCTGAGAATGAATTAAAAATAAAAGTCTCTCTCTTTCTCTTTCTTACATTTTATCAGGTGTTGAGTTGACTTTCAAGACTCGCTCTCCAGACGGCCTGCTGCTCTGTGCCTTCTCTCCAGGAAGTCAGGAAGAGTTCCTTGCTATTCAGATCAAAAATGGACGCCCTTACTTTCTGTTTGATCCGCAGGTACGTTGCTTTTTTACACTTTTTTGTAAAATGATCAAGCATGAGGGCAAAGAACTGACATTTCAAGACTAATATGCATAATGATATAAATCAATCATTGCTTAGTTATGCAACCTCAATAAAGGCAGGCCAATGTACCACCAGCAGGCTTATTGGACAAAGTGGCATGTCAGGAAGATGTCAAAGTCAACCAAAAGTAACATTCCTTTTTTTTTTTCATTTAAATTAGGTTTGGGTGTTGCTCTTTACATCTATTGTTTTGGGACTGATTCCTCTTATTTAGAAGTGTCTCCATTAAGCTTGACTACTGTTAAACAAACACCTGTTATTAGCAGTGAGTGAACTCGACATTACATTTTATACAGTCCCCTCCAAAACTATTGGAACAACGAGGCGGTTTCGTTTATTTTTGCTGTATACTGAAAACGTTTGGGTTTGACATCAAAACATGAATATGAGGCAAAAGATCAGTAATTGGGTTTTTATTACCAGGCTCTGATATCAAGAAAAACCCTAAAACAACTGTCAGTTACATCACCAACAACCTCCAGAGTGCAGAAGTTAAGATTTCACAATCCCCCATTGGCAGAACACTTTGGGAACAAAAGTACAGCGGCTACATCAGCAACTTACACTCATTAGCAATAAGAATAGGAATGCCAGATTGGAATTTGCCAAAAAGTACAGGGACGAGGCTCAAAAGCTCTGGGAAGTTTTATGGACTTATGAGACAAATCTTAACCTTTACCCAAGTGATGAAAAGGCTTATGTGTGGAGAAAGAAGAGAAGAGAGGATTTCATATTTGTCTGCCAATTTAAAGAGTGATGCAACCAAACACATCGGGAGATCCTTTATCATGCAGCATGACAACAACCAAAAATGCACTGCCAAACAACCAAGGCCTTCATCAGGGGAAAGAAGTGGAAGGTTTTACACTGGCCAAGTCAATCTCTAGACTTAAACAGTATTGAGCATGTATTTTACCTGCTAAAGAGGAGACTGAAGGGAGAAACCCCCCAAAATAAACAAGAAATGAAAGAGGCTACGGTGAATGTGTGAAAAGGCATCACAGAAGAAGAATGCAAAAGTTTGGTGGAGTCAATGACTGATTGACAGCTTGATGCAGTTATTGCAAGCAAAGGATTTGCAACTAAATATTAAGTAATATTCATTTGAATCTATTTTTCATATTCATTTAACTCATTTTGTTTTACTGTTACTCATGTATGTCTTTTATCTACATTCCCTCTTTTGTGTTTGTCTCTTACTTTAATTTTTTTATTTTATTATTATTTAATTCTGTTCACTTTACTTGCTTGCTTTCCTTCACCTTTTTTATTCTGATCCACCTCTGTCTCTCTGTCTTTCTCTTTTTCTTTTTCTACCCTCTCTCCCTGTCTCTCTCTCTCTCTCTCTCTCTCTCTCTCTCTGTCTCTTCCCTGTTTTCTCTCACTTGCTCTCATCTAATAAATGTGATCTGTAGCCCCTCATTGGTTTCTGTCAGGGAGACAGGGAGAGGGGAAAAAACTTTGAAAGTGTGTCAACGTTTGAATTGGACTGCAATTAACTCATTCCCTGCAGTCACCACGCGTGAATACCAATTGCAAGCTAATTAAGCTTTGCACCCTTACACACACACACACACACACACACGCACACATACACCGCCCTGCTTCCCTTATCCATCCATACAGACACATGTAGAGGGGTTAAAGAGTCAACGACTTAGATGATGAAAGTGATGATGGGAGATGATTACACATACTTCCATGAGGCCACCAACTAATTACACACTCAAACAAACACACACACACACATACACACACTCTTACACTTTACTTCCTCATCACTATCCAATACTCGTTATCAAAAAGCCCTCATCAAAATGTAACCATGGGATGTATCTGTGTGTGCAAAGGAGTGTATGTCACTGAATGGATCCTTGTTGACTCGCAGTGTTAATGTGTGTCTGTGGTTATGTGTACTGCGAGATGTGCGATGGAGCGTATGTGTCTTCTCCAACTGGGTTGATTCCTTTGTTTAGACTAGTTTGGGGTAATTAACAGTGGGAGTGGTGTCACGGCTTATTAGTGTTCCCCTAGATACATATAGCTGGGCCCATTACTTCCCCCTATTAGCCTGTTGAGCTGGCCTAATGGGATTACCAGTGCAGGGGGGGTAATTTAGCATGACACAGGAAAGTGATATGCTCATAAATATGTGCACATGTGAGTTGACATACACACACACACACACAAAGTACACTGAAATAGACAAGACACTCAGAAACATTCCCTGTCACCCAGAGAAGACAGAGACCAAAGCTTTAGAGTTAGCTTACTGTCACAAACTATTTAGCACACCTGCTGAAACACACACACACACACTTCACACTCTATTGATGCAGGCCTGTCTTGTGATACAGAGGTCTATGTAGCTACTGGTAACTACAGTGTCAGTCACAGGCTGTAGGTCTGTAATACACGCGTTGCTTTCATCACAGACTCACTAGTTAGCTGACACTGTATGTTAAATACATTTGAGGGCAAACAGACAAGTGGCAGACTCAGTGTTTTATTCTACCTGCTTCTTGGCTCTCTCATAGCTGACGCTAGTGGCTTCTAATGAAATCTGGAAGGCTGAAATTTAAAGGTCCTCCTGCCTTTGGAAAAGAAAACATTGTCTTCTTCAGCAACAGATGCTAAGCATGTGTGCAGAGGAGAGTTTGTGTCACAGTACAGAAACCTTAGCTTTGTTTTATCTAGAGAATGTTCATTTTCATGGCAGAATATTCAATATTCAAAACATTTTATTTCCCTATAGGGTCCATTCCATAATGTTGTCAGACACATATAATTACAAGCTGAGCCTGTCAGTGGCCAAAAAACAAACACTTTTAGTGGATGTAACATGACATTGATGCTGCACAATTGCCCTTTACTAATGCCACAGCTGCTGCAAGTGCTATCACCCTGGAGCAATTTCAAAAATGGTTGGGGCATCCTGGTGGCAAACTGATAGAGCACATACACAGTCACTTATTCCTCATAAGCAGGCAGCCCTTTCCTGCATGTCTTCCCCTCCGTCACCTCTTTCACTCTATATCTCTCACTGTCAAATAAAACCTAAAAATGCCTTTAAAATGTATTTACTGTACTAAGACAAGCAGACACCACCCATAGAAGTTGCATTATTAAAGGGATTGCTACTTTCCCCATGACTACTTATGAAAACGCTCAATATTCAATATTTTGTTCCACTTCCTTATTTAATTCACCAATGAAGAAATGTAGCATTAATGAACTACAATGCGTTTCCTGTCTTTAATCAATTAAATGCAGATGCTTCTTGAACCTTAACTTGTAATGACTGCCAGTCACCTGTCAGATTCAAGAGGGGTTTTTGCCAAGGGCCGGCCACATTGGCAGCTGGGAAGGGTCTCCATTAACAATTACCTTCTTAATCACACACATTTTTGTTGATTCTGTCTGTCTTTCACATGTAAACAGTATATATTAAGATACACAATAACACACACACATAGATGTGTTAGTCTTTAGCAGACTGCTAAGTGAAGCTATATATTTGGTGTGTGTTTCTGTGTGTTTAACAGTTTTTTTTAACAGTTATGTTCTCAATGCTTTGCTCAAGGGCCCCTCAGCAGTACTATCTGGGAGAGCTAAGTGTGCTTTCACTGCCAGTGTCTCCCAGAGATGGGATTAAGACGGGTGTGTTTGTGTGTATGTGTCAAAGAGAGAGAGAAAGCAGTAGAGAGACTCCTCCCATGTTGTCTTGTTAAGTAGAGCTGTCTAGAAATGGTAGTAAAGATGTCAGAGGCTGATATACTCTGGCATTCATACATTTATTGATCTCATCATTAAATCTTCATCACTGCGTGTGTATCTGTGTGCAGATATATGTTGTCTGTGTGTTTGTGTGAGTGTGCACGTACCCGTTACTCTTGTTTTACTACATTACTCTTTGCCCACTTGCTAAAAGCTGATCACAACAATGATGTCATACTTAATAGGTAGCAAAAAGCCCTGTAACAACACTTTGATGATTATATGTGCATGTTCGTGTCCTTTTTAGGGTGCTGTGTGCATGATGTGTATCATCGATCCTAATGTCTAACCTTGTTCGCACAACAGAGGGATAAAGATGCGATAATTTGAAATGTTAGAAAGTAAGCGTGTTCGATTTCACTGCTCTTTGAAAAGTGGCCTCTTTTGAGCCGGAGGTCATGGATTTACTTTAGCCATTACTGTAAGACACATAGTTACAAGACCCTATAGTCAGAGGATGTCTTCACAGCATCATGAATGTACATGTGTTTAAATTCTTACCTGTATTATGGGCTTTTCCGTTCATGTGTGTGTAGGGCTCAGCGGTGGCTGTGAGTGTACAGGGTGATGGAGGGCGCCGCTACAATGATGGACAATGGCACAGCATCATAGCAACAAGGCAAGGGGCCGTGGGAACAATCGTTGTAAACAATCAATACAGAGGTAACTCTTCTCATATTCATACTGACCACTGTGTGTATCTGCTCAGTGTGTGGGAGCGTGAGTGTAAATTACAAGTGTATTTTTGCTCAACTATACTGGCAAGCATGTGCACCTGTGCTTGGATGTAAATAGTGTGAGTGTATGGATGTGAGTGTTTGTGTGTTTCTATGTATGTAAATCCTCCAGCTCCGCATGGAGGTATTAGCCAGGTTAATCCCAGCCACTCTGTGTCTGATTAGAAAATACTGCTTCACACACAGAAAGCACTCTTATGTTAGTCAGTTGTTCTCAGATATATTATTCCTATTCTTTCTTTCTGGGTTAACCTGGACAAAACCAGCATGAGCCCTCCCTTAGTCTCACCCCTCTGCACCCTTTCTCCCTCTTTTTGTTTGCTTTTACCCCCCTTCAACTCATCCCTCCTTATTTCCTTCCCTTTATCCTTATCACTTTTTGCTCCCTAAATTCTCTGTCATATTTACTCTTAACCCTTGACTCCACACTTTTGCTTTGCCCTACCTCGTTTATGTGTAACACCACCATCCTACCTCCACCACCACTAGGAAGTGCATCAGCTTCCAGCGGCAGCTCCATTATTGGTGAGAACACAGGGATATTCATTGGAGGGCTGCCTGAAGACTTTACTTTGCTAAGAGAGGATTCAGGTAAGTCCATCGTCGCCAAATCTCTTAAATTCAATTATTATTATTATTATTATTATTATTATTATTATTTAAATAGATCTGATGCCTTTTTTGTCATGGGAAGCTGGCTTGGCTTTTTTTTAATTTCTTTTTGTATACAGTACTTTATTGATTCTCTATGAGAAAGAGGTATTTTGCTGAACTTCTCTCCACTCAGTGTGTCAATAAAGGCAGGTTGTTGGTGCAGCACTGGGTTACGCAGAAGTTTAGTATCATCCTCAAGTATATTTTAGGGAGGAATATAAACTAGTCTTCATAAAATTGGTCAGCTTTTGGTCAGCCGTATGATTAGAGTTTGAAAGCATGGGATGAAAACTTGTCAAGTGAACCTATTTATTCCTTTTTGTTTTGCCAGGTGATGCTCAGTTAGTGCAACAGGGTTTCTCTGGTTGCCTCAGAGATGTGAGTTTTAAGATGACTGACAGCCCCTCAGAAGAATGGAAATCTCTGGATTGGGCAAAAGCCACACAAAAGGTGGCAGTGTATGAAAGTTGGGAGGGATGCCCTATTCAGACTGTGGATGGTGCCCATTTCCTGGGTCATGGTAGGATGTTTTGATGATAATGTAAATGGTTATGATGCATTTGTGTTAGTTATTTTATATTAATTTACTTACAAGGACAATGCACATGTTACTGGAGTATGCAGGCTCTGAGGTGTTTGTTTTTTCATGAACATGCTGTGTTCAGATACAACTTCAAGTGGATTTAAATTTCCCAAATGCACTGGCAGCACTGTACAGTATATCTTAATAAGATGCTTGCTGCTGATGTCGGTGATAATGAGGTTGTTGTTTCATGTTGATAAATATGATGATGATAATTTAATTGGTCTCTGTGTGAAAGATCAGGTTCATCAGTGTACATTTCCTCCATTATTACTTTGTAATGATATTTATCTTTTGTTTGAAATAAAACATGTCATACATTCTAAATGTAACCAAACCTTATATTTGGAAAAAAGGCTAAAGACCAGTTTTACAAAATGACTAAATATCGCGAAACATGTTACCTTCTTTAGTTCGTAGCCTCATAATAAAATGGCAATTATTGGTAATTGTTTATTCCTTATTTCAGGTTACCTGGAGATTGGCAAAGACATATTCAGAGGAGGACAGGACTTTGACATTTCTATGGATTTCAGAACAGACCAGCTAAATGCACTTTTGTTCTTTACATATCACACACATACTGAAGACTACATGCTGGTGAGAAGAATTGGCACATTTTATCATTTAAATACTGAAAATAAAACTTTATAAATAGATAATTTGAGCTTGTGATTTGTCTGTGGGGTTTTTTTAGGTGGAGGTGGAAGGTGGTCTCCTTTTCTTCATTCTTGCATCTGAAGGTCACGTGACTGAACTCAGCATGTGGGTGGGGCTTAGCTACTGCGATGGAGACTGGAAACAGCTTTCGTTGGCAAAACGCGGCTCGCTCATTTCTGCTGCAGTAAACGACTGGGCAGAGGAGATGAGAGGAGTGGGAGGAGCAGTGAGGCTGAGGGTTGATTCGCCATTATACGTGGGGGGCGTTCCCATGGAGCTCAAACATCCTGCTCTGGACAGCCGAAGTCATAAACACGGTAAAAATGTAGTATCAGTACTTTTGCAAATGGAAGGTGTTCAACCAAGAAGAAATATCTCATTTGGTTGTGATTGGTGCAGTATACAAAATCTGTGCAGTTAAACTGGTTTAAAATGACATTTGCTTATTTGTGGGCTTCTTTTTTTTTATATCTTGAATGGAGATAGATAAGTGAGAGTTAAGGTACTTGCAGGAATCATAGTGATTATACTGGTAATTGCTTAGAGTATCATATGAAGGTATGTAAAATGGAAACATGCATTCCACAAAATGTTGTAAAATATGTATTCTTTTAATATTATCCTCCCCTTTCTCCCCTTTTCCTCTCCTCCCTCTACTCTCTTCTCTTCTCCTTTCCTCTTCCACAGGTCTTGGAGGTTGCATACGAGGTCTTACCATAAGAAGTGATGAAACAAACCCGTCTGTCAGTCAAAGTGTTAATCTCTCTGTTGCCTCCCGCCGTTCTGTTAGAGTTTACTTAGACGGCTGTCCCACCAGTGAAAGCCGGTACAACTGCAGAGGAAACGATTCGGTGTTGGTGTATAGTGGGAGGAATACACAAGCCACAGATTATAGCCTACAGCCTTTTACTGGTAATGATGCACAGTGAACATTTACACAACTACACTACACAGAGACAGCACTCACCTGAAAAGAAAGTGTGGACCTCTGGTACACTGTCAACACTTTTTTTATACTCCAGTCTTGTTTGTAACAGTCAATTAAAAAAATTAATTAAATCAAAGGAGCACCCAAATCAGTTTGCAATCAGCAATCAAGCATATAAAAATAATTAAAAATAAGAATTGATAATGTAGACATGTTTTTTTGTGGGGGTGAGTTGGTCCTTATCTGAACTGAGGGCCAAAGTGTATGCTTTACTGATTTGTCATATTGGGCTTAATGAATTGACTTGAGTTGACTAGTATTTATTAGTTGGGCTGATAAGGGAGGTTCCTTGTGCACCGTTTCATATCAAAAGTATCTAGATCACCAGATAAGAATAATCCTAACCCATCAGCCAGTTCTTTGATTGAGGGGGCTCTGCCACAGCGACATTTTCAGTGCTAACACTGTAATATGGTCCGGCTTTCTTTTTAGATGAGTTTGTATCTGCCATCTGTCAATAAGAAGCACATTGCAGTTTTATGATTATATCTTAGGCTTTTTTTAGGTATTGGCTTGGCAATTAAAGGCACATAAACTAACATAATCGGCCAGATTCAAGCAATCGTTAGCTCATGGTCTAAAGTGCCTGGAACTAGTTCCTTTAAGGGATAAAGTCATGTCATGAGAAGGAGACACAAAAGCTTGGCCGGGTGTGTGTTACAAGCTCACATGTTGTTAACCCTTTGTAGATATCTTCCTATATATCTAACATGCACTTTAAATAGCAGAAAATTACTGCGCCATTGACTTCTGTCAAGGTTTGATTGATCAATGATGGCCAAAGATAGCCTGAGTTTAAAACCAACACACCTATAAATTTTTGTTCATATCCTTTCTATACATTTTGTCTTCATGTAAGCAATCTGTTTCTCCCTCACCCCATTGCCTCCCAAACCCTTCCTCCTATGTGCAAAAACACACGCACACCTTTCTAGAGTACCTGTACAGGTACGTAGCCTTGGCTGCAGGAGGTTGGGCAGCAGGACCTTGGCAGAGAGGACGCAGTCAAAGTAAAGGTAAAATGTCTCTCATCTCTCTGGCTGTAGTTGGTGTGCGTTTCTGTGTATTGTTAGACCGGTTTGTATGTTTACAGCCAGATATGATGATGATATCACAACAGTAATACACATTCACACTTATGTATGTCCCCACAAGTGTTGTAATTTTGCAGTACAAAGGCTATGTACACATTGTACACAGTATCTGCTACAGTATCGTTGTTGCTGTCTCACCTCTATCTGATCCACTCTAATAGTATCAGGGAATGATAAGGCCCTTAAGTAATGCAAAGCCTCCGACATCAGCATGCTGCTTGTGTGTGTGCTTTCCTCTTTACATGTATGTTTGTTCAGAATGCTGGGTAATCTTTCTTTGAGTTAGCATTTCATTTCCAAAGTCACTAACAAATGTACGACTTTGCCCTGATGGTCTGCAACTTGGTTAACAAGGAGTAAATATTCCCTCTTGTTGACTTAGTTCTATGGTGTTTTCCTTTGTTCTTAAGAGATTTTGGATGTAAAACCAGGCCTCCGTTGTGCAGAATGTGAGACTTATCCAAAGCCAGTGATATTACATGTGCCTGACGGTATGAGAGATTGATAAAGCCTCTATAAAGGGCATCCCAGTAAAAGGCTGTTAACCCAGAATGGCCTGTGTGGTCCCTTGTGTAATATAAAGCTGCTCGTTAGTAGTGAACGATACACTGGTAGGTCTCAGTATACCATGCTATGACCAGAGAGAGAGGAATGAAGGAGAGTGAGGGAGGAAGTGCTAAACACATTAAGGACTGAGGGAAAAAGAGGAGAACGGAGGACAAGAACTGGGAGAAGAGGTGGGAGAGTGGAGGAAAAAAGGGGGAGGAAAGAGATCAAGCAGGGAAGGGGTGGGAGGAGATGATGCAAGGTAAGTGAGTACTGAACATGGACATATAAAGAGAACAAAAAGTTGGAGGAGAGGCCCTGTTCATTTCTGTGAAGGTTGCCCACTGGCAACAAGTTTACTTCTGTGTACACAATTATTTAGCACCATAGCGCTTCCTGCCCTTCTTCAGTCTCTGCTCATTCATAGGAATAAAAGAAGGAAAATACCTCTGAATTCAGCTATTTGTGACTTTTGCCTCTTTTAGGACCTGGGGATTTAAATGAGGGCTATTTTAGTGTATATACTAGGAAGTTGATGTATCTTAGAATTAATGTGTCCTCTGGTTTACAGATGTCTCTTTGTCAAAGTGATTGTACGGAATAAAGTATTTTATTGGGCCCCAGTGGTGTCACATGATGGACGGAAGTTGTAATTCCATGGTTTGGCCTCTATGTCTAAAGGGCTTCAT
Source organism: Serranus cabrilla (assembly GCA_903364295.1). NCBI lineage: Eukaryota > Metazoa > Chordata > Actinopteri > Perciformes > Serranidae > Serranus > Serranus cabrilla. The sequence goes on along the minus strand of CAFUXE010000838.1, from coordinate 203,310 downwards.
AGCCCGTGCTGTTCCTGCAGGCTTGGTAATGAAAGCAAGAGTACTGACATAAACTGGGAGTTGTAAGAATAGCTGAAGTGGAGAAGGAAGGTGAGAAAGTAAAAGGCAAAATTGAAGTTAATGACTGACGAAAGAAAAACAAAAAGGTTGCAGGCAATAGAGCATGATATAGCTCTTTAGTGGTGCACCAATTTATGACTTAATATACTGTACATTCCTGCCCGAAACCAAAAAGCACAGCAGACTGGAATGAGAGAGATTAAGAAGGTAGACGGTACATGAATTTGTAAGCATTTATAACCTATTTATGAGCTGAAACAGGGACAGATGCAAAGGAAGATGGAAGGATGGATGGAAACAGAAAATGTAAATGGCAGCGAGATAGAGAGGAAGGGGGGAGAGGAGCCGGACCATCCTGAACTGCTGAGGGTGCCGAGAGAAAAAGAAGGGGAGTACTACAGAGAAGGAGGGAGTCTGATTGCTGTGAAATATAGCCCAGAATGAATGGCTGGCTGTATTAAATCAGTGCTGAAAAAGTTACTACTCTCATAAATACTATTTATGCTAATGGTGAGGTATGATTTACTGGGCCTATTAAAACACAGAGAGATGGGGGATGCTTTTTCTTTAACCTCATGTGCTCTCGACCTGTTGTTTTGCTTTTGCTTTTTTATATTTTCCATTTTTGCTTTTATTTGCAATGTCTTATTTTTAACGTTAGTTCTGCTTGGCCTCTGTTGTGTCTTGTATCTTTCTTTCTTTCTTTCTTTTTATTTATTTTTGTACTTCTTTTGTCTCTGATTCCCTACTTGCTTCATTATGTATTACTTGATTCAATTGTAGTATGTGGTTGTTTTATGTATTTATTTATTCTGCTGCTTACAGTTATATGTATTTTTCCCTGTTCAGATCCGCAGTTCTTCACTGCAGTCTCCTCTCATTTTGATTAATTTTTCCTTTCTGTCTCTGTCTCTCTCTCTCTCTC
>CAFUXE010000838.1:176613-197285 GCA_903364295.1 Serranus cabrilla | reverse complement strand
CGTGCGTGCGTGCGTGCGTGTAGATGTGACTGTAGAGGGATGGGGCCTCAGTGTAAAGAGAAGAGGAAGAGTGAAGGAAAGCAAAATGGAGTGGGGGATTAGCATTTGAAAGAGGAAAGAGCATCTCAGTTTTTACCAAGGGAATAGCACTTTGAAAAAGAGCGCTAAACACACACACGCACACACGTGGAAATGAAGCAGCAGAGAAACAAAGAACACTAAACATTAGCACACATGCATACACACAATTTGCTTTGAAAGCTTTCGTTAAATAGACTTAAAGAAGGTATGAAACACATGTCGCACCGCTGAGACTAGAGTGCTGCACCGGCATGTGAATAGATACACACACTGAGACACACTTGCGCACACAAGGCGCACTCTGAATGGAACATATGCAGACATACAGGGATACATATGCAAGGATGTACACAGAGTCACAAACACAAGAGAGTAATCCTATATGGCATTTTATATGAGGAGAATAGATTATCACTTTTGATTTCACACACACACACACATACACATGGTTAGCAAAACATCACACTGCCCAACTGTGTATGTGTGTCTTTGTAAGTTAATGAATGCATGAGAGCACATATCATCCATGCTGGGTTAATAATGCCGAGTGTCTGATGTTCACAGTGATTGGAGGGATTATGGACGTAGTAATTATACAGTATGTGCAAGAGTAGATCGTGTTATAGAGAGTGAGATTGCCACAGTGAGACAGATGGAGAACAGTTTTAAGGCAAAGATGGACTCTGAAAGAGAAACAATGATTAAGAAAAACAGCTAAAAGGAGAGATGTGTGCAAACCCATGGATGATTCTGTAGAAAAGGGACAGAAGTTTGGTGGATATAATGAGGGTTAAATCTCCTCACATAACAAGTTAGAGAACTTAGGTCAAGGATGTAATACAGTGTTTTCTGAGTCATAGTTTACTGATCATTGTGTTTGTATTTATTTTAATGTCTCTCTGCGTTTTTATGTGTGTTTCAGGTCTTGGCATCTATTCCACCCATGTCTTGGTACTGAGCGCTTGCACTTCAGTGGGCTGCACCAACAGTTCACAAGTTACGATGCTGACGTCTCAGCTTCCTCCGGGGCCTCTCCATGCACCACTTCTTACCTTGCTTGACTCACGCACTATTCTGGTGGAGTAAGTTACACAAGTGTATGACTCGGGCTAACTGTGCATACTATACACATACAGGACCCTATTTAAACCCAGAAAAAAGTGGTATCAAATGCACTTGTGCCCATCTATATTCCATGGGTGTGTTGGACTTAAAATTAAGTGAGGCACATTGCTATCTTGAGGCAGCAGAGAGCGTTTGCTTAATTGACGAACAAAAACCTGGTTCAATGGTGCAGTATTTTCCTGGTATTTAAAGTATTCAGATAGTAAGATGCGCCTGCATCAGGGGGGTTAACAACATGCGTTCACTTTGCTTTTTATACAGGGACTTTCAGCAGTGTTCCTCCTCAGGTTTGTTCATGTGCCCTCAAATGCTGCAAATAACTTCTCATTTCTACAATTATCCAGGTACACCTGGCTTTTAAAGAGATTGGGAGACGACCCTCTAAATTGTTGAATTCATGTTACGCAGCAAAACACACCGAAGATTAATTAAGAGACTAAATACAACCCTGTAACACCTTGTGTCTTACTTTGCACACAGATTAAGCGCCGTTTAATAGGCAAAAGTGGGGTTGGACACGCCCTAAATGCACTTGTGCCATTCACTGCAGACCATGTGCCATAGATCATTTAAATAGGGCCCAGAGCCCACTGTGTGATGTGTGTTACTATTGTTTTTAGCACAGCATTTGCTCACAGATGAGTGCGAAAATGCATGTTCACTGTTTCAGCATCACTGAAAAAGACAGGGTAAGAACAAAACTAATTCAAGGAATATTATAGCTTTTCACTGTATTTCGTTTTCTGTGTCGGTGTAGCACACAAAGAGAGAGAGAGAGGGTGAGACGGAGCCAGTGACCTTCTACAGTTGTGTTTACCATGCAGAATATTCTTCTGCACTTGACCTTTCACCTGTAGAGGGAGGGGACGGAGGAAGATAGATCTCTGCACTTTTTACATCATGCTCATGGGCAAACGTTCCTGGTTTTTGTGTGTGTGAGTAGGGAAGAGTCAATCTGCGTGAAAGCCATTAGTGTCCTGACTGTCACTTACAGTGGGACTCACCGCAGGAGGGCACAGAGCCACTCATACGTGCATGCACACTCTCTCTCACACACACGCACACACACACGCACAGAGGAACATCCCCACATACTTAAACAATGGATAGAGGGTAAGTGAGAGGATGGTGAAGGAGTAATATGAAGGCACACAGGGTCTGAGAGGGTAATGGTGAGTGTGTGTGGTTAAGATGTGATGATCTGGGTAATGCTGAGATTGTTTTGGATAGGCAGTACACATACACACATACACACACGGATATATGCCTGAATGTAGTGTAGGAGCAGTTTAGTGACAAGGAGACATTTAATGGATGGGCCTCTTTCATGAGTGCATTCCTCCCCTAAATGTGTTTATTTGAAAAGAGAAAAAATTATAATGCTTGATGTCTGATTTTCCTCTAAATTGAATGTGTTTTAAAAAGATACAATCTGTCATGGGAGAAAAATATGAACAGTTTGGGAAGCATAACAATGCTGAAAGGGTAATCAACAGGGAGATGTAAACTGTTTGAAAAGCTAAATATTATTAAAGATATTAGCTAAAACCTGAACAAAAATGTCACTAAATGCCCTAATTTGTATGCAGTTAAAATCATCTCTGCATTCAAAAGTTACATGAAAAAGGCCTGTTATACCATAAAGTGCAACCAAGCTATTTTTTTTTTAATCTGTAGTCTATGGACAGTTGACAGCATGAACAGCAAATTACTACATGTAATACATCATCCATGAGAGTTGTGCTGTCTGCAGAGCAGAGATATGTATCATAGCCATTAAAATGTGTTTCAGCTATATATTCACCAGGTGTGGGAAGGCTAAGTATTGCCTTGTTAGCACATTGGTAATAGGCAGAGGTTGAGAGATCATACGTGGTCAATACCTCTCTATTGTGTCTGTGAGAAAAGCTGAGAAAGATATAGAGAGAGGGAGAGAGAGAGAACAACTGTGAAAGAGGAAGAAGTGGAAAAAAGAGAAAGTGGACAACAGAGAAGGGAGGAAGATAGATTGTAATTTTCAATGGAAGGACAGAGGGAAATGTAAGAAATATTAAAAAGGAAAGTGAGCTAGTTTTTTCTGTATGTGTGTGTGAGAGAGAGTGAGGTTGAGAGACTGTGAGAAAGGTTGAGGTAGGCTGCAGGATGCGTACAACACAATATCAGCAGATTTATTCCCTGACCTCACCTAACACTACCTGACACAAACACATTCATACGCACACAGACAGACACCGCACAAAAACACCCACACTCTGATACAAGTGTACAATCACAAATACATAGAAAACCGAATGGGACACATGACATGATCAATTTGAACCAGTTGCATCTCAAGCACATGGTTTTCAATTTAACATGCTGAAAAAGCACCCGTCTGTTTCACACTAATTTCATAAAACACTTTTAAAACCAATGGTTTCCTAAAACCATTACTGCAGTGAATTATGATACAGATTATTACAACTCCCCTTTGATTTAGTTTTTCAAAAGTGGACATACATCACACTGCCAATCGACAGCATATAAATCTTATAATAAATGTGATAGATTAGCCACAGTGGCTAATTGTGTGCTAACACACACTCATCAGTCATTCAAAAACTGGCTTTTAATGGGAGGAACCAAGAAAGGAATCCATCACTTTTTAAAACGGCCTCTCTGCTAACATACCAGGAGGGCTGGGTACTCTCAGGGGTTTAAAAAAAAAAAAAAGCTCCTTTATTTAGGAATTATTTACTTGTATTTTCCAAAATCTTAGGAATATGATTAGATACTTGCATGGGTTCTGTGTGATGTGAAAAGTGCACCAAGGTCAATCCTTTTCAAAACATACACAGTATGTATATCCAGTGTTTTACAAGATGTATATATTTAAAAATAGTGTTACTTCAGCACTGTATTTTACAAAGGTGGAGTATTTCTCTAACATCAACTTTGAAAAGACGTGGATAGATGTTGATCTCCAAGACACATTTAGCTGCTCCTTCAATTCCGTACAAAAATACTTAAAAGACATAATTAATGAATTCAACTTAAATTTTGAACCAGATGTTGTTCTCTGCAGTTTAATATGTAGAGCTGAGGACTTCCAGGTCCAGGTTGCCCTCTGTTTCACATTTTGTAACAGTGAAAGTGATAGTCGACATGGTTCTATTTATAAATACTGTTTCTTGGCCTCTCCCTCTCCCTCTCTGTTGGGGATGACCTTCCTGTTCTAAATATAGAAAAGGAGACACCTCTATCTGACAAAGGAACTGTGTGGAGAGTATACGCGCTTGTGTGTCGTGTCTAAGAAACCTTAGCTCTCTGCATTGTGTTTCCATCTACTTGCAGAAGTGCACACACTCACACACGCAGATGCACAAACAGATAGAAACATTTCTGCCAAGGAAACTCACAGATTGTTTTGCTCTGTCTCTCTCACAACCCTATTTCTAATTGATCTTATTTTAACTGTTAATAGATACACACAATCTTCTGCACAAAGTTCTGCATAAGCAACAGTCAGTTGATACCTCCAACCAATGAAATTCAAGCAGTTTGGAATATCTTAATATACACTTGATTTAACAACAGCCGTTCATGTTCAAATAATGACTACTTTTATTTTGGGAATTTATCCTCATGTTAGATATTATGTGATATAAGCCACAATTAATAATATATTTTTGTATTTATTAAGTTATGTTAATAATCCAGTGTTTTAACTCCATTGGCCTTTTGCATCACATTGACAAAATATATCAAGAAAATGTTGTGGCTCTTTTTATGTGTTTTTAATAGTTTTTTCAACTACAATACAATGGAGTTCTATGGTAGAAAGGCGTTATCTGTTAGGCTGCAGTTAAACAGAAAAAAACATGCTTGTAGCCTAAATTTGTTGTTGAGGATTTTTGGGCCTAGAAAGATGAATTATATCTTTTCTATTATAGTTTTATTTTCATCTGTAAGTTAACTTGACAGTATGTCTTTATAACTAATTTAATGGAACAAAAAGTAAAGGTTTCCCTCTGAAATAGGTCAAATGGGATGTTAACTGTGCTGGTCCATACAATCTGGAAGTACAGTCATCAGTAAGTAGGAATAAATGTATTTATTTATTTCCGTCTCTGCTGATTCCTCTCTCCCTCTCCAGGTGGTCACGTCCCTCTCAGGTAAATGGCGCTTTGGAGTTCTATTCCATCTTCCTGTCACATGATGGTGCAGCGCCTGTGTTAGCCTATAACAGCTCAGAACTTTTTGAGGACCGCACACTCCGCAACCTGACCCCGGGAACAGCTTACACCGTCACAGTCGCTGTGAGTCCTTTACTTTTTCATCTTTTAGATTTGCATTGGCACATTCATAAACACATTAATATCTTTGTGTTTGTGTGTGTTTGCATCAGGCCTGCACAGGTGGGGGGTGCACCTTAAGCCCTCCCAGCCAGGCTCAGACTGAGGAGAGCACCCCAGAGAATGTCCCTGCACCGCTGATCACACCTCTGTCCCCACATGCACTCAACGTCAGCTGGACACCTCCTGATACTCCGAATGGTGAGAGGACACACACACTTAATCTGGTACATACAGATATATAGCCAAAATCTTAAAATATGCATTTATCAACAGTGAAGTTTATAATAATTCTCAACTAAATAAATGCAAGCTTTTAGTATGACCATGTTTAAAAAAATAAATGTTTTTAATGAAATGTTCTGATGTTCAAGAAAGTGATCTGAAACAAGTGAGAGATAAAACATGTAGAAGATTACAAATTTGACAAGAATTTCTCATGAGGAGCATAACTGTGAATCTGTGAGTACACAGTGTCAATATTTACCATTAACTCGACTATCACAGATTTAAAGACCTATACAATTGTACAGCTTTTCACGTATGTGTGACTGTGGCACAGGTGAACATTTCCCTTTGTGTGAGGGGAATCAGTTGAGTGTCCAAGAGATAGAGATAAAACAGTTTAAAAAAAAAGGAAGACATGAAGAGAAACCAAAAGGAGAGGGCATAAAGGACTCAGAGAGACCAGGGAAAGAGACAAAGACGTGGGAGCGAACATACAGTTTGAGACAGAGACTAACGGAGAGCGGGAGTGAGAGGGCACTGCTTCACCAAGCTCCTTTAAGTGGATGAAAAGTGCTCCCTTTTGACTGAATAGAGAACTGCAGGCTGAGAGCACATAGACTCACAGTCACTGCCGTTCTCTCTCAGTGTTCTCTGTTCTTCTTACCTTCATCTAATTTACTTACAGCCAATTAAAATCCATTGCACAGAGCTGGACAAGATGTATTTAATGTATATTGGATGTGAATATAAATTCTGCTACTGGAGCCATCTAGATAAAAACAAAAAAAGTTACTTGCACATAATTTTTTTCTGCGAGCAGATGTTTTAGAGTAAAGAGACTTAAAGTTGTCGACTGAAGAGTTTTGTGCACAATGCAGTTTTGGAATCAGATTGCATAAATTAGAATTTCCTCAGAGTTTAACTTCAATATAGTAATGTGTTTTGTGGAGAAAGCACTCAGAGTGATGCATCACCAATTAGATTCACTTCTATCTGAAGTACAGGTATTGCATTAACAAGTACTGTAGTCTAAGTTGGGCATTTTTGAACGGATATAAATGTACCCATGAGACAGCCAGTACATTTTTGAGCTGGAAGAGAAATTCACTTTTTTATGTTGAATTTGCACCAATATTACTAAAAAAAAGAAAAAGGTACTCTTTTTCTTACACACATAACTTTCTGAAAGCATATTTAACATCATTCTTATTCTTATTCTTATTATTCTTATTAGTATTATTACACATTGTGCATACATGTATGTTTTAGGTGATAGAGGAACATTTTGGAACATTTATTTTGTCCAGCGTTCAGCTACACAACAGTGACACAATTTCTTAATAATCAGTTTGAAAAAAAAAAAGATACCAATAAATCTATGATCTGTAATGCTCTAAAGTGGTAAAATGTGGTTGTTTGCTCTAGGCCACATCATACGCCATATCATTTTAAAATTCATACCTGTTTAACGACATATATTTGAATACAGTATACACATCACACACATGATATCAATAATATAATCCTATTCAGCATTTAAGAATATAAATTGTGCAATTGTTTACCTTCACTGTAAGCAATTATAAACAAGACATTTAACAGAAATGCCAAACCAGAAACCACAGCTCAATATATTTTAAATCTCAGCATACATTAAAAAAACACCTTTAAAAGGTTATCAAACATGGGGCTCTGTGATATCTTGGGGGCTCACTGGGGTCCCAAATTTGAGTCTGTCCAGTGGGCCGTTGTCACATCTCTCTCTCCCTCATTTCCTGTCATCAGTTTCTCAGCAATGAAGACACAAAATGCCCAAAAAGAACTTTAAAATGAAACACATTTTTATACAAAGTATTGTCAGTCTAAATATCATTACATAGCACTTACACCAAGCAATCAGATGTGCTTGTGTCCTAATAACTCTTAAAGGTTTGCAGTACAATACATCTTCAAATAACTTAAAAACGGTAGTTTCAAGCAACTTGATCCATCACATGGTAAACTAAAAAATCAATTTTTTTTTACAAATGAAACATAACCCTAAATTACTATATTAACGAATGCACATCTTTTTAATCCAAATGAATTGAATGATGAAAACCATCTGAGGATTTCCCACCCCATTTCACAGTCTCTAACATACAACGCACCACCACATATTATCAAATGTTACTGCCATGCTCGTTAAAGTATGTGTAATTCTATAATGCAAGTGTGTGTGTAATGTGAACAGTGTGTGTTTTACGCTTAATGCCACATGAGTGCATTTCGCACCATAAACCATGAGATGTGTGTGCATATTAGCCTGGATAAATTACTTAAAGGTTTTCTCATCTGATGACAGAAATTTATAACAAGGAGACACTTAATCATGATTACCCGATTATCTCATGCTTAAAAAGCTTTAATTTTTGCTTAAAGAAGGGCTCAGCGCTTTTTCTTTTTTTTTTATTCACTCTTTTTTTCATAAATGGACGGCAACAATGACGATGATGATGGTGATGGGCTCCAGAGGAGCGAGATTCTGTGTCTCTCTCTCCCCCCTTCTCCCCAATTCGGCAGGGATTTGTGGGGGATAATCCTCTCGGGGATTAGGTCGGGGCAACACGCAGACAAAGAGGGGAAATAAGCCTGTTATGCATTCGCTGCTTCATTTCCCAACCTGTCTTTATTACAACCTATACTGATATGGGCTTATTCACACACACAAGCACACAGAGATGTCTGCACACATATACACACATACACTCGCACACGCATGTGATTGGCCACATTAAGAGCTTCCCAGATGTAGTTGGCGTCCGTGGGGTTTTTGTGTCTTCATTTCCCTGATAGGTGTGTATATCTGTATTGAGCAATAATAAAACCCACACATGATTAAAGCAGAATAGACTCTTAGTTCTTAGCACTGATCTTTTGAGCCCCCTGTATGCATTTTTATTAAGCAAAAGCACATTTGGCACCGTACTGTTTCATTTTTTCTTTTTATTAGGTGGATGTAATGTAATGTAATTATTGTGCCCGTGTATTTATGTGTGCATGGACATGTGTTGGAGCCCGTCTTGTGTATCTTTGTGTGCCTGTGGGGAGTGTCAATGTGTGTGTCTGTGGATGAGTGCTCACCTATTTGCACCCACATTTGTGTATGCGTGTGTTCGCTCCAGTACTGCCGTCCTTTAGAGGGTCTTTATCCTGGCAGTGCCTATGGTTACATTTGTCGTTTCAGTTCTGTTTTCATCACTTGATCACACTAGGACACATTGACTGGCAGGTCTGGAGCCCCTAAGTCACTTTTCATTTGCATTGTAATCCAGTGACCCAGATTGCAACCCAACATAGCAAAGCTTACTTCATGATTGAAATACATGATAGTTTGGACACATGGGTACAGTGTATTAGTGACCGATGGCAACGATATGTGACTAGCAAAATAGAAATAGAAAAATATATGGGCATCTTAGAAAACAAATTCTGAAAATTATCCCAAAGAAAATCTGTAATGCACACATTGACCATTGACTATTGATTTTAGGGGGTAATGGCATTTTTTGCAACTTGATTAGCAACTTTCTGGTTAATCTCTGTAAAATGACCTGCATTTGAATGCAGATTCATTTTTTAAATAGTAATAAAAAGTTAAATTGTGGTCACACAATAGCTGAGGGGTTCAGAGATTGCATTTTGGCAAATGAGTTCTACCTCTTTTGCTGTCCACAAAGACTGTTACATGAAATCCAAGCCTAGCCAAACACGATTGGTCAATACTATCAAAGCTTCAAATGGAAATCAGAACTCTTCTGATACAAAAGTTGGTCACATTGCCTACAGGTGTTTGCCTGTACTATTTGTAGAGATTCCACACTTTCAGACCAAGACACAAATAGTTGTGTCATATCATCTTTAGAATACATTTTAAATTTTAAAGCACAATCAAATGGCATTTTCTTTGATCATTTACAAATGTTTAGTTTTATAGTTGGGCAGTTAGGGTTATGATATGTTAATTGAGGGAGTTCAGGGCAGAGAATGAATGTACGTATTAAACAACGTTAAAACTTCAGACACTCAGCAAAGCTCCAGTCTGTAGTGGCCTTTCACGTTGCATAATTTTTCTCATTATTCTGTACATCATCTATGTCATAATGTGTTTTTTTTGACAGGCATTATAACCAGTTATGGTCTCTGGCTGGATGGACTTCTCATTTTAAACTCCAGTTCCTCCCAGAGGTTCTCTGTGGTGGAGGGTCTCTCTCCGTGGAGCCGACACGTACTCAGGCTGCAGGCCTGTACAGCACAGGGCTGCGGCAAGGGACCAATGGTCAGTGAAGTCTAACTAGTAAACACACTAATTAATCGATTGATTAATACAATTAACTGCAAGATCTTTTGTGATGTCTTTGAAGACAGGCCTACTTTATATAAGTCATTGGTGTGGTGTTTGTGCATAGTGACCACTGAGTAATCAAGCAGTGTTGGTAATAATAAAAAACAACTTTGCCCTTGAAATTTCTGGAGAAAAAAAAGAGGTTTTGTGAGCTCGCTGCTCAATGTCTTGCTGCAGAGTATTTCCCACATGAACTGTAGTTCTAAAAACATGCATCAAACTCCACTTTTGTAATATACATTTTTCTTTTTAGATTATTAAGAAGGTTCTTAAAGTTCTATGTTGGATGAATCATCTCACATCATTCGGGGAAAAGAAACAGTCAAAGCAGCAAAATGGATATTTTAATGATGCAGATACAGTCGCTGTAACTAATCAACACACGAAAACACGAGTACACATATGGGAGTGCCTACTCACACATTTACAAAGTGTATGTGTGTTGTGTGTGCACGTGTCTGTGTGTGTGCGCGTGTGTGTCACTGAGCGTCATAAAGGTGATCGATTCTCTCGGCTCAATAACGAGGTTGGCGTGGCGACAGTGACATTTGGTAGCAAATGCCACTCCACACTCAACGATGTCTCTGACGACAGGCCATATTTTGGGGCACTTTTCCAATACGGACGCCATATTTAGTCAAACACCAGGAGAACAGCTGACGCGGCAGAACAGGAGGACAGGAAGGTGGGAAGGGGAGGGGTAAGAGCAGGATGAAGGGGAGAAGAGGAAGAGATGACAGGATGGATGGGAAAAAGAGAAGAAAGGAGTCAGGAAAGGAGGGAGTGTAGGGATAAAGGAGTGATGATGAAGGTAGAGTAAATGGTCAGAATGACGTTAGAGACGAGGTGGAAAGTGAGGATTCATATGGCAGCAGTGAAGAGGGGAACAGGAGCTTAACACAGGAGGAAATGAGACAGAAGAAGAGCGTGTGGAGGTTGTGGAAAGAGAAGAAGCAGAGTGGATTGACAGGAAACCTGGCTGTAGAAAGATAAAGGATGACTAAAAAAACTAAAACTGAAACTTTAAACTAAAACTGTTTGAAATATTATGTTTTAACACCCATATTAACCCACTCAGTGAAATATATCACCATGATTATAACCCTTATCAAATGGGTGCAGAGTTTATTATGTGATTCTTATATTTCAAAATTAAATGTATTGCAGTTGGATGGAGAAGTGTGAATTACAGTAAAAAGGGTAAAATACTGTGAAAATTTTTACAGGGGCACATGCTACATGTCTGTTCTTAAGTGCTTTTGAACATAAGTGTATCTTTCCCTTTTAAAAAAAAAAAAAATCAGGTGGAGATGCGCACATTAGAGATGGCCCCAGAAGGCCCAATACTGCTGGAACTGACCAATCAGAGCTCTCGATCACTCAAGGCACGCTGGACAGCTCCACCTAGACCGAATGGAAACCTCAGCTACACACTGTACTACAAAAGCAAAGGTAACGCATAGAGCGTGCTCTCTCTCTCTATATATATATCTCTCACACTCACTCGCACACACACACACACATATACATTAAAAACACACATGGGTTACATGCAGTTTCCACTCTACCACGCAACAGATATTCTGAGTATTTGGCCTTTTCAAATTTGACTGCATTTATCACACATTGGTTCATAAGGTAGACACAAATTTCGATTAAAGAATAGCCTAAGCTAAACACAAACCCTGCTGCATTTTCTGTGTGGTTTCACTACAAACCCAGCTACACCTTCTTGATCATATTAGACAGATACGGTTTAGGGGGTTTCTAAGACACCTTACTACATGATTACTTAAACCTCAAAAACTGTGTCTTGACATTTTTACTTTATTAGTATTAATCATCACATCATTTAAAACTTTATCTGCAGGCGTTGGTTAACTGAGGGACTGTGTGGATCAAATTAAATAGATAGGAACATTAAAATAGAAACATGAATTAAAATAAAAAATTTTATTTTGCTTTTTGATAAATATTTGTTAAATTGGGTCATGTTAAATCTATTTTACCTGTCTGCAGATTAGGTTTCTGAAGACTAGATGCTTACTTTAGCTTCTTATGAAAGGAAGGCTGATATTACTGCATATTGCTACTGTTGGTAGTAAATGCAGATCCGCGGTGTTTGGTTTCCCTCCCATGTTGCCTTCGCCTTGAGCTTGCTGCTCATTTGCCGGCAAAAGCTTGCTATGAGAACTGCAGCACAAAGCTGGTTGAAAATTGGCAAAGTTTTCCTTTAATCATGGTTAGACAAAAGAGAAAGTCTTTCCCCAAAACAAAACAGACAGCTTAAAAAGGGATCCACTTTTTTTACAGGAAGTATTGACAGCACATTTTCTCTGATACAGAAAGTACTCAGTGGTGGAAATGAGTGAGAATGAGTGCATACTTTCTGCTTATATAGGGATCATTATGATTCAGTATCTTATCCTATAACAATATTTAATGATATTTATAGTTCTTCGGTATGATAAAAACCCACACTTCACCAGTCACAATTAATATTATTACTAATTCCAAGACCACCAAATGGGATTTTAAGGTAGCTGAGAAAAGTTTATTGAATTTTTTTCTTGAAAAACAGATGAAGAGAGCAGGATGATATGAACGGGAAACAAACAAACACACACACACTCCTCACCAACAATGGCAAACTTAGACTAAAAGTCAGGCATGAAATGGGGAGGTGAAGGAAGGAGTAATCAAACCAGAGTGGTGTCGAAAGACGGGGTTTCTTTTTTCTGTTGCCAGTGACTTGAGAGAGTGGATGCTATAGGAAAAGAATGGAAGGAAGAACAAAGACAAGTATTGGTAAACAATAGTATACAGAGAGAGGTGAGATGAGAAACTCATATTTCCATAGATGTATTAGAAGAGATTGCAAGTAAAAACAACATAAGACATGAAGAAGAACAAAACAGCGGATGGGACTAACAAAACAGAAGGGGAGAACTGGACATGGAAAGAAAAGGGGTAAAAGAAAATTGAACAAGATGAGAACAGGAACATGGTGAACAGCAGAACACACAATCATCCTTTAACCCACACATATTCACCAAGTCTCTCTCTCCCTGTCAGACACACACACGCACACACAGTCAGGGACTTTGATCTGCTCCTCACAGAGGAAGAGACGGATTAAAATGAGTGGATGGAAGGATAGAAGAGGTGTGGAAGAAAGAGAGAGATGGTGTTTCGCTCTAGTTACCCACAACCCCCTTGATTCTTTGATACACACTGCCTTCATCAGTTCACACAAGATATGTGTTTGTGTGTCCATCTAAATATATTGGATAGGCTTACACAGTGTAATTTTCTGATCCTTTTTCTTTGACTATCCTTGCATAACCTCGATATGGAGACCTCTCTCTTTTTATCACTCTCAGTTAATCTCAGTCAGTATTCCCCTCTCTTGAACTCTCGCTCATTCTCCTCCACTTTCCCTCTGTTGTTGAATGTATCTTTTATGAATTGCTTTTTTTTTCGCCCATCACAGTAATGACTCTAATCAATAACTGTGCCATGAAAACAATCACTGACACAATCTCTCCGTCTCTTAGATGGTGATGGTGTGTTGGATGGAAGCACAGCAGCAGGCGGCTGGTTGTCTGTCACTGACCTGCAGCCTTACACCAACTACAGCTTCTGGATCAGAGGGTGTAACACACAGGGTTGTGTTGAGAGCCTGCCACTCACTGCTACTACGCCCCCAGCAGGTACACACACACACACACACAAACGCAAATACTGTAAATCCTCATCTATAATACCTTTACATTCAAAAATAAATACGTCCATTTCATACCATGTAACTGTCACTTTCCACATATTTCCATGTTTCCTTTACATTGGCATGGATGTTAAGCAATGTATCCACTGAAGGGCATCTCTGTTCAGAGGCAAAACTTGAGAACATTGCAACAGTGGAAGAGAGAAGTAAAAGCAAAGACAACATTGTAAAGGGGGATGGTCTGTGAGGCCATTAAATATGTGGAAAGAAAATCTTAATTCCCTCATATCTCCTCAAAACGTTTATCTTACAGTTTTTTGTAATGTCCTATAGTTGTGTCATGCTGTAACTCTCCATGATTTCCACTTATACTGCTGTGTTACCTCTTATCCCGAAGGCTTTCAGAAAATGTGCACAATGTAGACAAAAAGACCACAGAATACAGACAGAAGGCTCCAACCATATTCATATCCATATACGTATCTAGTGTTGAACATCCTAAAGGTTCTCCTCTCAGCACCAGACTACATCTTACTAACTTATTTTTCTCTATAAATCTAAATATGCATACAGACTATTCATCAGAGACACAGAGAATAATGGTATGATAGTATATATATGGCCTCCATTAAAATAAGGTACTTTTGTCCTCCACTAAATTGTGTATGATACGATATAAATGGCTGTAATTGTAGCTTTGTTTCTAACTCTACACACAAGCTGTGAACCATTGTAACATTTTTATCTCATTACTCTGATTTTAATTGCTATTCTTATGAACTGGAAAGGTTCATTTTTATAGCTTGGTATGCAAAAGAGAAAAAAAACAATTATTCAATGAGCAGCAGTGACAAACAGACACACACGCACACACATCATTGACTTTAGTTAATGGTCTGAACACATATTTCTGATTTACACGGCGTTTGTGTGTGTGTGTGTGTGTGTGTGTGTGTGTGTGTTTGTGTAGAATGGAGGCTGATTGTGCATACTGATAAATGTCAAAGCTGATCAGAGCAGTCTGGAGATAATGGTAACCAGGCAGAAACACACACACACCTATAGACACACATTTTACCACTTTAGCTAATGTTAACAAAAGTGTTGAATACATACGCATGCACACACACCACACCACACCCATGTCTTAGTCAGAGAACAACAAAAGACAGACTTCGGAAAGTTCTACTGTTCAAGTTCAAAACAAAGGCATAAGAAAGTATAAATTTTAAATACCAGACGTTTCCTCTCTTTCTATCTCTCTTTCTACCTCTGTGCCTCTGGCATCTCTTTAGACTTCTTTAAGGCAAACTGTCTTGATGCGTCCTTGTTCTATGAAAGAACAGAGAGAAGATAGTGGAGCAAGAGACAGAAGAGCAGAGGAGGAGGAGAGCAGAGAGAGAGAAGTGAACATAAAAGTGCATAGTTTAAAACGATTAGTGACACCTCTGATATTGTACCTGCTAACACAGCATGAGAGAGACACAGGCTCACCAACGGTGTGTGTCTCTGTGATGTATGTGTTTTGTGCATGTGTGTGTGTGTGTGTGTGCGCGTGTGTGTGTGTGTGTCAGAAAGGCAGAAATCAACGCGTGTTTCAAGAAGTACACACATGCAGGGAATGACAATTTTGCTGATCTTCTGTAGGTACTTCTTTATTAAAAAAGTTGAAACTAGAGATGGCTATTTGATTAATCAAAATGAAATTATGGATTCATGTTATTCATCTGATAATATATGATAACTTGTCTAAGCTGTAGGATCATATATATCAAAAAGCAGAACCCAAACTAACCTTCTACATTTTTTGTTTCTCCTTCATCCACTCCAGTTAATTCAGTTTCTGTTTAAGCTCTTTAGTTTCTGTGTTCTCTGTTGTCCAAGCTATCCTTCTTTAAAACTGGTTGATATAAAACTACTAAAATTATTAACTCTGACAAATTCAGACAAACAGACACAAATAGAGTGATTGTGTTATGTTTTTTAATGTGTTTCTGTGTATATTATAAGTGTGGGTATCTCTAGGCATCTTGTATTTGGATTCGATTCAGAGGGCTACGCTGCCGTTATAAAACAACTATTAATGCATCATGACGCATAAAGATTTTATACATGGTTTATTTTCCCACTGTGTGAGTACTTGCTACTTTTAAAACATATCATATTTGTTATGATCCATAATAAGAATAAAACAACTTGCATACAGTGTGGCTCTCGTTCAAGTCTGAATTCCTATCTACATCATATAAGGCAAAATGTTTCATACACTACCTTTTACATCCAGGAGTGTTGGTCGGATTGTCCCACAACTCAAGGAGTCCAATCCAGCTTAGAATGTATAAACGATGCACATGTCAATGTCTATTACAATGACTGAGGCGATTTATTGGATCAATACACAGAAAAATGTAATCATTGCACCGATCTTTAAAATACCAGAGTTGTCATGGTCTTCTGTCTGTTTTTACCTTTACATTATGATCAGAATTTGTTAGCTTCTATCGCTCTCTTTTTCATCTATTTTTGCTGGTGAGCCAGTTTGACATCATGGATATATACTTTAAAGGCATATTAGAGCCTTCTGTCTGCTTATCCCTGATGCTTTTCCAATAAAATTAACATTTTTCTTCAGGGAGAGTATAGTTAGTAACAAGTCCGAAAATCGAAATATTGCCACATACTCAAAATGGCCAAAGTGCAATTATAAATTCCTCCTCACAATCACATTTGATGTTTTTCTTTTCCAGAATCTGTCTTTCCTGTTGATAGTTTATACAACGAATAATCACATGATCCACTGTTTTCTTGTATTTTACAATACTCAAACATGGCTCAATGCAAGCTCTAACAACTTGACGGTCTAGCAGCAGCTAACAACAAAAGAGCACGACTTAGCGAATGGTCAGTTGGTTCAGTTGCAATGAACACACAGCCCAGTCTGAAAATATGTTGGTGACCATAATGTGGAGAATTGAGTGTTACATTTTTAAACTTGTAGGCATCGAGACATAAGCTTTTAAGAGAAAAGTGCGTTTAATTATTTTTTCCCTCATCCTTAGTCTATACACTGAGATACTTAATGTGGATTGGGTGAGCCACCTCTTATATTATTCTGAGCCAGTATTCAAAGACCATTTCGAGGCTTTTTCAGACTGTGTGTGTGTGGGTGTGTGTGTGTGTGTCATCTTTAGGATAAGATGTCTTCAGCAATCAGTCTTGTTGTAGTGGAAAGAGAGCAGTGTGTTTGATTGAAGGGTCACTTTATACATCAGAGGGCCTACTCTTATTTCGCATAGTCAACACTACAGTCACTCTCATTTTCTCCTTCTATTTGTTGTCCTTATCTCTTTCTTATTCTGTCTTTCGCTGCATCTCTGTTAAGAGCATGGCTTTCATACGGCATCAAGATGTTTTTACTGATTTTCCAACACTAGCACTACACTATCATGCTCAGCTGGAAAAGAGGGGCACTGTTGAGAGAGCGAGGTCGTAACGCTGTGTGTATGTTTCCATGTGTGAGTGGGAAAGACAGAGAGAGACGCTGTAGTGGTTGTATATCTGCTGTAAATCTGGTGGCTCTTTGTGGCTCTCTTTCGTTCTTTCTTGTTTTGCTGTTTGTTTTACTCCTCAACTGTCTTCTTTCCATCCTATGTCTTTTTCACCACCTCCACCATTCCTTCATAACCTGTTCTATCATCCTGTCTTCCTTCCACTGACTTGTCTATCTCTCGTCATAGCCCCTGATGGGTTGTCACCTCCGAGCTTGGCCCATGCAACTAGTGCCAGTCTGAATGTGTCCTGGTCCGCCCCTGCCCACTCCAATGCACCAGGCCCACTCCGTTACAGCCTGCAAATGAGGACATCACCTCAGAGGCCTGTGATAAGGTGAGATAGCGATTTAGATTTAATTATTTTTAGATTTAAAAAACGCACAGACAAAGTAGATAACCACTGGACAACTTTCCACACAGAGATCCACAGTACATGCAGTTGGTCTGAAACAGAGAGATGATAATAAACAATAATAGAAGAATGACAGACATGTACAACATTCTCAGACAGGTATCACATATATACGCGCCTAAAGAATGTTGCACATATCCATACACATGTACATATGAAGGGCTACATTATACAGCACAGCTGAATATGTCACATCAATATGACAGACCATCAGAAAAACAGAAAGGAAATGAGCTGGAGAGATGGGGGGTAGAGTCAAAAAGACAAAAAAATCAAAGAACAGGGCAGGGAGAGAGAGTGAGTGAGGTAGAGAAAATGTGATAGAATAAAAAGAGAGAGAGGGTGTGCATCTGATATGTATTCATTACATGCTTCCTGACAACAAATTGCAATTTAATCCAAGAAGAGGAGGCTCTCATTCTGTGGTAATAAATAAATGACTAGCTACATGTATTATATATCAGACAGCCATGCCCTCCTCCTCCTCTGCTATGGAAATCTCATTGTTCCCTGATTTATTCATTCATTCATCCCTTCTATCCATCTGATGCTAAATGGTCAACGGTCTCTCATTTATGACAATATTCTTTTACTTTGTCCCAGATTCCTTTGTATCATTATATGATATGGTATCAGGTATGGCATGGGAATATGATAAAAAGCTATACAAATATTATACATATTACCAAGATGGTCACTGTTTAGTGACCGTGTAAAAGTTGTCTCTTGACACTTTCATAAGATGACACTTAGAATAAAAATTATGTATAAAGATCACATAAAATATAAGACATGCTTGAAGTGAGATAAACGTGTGAGACATTAGACTCCAAAGTTAACTGCTGGATGGACAAACCACGTTAAATACATCCAAATTCAGTGTGATTTCTTTTCTTTTTTTGTACAGGTGACCTTTGCTACTGAACACTAATTAACTATTTTGTAGTTGTTTAGATCTATGTCATTTTCTACTTCTATTTAACCTCTGACAATACACTGTATAAAGAATGGATGACACATGAAGCCAGGATATCCAGGATATGGCTGCTGCCAGCTTGCGTTGGTGAAATAATTTGGGGCCCAGGTCTGCGCTGTAGTGACCGACAACTGAAGCCGCGTTATTAAGTTACCATCAACCTACTCCTTCCACGAGACTAGCCATTAAGACAATCAAACAACAACAAGTACAAACTACCTAACTGCCTAATATGATAGAAACCATCTTTGGGAAAAATGGATTTGGTCAGCAGAAAGTATAGGTCTGTCCTTTTATTTAGCTTTTGGTTAACAAGTACATACAGTGAAAATGTTTGGCCACCAAATGTCATAACTTTGGCAATCACATTACATCAGCTGACCAACACTTTCTGTGGAGCTGTCCGGTGCTGAATCTTCATGAAAGAGCAAAACAAGAGATTGCAGATAAAGCTGAATGAGAAAACATTTTGGCTAAGGACAAAGTGTGGGAGTTGCAAAATATTAAGTCTAATGTTAAATCATTGTTAATTATTAACGTTAGCAAAGTGAATCATTTGCTGTCAATCTTTGAGTACTTGTTTAATAACAGTGTATTTTGACTAAATCTATATTCGTCTCAGTCTCAATCTTATGTTTTGTGTCCATTACCCTCTAGGCTTATGGAAAACGCAACAGACACCTTTTCCTACCATGTAGAGGGCCTGTCACCGTACACCCAATACATGTTTAGATTGGTGGTCTCACACACACATGGACAGACAGTTGGGCCCTGGGCAAGCCTGCGCACCGCAGAGGACAGTAAGTACACAGACGCATTAACACAAATGCAAACATAAAATGTGACATACTGACAAAGGCATATCTTTACAAATACAGCACAGAGAAAAGATATTGATAAATAACCATAAATAAGCCATAAATTACTGTATTGTAGCTACACTGCTCAAAAAAATAAAGGGAACACTAAAATAACACATCCTTGATCTGAATGAATGAAATATTCTTATTAAATACTTTGTTCTTTACATAGTTGAATGTGCTGACAACAAAATCACACATAAATTATCAATGGAAATCAAATGTATTAACCAATGGAGGTCTGGATTTGGAGTCACACTCAAAATTAAAGTGGAAAAACACACTACAGGCTGATCCAACTTTGATGTGATGTCCTTAAAACAAGTCAAAATGAGGCTCAGTAGTGTGTGTGGCCTCCATGTGCCTGTATAACTTCCCTACAATGCCTGGGCATGCTCCTTATGAGGTGGCGGATGGTCTCCTGAGGGATGTCCTCCCAGACCTGGACTAAAGCATCCGCCAACTGCTGGACAGTCTGTGGTGCAACGTGGCGTTTGTGGATGGAGCGAGACATGATGTCCCAGATGTGCTCAATTGGATTCAGGTCTGGGGAACGGGCGGGTCAGTCCATAGCATCAATGCCTTCGTCCTGCAGGAACTGCTGACACACTCCAGCCACATGAGGTCTCGCATTGTCTTGCATTAGGAGGAACCCAGGGCCAACCGCACCAGCATATGGTCTCACAAGGGGTCTGAGGATCTCATCTCTGTACCTAATTGTTGTCAGGTACCTCTGGCGAGCACATGGAGCGCTGTGTGGCCCCCCAAAGAAAGGCCACCCAACACCATTACCGTCCCACTGCCAAACCGGTCATGCTGGAGGATGTTGCAGGCAGTTTGGAGCGAAGGATCTTTTAAATCTCTCCGTCCTGCAGCAAAGAGAGAGGAGTCGTCCACTGCTGCCTCTCCGGTCCATGAAGGTGCTGTGCAGCGGATGATCTGGGCAATTCATGATGGTCTCCAACATCTTCATGGTGCATCTCTCCACCTCCTC
>CAFUXE010000838.1:153315-176357 GCA_903364295.1 Serranus cabrilla | reverse complement strand
ATGTGCCATCCTGGATGAGCTGCACTACCTGAGCCACTTGTGTGGGTTGTGGACTTCGTCTCATGCTACCTCGAGTGTGAAAGCTCAGCTAGCATTCAAAAGTGACCAAAACATCAGCTAGAAAGCAGAGGAACTGAGAAGTGGTCTGTGGTCACCACCTGCAGAACCACTCCTTTATTGGGGTGTCTTGCTAATTGCCTGTAATTTCCACCTGTTGTCTATTCCATTTTCACAACAGCAGGTGAAATTGATTGTCAATCAGTGTTGCTTCCTAAGTGGACAGTTTAATCTCACAGAAGTGTGATTGACTTGGAGTTACATTGTGTTGTTTAAGTGTAGAAACATACTTGCAGGTTGGTCAGATAAATAGGCTACCTGTTGGCATTGTTTTTTCCTACTGAATAGTGCAGCCTGGCTTCCTTTGTGAGCAGTCCAGCCAAGTTTTGCAAGTGACTGGCTGGCAGGTGGCTGGCAGCAGCTGGTTATTAGTTGGCCGGTGCCGTCAGTTGGCTGTCAGTGCTGCTGAGTCAAAGTTAAAGTCAAGGAGTTTGACAGATATCCTGATTTTAGGTGATGATCGAAACAATAGCCTCACACATTAAACATATGGCCTGTGGTGTGAAAAACAGAGCCTCTGCCCAGTTTTCTTTTTATTTTCTCAAAGTCTCTTAACATTTTATTTTGTATAAAGTGCATTCATTCATTGGTTGTCATGGAGGCAGTCAATATGACCAAGACCATAAGAAAGACAGACTATACATATTAAAAATGAAACCTGGGGACAAGCAGGATAGGGTGCAACACAGTGACAGAGTGGGATTTGCATACTGTAAGGTGTGTGTCTGTGTGTGAGTGACCTAGCCAGTGTCATTGTGGGCTAATTGCTGTAATAGAATCATATTAGCCACTGGAACAGCCTCCTCAGTGCAAAGTTATAAATTAATTAGTACCACGCTATTATCACATACATTATCATTAAGCAGCTGAGATTTGCATACATAGGATACATGCACGTGTACACACACAAAAATGTGTATGTACACATGTATGTGCAGTGTACGTATACATACGCATTCACATGAACACAACACTGATGCATGCACACACCCATTCAGACACACAATTGCAGACATTTAGGATGCATTAAATTATGGCCCCATGCTTTTCTCATTGCTATTCAGAATTTAATTCCCTCTAGCATACACACACACACACACACACACACACTCAAACAGACTGAGCTTATGTTACACGTTTTCCTTGTGCTCTAAAATTATAGATAAAGTGGACAATGTTTTCATTGGCATATACACTTGTGTATTTTCATGTGAGTGAAAACATGTGCTCGTCTACTGCACTCTCTTTTTTTCTGTGTGTATGTGTGTGGACGGTAATAGATGTGTCCATTCGGTCACACTGTGCCCCATCGTTCAAACCTTCATCCCTCTCTTTCCTCTCACTGCCTCTCTCTGGCCCCCTCATACACAACTACACACACACTGAGAACATGTGTCAGACACACACACCTCCTTGTCTTCCTTATCAATCACACACCACCTCATGCTCGCAAGCAGTAACACATACTAATCATGAAGATTTATGCAGATAAACAAATACCTGAAAGCAAAGGCACACAGACTGACACTGTGGCAGTTTAACTATAGGTGGGAAAAAAGAAAGAAATTTGTACAAACAACAATAAACTATGTATAAAAATGGATGAGGCTTCTCCACTTCCTCCACTTTACAAAATTGAAGCCAAAACATCCCAGATACAGGCGCTGCCATCTTGAGTTGGTGATGTAATTTGGAACCAGAGGCTGTGCAGTAGTGATTGGCTGGTGCAACTGTGATATCAAGTTCACTCTCACACACCAGCATGACCAATCACAAGTTAGTCCCAGCTACAAATCATAACATTAGTTACCAGTATTATGAAATCAAAAAAATAATTCAACCAACATGTGCTTTGTGTTAAATGTTATAAATCATTTGTGCTAGAAGCTGAAAGCCTGTCGACATAAAGGTTGGTTCAAACATTTAAAGTTTTCTCCTCCCTTTCAAGCTTAATAACTGAGATGCTGGTTCGCATGGGAGTAATAATATCACATGGCCTCTGTGTTTGCTGAAACATGGAAGGTATTTTGCAGTGGAATTTTTATTTGGAAAATTTTGGACAGGATGATTTGCACAGGATTAAGATCACAGACAATCTTAACATGTATTACAAATTACTAGAGGTTCCCAGGTAATACTAGTCCTGTGCAATAGGGCTCACAGTAGTGTTTGTTAAACCTCTCCTGGAACATCCTGCATGTTTTAGATCCCTCCTTGCTCCAACACAGCTGATTCATATGATTAACTTGTTCTGAAGCTGCTTGCTGACAAGCTGATCATTTGAATCAGCTGAGTTGGAGCAGAATCCTATAAGTAATAATAATATATTTGGAAAATCTGTTTTCCTCTCAGTCCTACATAATATCAGTCTTTATCCAGATTCATCCCTTTACCAAGCTCCTTGTGTCATAAAGATCTCAATAAATTACTCAAAATTAACTGTCACATCTTCTATTAGTCATGGATGTAGGGTTGGTACTATTGTGTCAAGTCATTTTAAAGTATGCATAAAAAAACCTCTTTAACATAATAATAGAATACATGATAGGTAGGGAATAAAAAGGGATTTAAACCCATGATGGGGGAAAGCCAAGTGCGGTAAGATTGGATATTTCTAACATTGATGTGTAATTTGTCACTATAAACCCATCCTCTCGTCATCTTGGCAGTGACAGGGAAGGCTGCATTTCCTCCATAATCTCCTCTCCCACACGCTTCAGAAAATGACAACCCCAGCAGGCACTTTTACATTTCATTCAGTATGATTTCAAGAATCAAAAGGCCAAAAAGTTATTATTATTAGATTTTTTGTTGTCTTAGTTCAGAACGGTTCATTTCAATTACACATGCTCAAGTGACAGGTACAGGAGACGCTGTATACATGTTCATGTATTTTTCGTAGTGCAGTCCCCGTATGGAGGAGTTTCCCCAAACTTGTGTGTGTATGGACATATAAACTTTAACCTTGCAAGGTTTCTACTTTGTTTCTGAATTCTGAATGCTATAGTGTATGTGAACATGGGCCTTCATCAACACTATGGATTGGAGTATGTATGGATCTCATTAGTTTTATCCCTTTCTTCTTTTTTAATTTCTCCTTTGCTCTTTCTTCTTCCTTTATCATACATTTTTCTTTTGTGCGTTTGCACTACCTGTTCTGCTCTCACTTGTTCTCCAATTCTGTTCTCAAACATGAAAAGACAGAAAGAAAGACAGAGCGGGTTTCACCTCTTCTATTTGACGGAGTAGCCCTTAAGTATTTACGAGAGAAAGAAGGGGGCAGAGAGAGGAGAGAATGTGGAAAAAATAATGTAAGAAATTGAGAGAAAAAGTGAGGAAAGAAAAATGGAGAGTAAAAAGGTAAAATGAGGAATTGAGGGAAAAAGGAGGAGGAAGAGAAGAAAAAAGAAGGCTAATGACAGAACAGAGAAAGAGAGAGACCCACGCTTCCTCCTTTCCTTTTTATCATTCCATTAAAGTTTTATATCCATCTTTTTAATGTAATTTGGTCCCTATGAATTCCTGCCGCTGCAGAACAGACAGACGGCTCCTGTGAACATAAACTCTAGCCATGTTGGACAGCTCCCTTTCCTCTGTCTACTCCCATGTTCACACTAGCTAAGTGATCTAAGAGAGAGTGTGTGTGTGAGTGTGTTTGTGTGTGTGTATGTGCGCGTAGGTTCATGTGTGCGTGTAGATGTGTGTTATATAGTGTTATAGGGAGTATGAATAAAGCACCGTTTTGACAAAATGATCTTAGCCAAGCAGTCTTAGAAAGTAAGTGTGTGAGTGTGTGTGTGTCTATGCGTGTGTGCATGTGTGCATACATTAAAGAAGCAATGTTTTACTAAATTGAATTGAAAGTAAAAAGTGAGAGAGTAGATGTGAAGCAGAAAAATGCGACAGAAATGAGGTCAGAGGAAATGACAGAACACAAAGAATTCATGTTATTTAATGAATGAGTGACTGCATTAATAAAATAATAATAACCCTCATGCCCCAGTATTCTGGTCACTTAGCTGTCCAATGAAAATGCTATCAATACATAACTAGAATGTTTTAAGCAGACTACATACACCTAATCAGTTCCCAGTGGTTTGTATATTTTAACACACCAACGTAATTCAACATTTTACTTTGAAAGCTTTCCATCCCATCTCAGAAAATATCACGATTTTGCGGTATACAACGTGAAACAATGAATATTATTATTTTTATTAATAGTATTACTATTAGTAGTGGCATCAGTTACGTGACCCTTAGAGAAATTAAACTGAAGACTTTCTTAAAATGCTTTATTATAATTAAAACTTGAAACCACTTTTTAATTGAAGCATGTATAAAAAGTGTTCAAAGCTTTCCTCAGTACCTTCCATGCACTGTCCATTTTCATACCATAGATTATTGTGAAACACGATATTGTTTCAACCCCATCAGAAGGTTACCTGGAATAAAGAGAATCACCCCAAATCAGTCAGTAAATGAGAAAAGATATTGAAAATGTTGAATGATTGACATTTCAGGTAGCGTGATGGTCATAGTTGCAATGTACTTAAAGGCTAATGTACATCTCATATACACAAGATGTTACGATACAAATCAAGCTCATGACCTTGGTCATGCATCATCCTCCTCCTCACTGCCTCTTCAGTGTCTCCTAAAGCAGCAATGACATTAAATAATCTGTAGGAAAAGTAAAGATATGAAATGCAATGTAAATTCCCAGCGTATTGCTTGTCACGTTTTGACACCGTGTTGTAAGCATCTTGATTACAGTAAAGCTCCGCGTTTGTCCTCATTATGACTCCTAGGAGCCTCGACTCACCTTCAAAAGCCTAGTCACCCACATACACACATGCACACAAACACACACACACACACATGCACGCTTAGGCCCCAGTGCGAGGCTAAAAATAATAACCTTCCTCTTCTCTTCACATGGATACACACAGATGTACACACTTACATCTACACGGGGCCTTACATACACATACAAACACACAAACATGCACAAGAAGCTACATAACATGTACACACACACACACACCCACACACACTCTTTCCTCCCTCCCCCTCTCCCAGCCCTTGTCAGTTGATTGTGTTATTACTATGCTAACCAAATCCTTATAAATGTGATTTAAGGCTTGGCGGCCCCGCACTCCTGTTTTAGCCTTCTGCTACTGTGTTTTACTGGAGAGAGGAGGAGTAACGCCAGGAGGTGGAGGGATGAAGGGAGAGGGGAAAGAAAGAGGAAGAGGCAGGGGATTGAAGAAGTCAGAGAGGTAGGGGGGGGAGAAAAGGTGAGTGGGAGACAAGGGATATGAAGAGCATTTGGGAAAGGGAGGAGAGATGGAAAAACAGAAGAGCAGAGCAGGACGGAGAGGATAGAGAGAAAAGGAGTCAGGAAACCAGAGGGAGAGGGGTAGCTACGCATTCCCTCAACACTCGTTCCCTCCTATCCAGAGAGCAGTAAAGCGTCAGTAAAATAAAAAAAGGGAAAAAGCATCACCTGCATCTTAAATGAAAATTTCAATTGAAAAACTTAACAGCCCTTCAAATTGCAGAATTTTACACGCGCCAGTAAAGCCTAAATAACACTCAACACTTAGAGGGAGAGGTGGACGGGGGGAGGGGAGGAGAGAGGGAATAAGGGAGGAATGGGGGGTAACAACGGGGGTTATTTTGGGTGGTTGACGGGGGCTGGATCAAGGTGACTGGATTGTGTTTTTTGCAATCGAGGACTTTCTGCGGTCTTCTTCTCTGTGCATCTCTTACCTGTGTTTTTTCATGTGTGTTGGAACACACAAACGATTTTATCACACTGACAAGAATTTAGTGAAACAGGCTGAAGGATGCAGAATGTCCAATTAGTCAAACAAATCAACCCTCCGCAAAGACGGGCGAGAGCACAGTGAAGCACACAGACAGGCCGGCAGATAGGCGCATCCACAGACAGGGAGACGGGCTCTTTGGTTATTCGTGGGGTTCAGTGGACCTTTGGTGGTAATTGAATCAGTGTGAGTGCTGAGTAGAGCTAGCATAAAAACCTGTTAACCCAAAAGGTCAACTCTCTGCATTGTTTATTTAGCAGGGAGACCAGAGAGAGAGAAGGAGGGAGAGAGACTGCAACACAAAGCATGAGTAACAGAGAGAGACAGAAGAAAATGAGGGAGAGGTGGGGGGAGCAGGAAGGAAGTGGTCAGAGAAAGGAAGAGTAAAGAAAAAAGACAGACATAAAGAAGGAGAGATAAAGATAGAAAGAAAGATGGGTTGTTGGTGGGACAATTTGTGATCTGTAAAATCAGCCAAGCTTAACATCACCATTTTTATACTGCTGTTTATTTGTGTGTGAGATAGAAAAAGTGCATGAGCGTGTGTGCAAGAGACTGGCTGGCGAGCTGCCATTTTATTGTTTCTGTGAATCTTTATTTGTGACGTGCCTCTCTGTGTGTCTGACTGTGCATTACTCTATATTGTGTTTGCACACATGGTCAAACGCCACCTTTTTTATGTTAATATTACAACCAATTCTAAATGTAAAATGTAAATAAAAACAGAATGCATCAAATTGAGAATTCAGCATTTATATTTACAACAAACTTATGTTTATCTGTCTGGACATTAACTTTAATGTCTTTGTTCAGTTTTCAATTGAATATTTATCAAAAGGATTAGCAAATGACAGCATTCTGTTTTCTTTAAGTTTAAGACAACATCCCAGCTTTTTGAAAATGAGGGTTGTACATCAGTAAATGCATAGTTGCATTTATAAATAATTTGGGTCAATCAATAAATTCACCGACATGATTTACCCTTTTTCAAAGGGTTTGCTTGTATACCTTTCTTCTACTTTTTGTGTATCAAAATTGATTAGTTGTGAAATATTGCTTAGTGTATGCTAAATATACCAGCAAACTAATGCAATGTAAAATACGGCAGACTTACTTGATACAATCTTAATCAAGCATAAAGCAAAGTGTTAGAAGGCATTATACGCCGCACTTAGAGACATTTTCAACTTTTTGGAGAACTGGAGCATCAGTTGGCAACTCAGTCTGCATGAAGTAAGGACTATCAGTTAGATTGTCTGCGAAATACACACATTCTCGCGTGCATGCATGCTGATATACACGTTTATGCTTGCACACTTTATCTCTCGCACAATCATGCACACATACAGCTCATCTTTTCTTACTGTCTCTCTCTCTTACACACACACACACGCCGCCATCTGGGAAAGCCGTTAGCGGTTAGCGGTAGCACTTAGCGACGCAGCACGCTCCCTCAGTCCGCTCAGTCACCTTGATCTGCTTGCCCTTCACACAGCACCATTACTGCTATACTGCATCACTGTGGGTGTGGGCATGTGAGTGTGTGTCAGGAAGAGTGTGTGTCTACGTATATGGACATGCATCTGTGTGTGTCCATTATAGAGCAGTACAGTGGGATGTAAATGCCGGGGGAGGAGGGGGGAAGGGGCATTACCTTCAAATGAGCTACTATGGAGTGAAATATCCCTCTGACTAGTCTTGTGTAGGTTCTTATCCGTGCATGGACATGCGCTGATCATGTGACCGTGTGTGCCTGTGGCCTTTTGATGCTAGGAATTTAAGGCTCTCCTGGCATAGAGAATGGCAGTGAACATGAATACACATTAGACCCAAATTAGAAATCTACTTGCAAACAGCTGTGGTTCTGCAGAAAGATGGGTTGTGATACATTTACAACAATTTGGTCTCCTGACCTGTAGGGGTGTCCTTCTCTCAAGAAATTGTTAGTCAATTAACCCTCATGCAATTGTTTAGTTGATTTCATCAGCAGATATGTAGAAATAATTTTGCCAGAAAGAATCATGCAATAGCACAAATTTAAATCTTGTGTCTGTCAGAGATTTGTTCAGTAAATTTCTTAGAGGTAAGTCATTCGGTAAAAAAAAAGCAGTGAAAAGTGACTTATTGACCCAATTAGACTAATTGACTTAAAGAGGCAGCACTACTGACCTGAGGTTCAGTCAATGCAAGTTCTGATAGTTTTTTGTTTTTTTCATAAAAACTTATTTGATCAAACTTAAAGTGTATCACTCAAATACAGGGGGGTGCAAAAGTGCTACACTATACTACTGTATAGTAGCTCCAGTTTTATACCTCTATGTGATTACTCACATGGGCCATCAGATTGTTTGCTTGTATGCATAGGCTTATGTTGTATATATGTGTGAGGGATCTTTATAATAAACAGTTTAACCTTTAATCAACAACAAGAACTTTGTCCTACTAATGCTATCAGTTAATGAACCTGAAACTATAAGGTTATTGTCTGGGGGTCGCTGTGGACCTCCGTGCTGCTGACACCACCACCTTTGCCAGGCAAAGGGGAGGAGTAGAGGCGAGCGGGTCACAGTGTCAGATCTGTGTGGAGCACCAGGACAAAAGCATCAACATTACTGACAGTAGATAAGGGGCGTGATAAGGGAAGATTAGAGACGCATGCAGCATTGTGGCTGCACGATTGATATATGTCTGCAGTGTATTTTCGAGCCTCTGGGTCTCCCAGATGGGTGAACTGGGACTTGGCTTCCTGCTAGTCTGTGAACCATTAGCGGTTAATAATTGGTTAATTAGGGTTGACTATCAGTCAGGAAAAAAAATCCAAATGAGCATCCCTTAGTTGTGTCTAGGAAAGTGTGTGTGAAGTTGGACTCAAATGTTTCCACCTCCATTACTGAAAGATGCACAGACTCACATTCAAACAGTCACAAGTGCAGCATAAATCCATAAATACAATCTTGGTTTGCTCAGGGGAGAAATTGAGAGAGAAGGAGAGTCTCCATGTTAATCCCTTGGATAGGGATGGCAAAATCACTCTTTGTCCTTCTGATGTCATTCTTGATGTTACTTGTCAAATAATTCTTTAGAATAAATCCCCCCTCTCTTTTCTTTTTTTATTTTCTCACTCGCTTATAAGCAAGCACGCAAAGAGTATATTTATCTCTGTCTTTTGTGTGTTCCTCTCCTTGTCTCTTTATCCCTTTATTTGTTTTTACCCCCAGGTCCAGGACCAGTGGACACTCCAACTGTATCCAGGCTCCATCCTCGAAGTGTAACAATTACCTGGGCTCCTCCCTCCCA
Organism: Serranus cabrilla; assembly: GCA_903364295.1. Lineage (NCBI taxonomy): Eukaryota > Metazoa > Chordata > Actinopteri > Perciformes > Serranidae > Serranus > Serranus cabrilla. The sequence continues at coordinate 167,112 of CAFUXE010000838.1, read as the reverse complement.
GCCAAATGGCATTATCACCAATTATACCCTCTATCTTTGCCCTAGCTCCATCTGCTCTTTAGATTTCCAACCCAGTTCAGTCTCCAGCACCAGCATGACCCTCAGCTCCAGCTCAGCTCGTAACCCAAGCCTATTGTCCAGCGCTATTAACTCAGGTCATAACCTCAGAACAACATCCAGTCTTACCACCCCAAGCTCAAGCCATATACCCATGCCCACTGTCACCACAGGCAGTAATGGCAGCTCAAGCACAACCCATGACACTACATCCAGCCTCCTTCCTCACCCTTTCTCTAGCTTGAGGCCTGGTATCACAGAAGACAACCAGATCCAGTCCACTGGTGTAAACAATACAAGCCAAGACCACGCCTCCATGTCATTCCACCTCACAGAACCCAATACTGTTAGTGTCAACCCAAGTGTTTTACTGTCAGACCCAGAATACAATGAAACCAGCTTGAATACTGAACTTATTATCAAACAAGACTCCCTCCACAGCCCCATTTCTGGTTTCTTTAGTGCGTCTTCAGATTCCTCCCCTCTATCAGTCACTGTTCCAGGGAACACCACTAGTTACGCCTTCCTTGACCTACAGCCGTACCAGACCTACAGCCTCCAGGTATAATACATCACAAGAATACTATGGTAGCACACAATGCTGTACCATATACTATAAGCTTGGGCGGTGTTTGTTTTTTCATACAGTTATACCTTCCTGACATGTCACTGAAGATGACAAAATCTCCCCATCAGCTTAATGCATAGACTGAAAAAGCACCATCTGCATTTCTGATGGTACTAAAAATCAGCCTTTTGGATTTCTAAAAACCTTGTCATACTGTAATTCCATGAAACCTCCCAAGCCTAGGATGGTACAATAGATAAGACATGACATTATGCCATTTGCAGTCTTTATTTTCCTGTTGTTTCCACTTTGATAGTTATTGTAGCATGGCAGTCGAAGTTATATCTGTAATGTTATTAACCTGTTCTTCTTCCCTTATCTGGGTTATTCCAATTAATTGATGGTTTACCAGCTGAAGAAAACATTGGTTATATAATGAAAACAAAAGAAAGACATTTCACAGTGTGAAGGTGCAAATTTGTTCTCCAACATCTAGGTGGAGGCATGCACCAGTGTGGGTTGCTCAGTGTCTGTGATGTCTCAGGACATCCGTACGCTCCCAGCCCCGCCTGAAGGGGTTCCTGCCCCTCACCTTTACTCTGACACCCCAACCTCCGTTCTCTTGTCCTGGGGTGCACCAGAGTGGAGCAATGGACCACTGGAGCGGTGAGTGATGATCATGTACTTACAAATCCTCTGTGACACTCCTATTTATATTTAAATCCCATTGTGTCTTGTGCTGGGCATAGGTGGCGGGTGGAGCGCAGAGTTACTGGGACCAAACAAGTATCCACAGTGGGCCATCTTCCACCAGATCCTCCCCCTCTTTCCTTTCTGGACTCTTCATCAGCCCTCAGTCCCTGGACGAGCTACCAGTATCGACTTGTGCTCCACAATCAGGCTGGCAACACCACAGGTAAGGCCATAATAATGGTCTAAACTCAGATTAAATCAGACCAAGATGTGTGTATGTTGCATTCTACATTCTTGTTTTCGCTGTTGGATCTTTCACCACTTATTGTCATGTACTTGCAGGACCCTGGGTCTCTGTCACCACCAGACCTTCTCGGCCAGCTGGTCTCAGTCCACCGAGGGTGAAGGTCTTGGGTCCAGAGTCACTTCAGGTATGGGTGCCTTCTTTTAAAGGTTCATTAAAACACATCTTGGATCTGGCATTAGAGCACACAAGCTTTAAGATATGGCTGAAGCACACAGATAAAACCCAGTCAGCAGTGCTGCTACTGATAGTGAATTACAATATCTCCTTGCTGTTAGAATTTAAAAAGAGTTTACGTTTCTTTAAACAGAAAATACACAAAACATACAATGCAACTTCAGTCACTCAGAGTAGAAAAGACAAAGCAATGTCACACTGATTCCTCTGTCTTTCCGTCTTGGGATTTAATGAGAAAGAAAACATTCAACTCAAGGTCCCCTTCAGAAAATGGGAGGGGCTGTGACCCTGTCTGAGGCAGCTTCCTTCCTGTCGGCCATTTTGAAGGAGGGGCCAGAGTTAAGTTCCACCACTGGCTAATCCAACATCAAGGCCCCATCAATGCAAGCCACTGAAACAATATTGTATGCATGCACACACACAGATACACACACACACATATGCTCTCACAGCCCCGCACTAATGCTAACTGCAGAAAAATGCTAATGCCTGTCATCATTTCAGAACCGCCCCTGTCATCTCTGCAGCAGCACAGCTTTAGGGGTCATAGGTCCAAGAAGGAAAGTGTTCCTTCCTGGTTGTTGCTAATTGGACAGACAGGCAGGCTGCTTCCTGGTTACCAATTGACCTTGACAACACAGACAGGATTTTGAGTATCTCCCTTCATTCTCTAAATGTTTTTTCTTTCATATCATTGAGGTATTCACTGTCTTTTGACTCATTTAGGTTTTCTTTTCAATGTTCTTGTTCCACCTGTTTTTTTTTTTTTAGGAATGATACTCCCACTGCAAAGTCTACTTTTCTGAAATTATGATGGCATCTCTGTGATTCACATCTTTTTTGCGTAATTTAGATGGAAGTGGAATAGTTTGTTATGTGTGTAAGTGATGAAGGAGGGATGAAAATCAACACAGGTTGCAGATGCCGGTTTTGTATTGGTTTGTAGATACAACATGTTTTTTATGTACACACACACACACACACATAATGTGTTCAGCGGCCTGGTAGAAAAAACTTAAGGAAAGAAATGTCCGTGAACATAACCACTCTAAATGCTAAATGTCTATACGGAAGTGATAGTTATGCTTGTTATGTTGCTAGTTATGTTTGTTATTCTGAAGGCTTATTAAACCTCAAATCAAACCATTAATTTGATTTCAATTGTGTTTTGATCCATCATTAATATTTTTTTTTACCATGAAGAAAAAAAAAGTCGGATTTGATCCCATATCCAGAGAGCATGTTTACAGGATATTAGTATAAATGTATCTTATTATGTAAGTGTTAACACTGATGCATGTATAAATAGACAGTAGAACTGTATTGTCAGCTGCAGAGGTTGGCACTCCCAGTGCCTTTGATGCACAAAGACACACACATACCACAAGCACTGTGTCCTTACACATACACCCATTCTCTCTCACCACCAACTTTATCATCTGTCTCTCTCTCTCTCTCTCTCTCTCTCTCTCTCTCTCTCTCTCTCTCTCTCTCTCTCACTCATATACACATAAACACATATACAGACACACACACACACACACCTACTGTACTGGCCTTAGCCCCAGTGCTCTGTGTCAGCCCAGGGTCTCTGCTGTCTTCACCATCTCTAGATTACATCAGGCTATTCAATCTGTAAATGACTTCCACCACAAAGCACACCCAACACGCACTTTGGGAAATGAGCTACCTAACTCAACATGACCCTGCCCATATGTGGTTGTGTGCGTGGATCAGTGTGTGTGTGTGTCCTGTATCACCTCACTGTGTCACTTGTTAAATTAATATCAAGGTTGCATGAGAAATAATTATTCCTGACGTTCATTCATAATACTCTCATCAACATTGACCACTTAATCACCTGAACTCATAAGTCTCAACAAGCTCTGAACTGATCACTTATTGTACATGACAGTTTGTATTCATGAGTGTGTCAGAGCATATGCGTGTGTGTGTGTTTTCACAGTTGTTGAATTTAGGTGTGACTTGTATGTGAATGTATGAAAAGCATTTTTGTATAGATATCTGTGATTCTAACGTCTAGATGTGTGTGTGTGTGTGTGTGTTTTTGTTTAAGTAAATGTGCGTATATGTGTGTGTATATTACCATTTGTGTGTGTGCCAGTTACCTTCATCTTCACTCTGAAATGCTGACAGACTGAACTGTTTCCAAATCAGATGCAGTGCTCAACGACAGCAAGCTTTTGTTTTTGCATGCAGCAATTCCATTACCAGCCGTTTTCATTATTTTAGCATGGTGTTTGCGCGTGTGTGTATGTGTGTGTGAGTGTGTGTACCCTGTTTTAAATTTGATGAAAGGAATCTTCTGCTCAAGTCAAAGTCAGGTTATCTTTCCCCACAAGAGAGTAACACACACACACACGCACAGTGACCATCCTAACACCCTACATTCACATGCTCAGGTGACAATATATGCACACACAGATACTTCCTGCACGATATCACTGGTAGCACTTGACTGACCACACATGTATTCACACTGTGACGCAGATATGTGCTTGCATAAACACACACTACAAGCTCTGCACATGCACACACATGCACACACTGTGCCATGACTTCCTGTTGTTCATCCATCTAAAAGCTTTCTGCTGTCCTCAGCATGCCGAGAACATTTAGAATGCCCAGCCAACCAATGAGATGACTTTTCTGGGTTAATCATAGGACAGTTGGGAAAAAAAAGTGAATTAGGCCTTTAGATTACCCTGTACTCTGATTTATACCATTACGACAACCCAAAACTTAAATCTAACACATTTGTGTTTCAGATCACATGGTCTCCTCCTTTTATTCCCAATGGAGAAATCCATGGCTATGAGATCCGCCTCCCAGAACCCCGCATCTTTCATGACAGTGACAATGCGTCTGAGCTCAATATCACAATAGCGGACCTCATTCCATACACAAACTACAGTATTACTGTACTGGCATGTTCCAGCGGGGGTGGACATGTTGGAGGATGTACAGAAAGCCTGCCAATGCCTGCTACCACATTACCCACAGTCCCTGACGGCCTTGAACCGCTGTCTGTGGTGACAGTCAGTGAGTCGTTCCTCGCCATTTCCTGGCAACCACCAAGCAGGCCCAATGGACCTAACATCAGGTAAGACGGATGACATACAGAATCTATACCAAGGATGGCACATTGTATGAGTCTTGGACCACTGGGCATACATGACAGTTTATATTGCTGTTTACTTTCAGCTGACGGTAAATCAGTGGAACATCAGTGAAACCTTTAAAAAAAAATTCCCAATAAATTTGGAGTGGCTGTGGCTCAGTTGGTAGAGCAGTCGCTCACTGATCAGAAGGTCGGTAATTCGATCCCTGACCATGGCAGCCTACATGTGCATGAATGGGAAATGTGTCAATATTGATCAAAGAGCAAATATTTTGCCTTATTACAACACTTTGTTTAATACTTAATTCTGATTGGTCAATTAAAGCATTCTATGCTCTTTTTTTATCTAAAGAGCAGACTGCTGCTGTGTATACTGAACTGTCCCCAGGAAAGAAAGAAAAAGACAGTGCTGAAGAAGCAAGAGAGGTTAAAAAGACACAAAGAGTTGGAAAACTGAAGAAGATCGTCATGAGATGGCGCTTAATGTCAGTGTTTAAAGACTGACTGTTTTTAAGGACTTGAAATATGTCATCATACAATTACAGGGCAGAAAACCTCCATCAGGTGCTGCTGTCATTTTATGCATCTGTTCAAATAATGCAGAGTTTATGTTTCTATGGAAGATATTCCAGCTGTAAAATCTAACAGACTTTTTTTTCTAAAACATTTAAATAATGTTTCAATCAGTTACTGTATTTCAAATCAATAATTTTTTTTAAATGATTGATATCTTTAGTAAGCAGCCGCATTATAAGCTGGACAATGTAGAGTGAACAGGTCATCATTGTGAAATGAATCCTGTTGGAGTATTACAGGACTCGATGTGTACATTACCCCTTACTTGGCTTTTTAAACTCATGTGTTGTCTGAACCTGTTTGAACAAGGTAAGAACATAAAGTACAAAATGGTAGAGGACAGATAGTGAGCTGTAGGTTTACTTTCGTTATTCAGAATTCACACCATTTAATTGACATGAATACCACCATGAAATATAGATATTATCCAGGTCAGATTTACCTGTCCACATCGGCAATCTCAACAAGATTCAGTCAGCATTCCCACTATGAATCAGTCTGTCTGTCTGCTCTCTGATTGCTAAGAGCACAATTAAAAGAGAAGTAAGAAGAAGAGGGTTTTAATATTTCTCTACATGCAAATACAAATCCAAAATCCAATACTAATTATGAAGAGCTAATATGAGTGGACCCCAATCTGTGTAACCATCATAATTTTACATAATTTGAATCAACCCTGTGTTTTTATTCATTAGCTGAAGCCCAAAGTTACAAACCAAGCAGCCAAGACTGAAATCTACAGCATGTTGTTATTGAGAGACAAATTCTGGAGATGTTCAGTTTTTACTGAAAAACTTGAGCAAACAAGCAGCTAGGAACACGTTAACAAGCTGCTAACATGAGTGCCCTGGTAATGAGCTAAGTGTTGTGCATTTTTTAATCAGTGTTTTCTCAGTCCTAATGCACATTCTGGTCCGTTTTGTTCTGTCCTGTTCTACTCTGTCGGTGATTAGGCCTAAAATAAAGGTCCATTTTCCTGGCAGGCGATTAAAATGCATGAGCCCGTCTCTCTGTTCTGCTCTGCTCAGCTCTGTGTGTTTGTCTAAGTGGGTTTGTTAAAAGGCGGCATTAAGCCCTTCTCTTCTGATTACAGCAGAAATTAGCATCACTGTGGGGAGAGGAAAACACAAACCCTGCAGAAAAAAACAACAGAGGGAGGGGTGAGATACAGTGAACGCAAAAGAATAGAGATGATGAAAAACAGCAGAAGAGGAGGAAATGAGCGATAAGGAGAAGAGTCAGTTGAAAATTGTGTGTGTTTTTGTGTCCATGTGTAGGCAGGCCTGTGTGTACAGCCATGTGTGTGTCTGTGTCTGGGTGCATTTGTGAGCATGTGTTGGGTGTTAATGCATTCCTAAACATGTGTGTGTGTGTTTTCTTTTATTCAAATTTCCCCTTCAGATACAAGTTGCTCAGACGTAAAACCCACCAGCCCCTGGCCATCACCACGGTCCCCACGGTAACAGCCATGTCCCCTCCCCCCTCTGAAGATCTCCATCGCTGGCTCCATGTTTACTCCGGCACCAAATTGTTCTACCAAGATAAAGGCCTAAGCAGGTGAGATTACTGAAATGAGCTCTAGAGCAAACGCCGGCGCCGCAGCAAACCGTGTGTGCAGAGCCGATCGGCGAGCTGCCGCTGATGCCGATCTTTTAATACCGCTCAAAGATACATTAAGCAAATATCCCAAAGAATTAAATTGTTTTTCACACAGCGTCCCCTAATCTCAGTTTGGCACTTGGTGGAAGCTAATTTTTTTCCCCCTCTATGCTTGCTAAACGGCTCTGGGTGTACTCTTTGCGGGTTTGTGCTTTATTCAAGTAGTAAACTGACAAACTTTTGAATGTGTCAGCACTTTTTCACTTTGTAGAATTTAAAGGAAAGTACTTTATGAGATGTAATTTGTGTTTGTTCAATTTAACTGGTGATATAGTGACTCTCATAATCAAACAGATAGAAAGTAGACACAACTGAAATTCTGATTCCACATTTTCCTCTCACTTTCATATCTGTTATGTCTCCTCATTCCTTCAATAAAGGACTGATCACATGCAGGTACCAATGTCAGAAGCATTTGTTACTTTTTCCTGCCCAAACTATTTTTGAAAGATTTATAGAACTGCCTTAAATTCAGGATTATTATTATAAATTTTCAGCAACAGAAGTAGCTTTTGACTCACAAGGAAAGTGAAATACATTGTGGCCCAACCTTTCTCTCAACAGATTCACCCGTTACCAGTACCAGTTGGTGGTACATAATGACGTGGGCTTCTCCTCAGGAGAGATCGTTACTGCAGTGACCATGGCAGGAGTTCCCCACCACCTTCCTTCTCTGTCTGCACACGCTATCAATCACACTGCTGTACAGGTCAACTGGACGCAGCCCTGTAAGATTACCCTCTCTCTCTTAAACACATACTCAAGCACAGTAAAGGTTTTTTATGGCTGTATATTCAAAGATGATTCTTCTGTGACTTTCTAATTGACAAAAAGTCATTGTTTCTTTTTGTGTGTGTTTGTTTACTGCTCCCTCACTCTTCTCCTTCCCTTTTCTGTCCCTTCTCAGCTTTGGAGGACCTGCAGGGAGAGGTGGAATCTTACTTTCTGACAATAGTATCAGCCCAGTCAAGCCAAATCTTGGCTTTCCCTCCTGGGATCATCTCCACAGTGATAAGTGACCTTTGGCCCAGTACCACCTATCTGTTGTCAATAAAGGTATCCAATGGAGCACATAATACAACTGAGGCAACCATCAGCGTTACTACAGAGGATGGAGGTATGTATACAGTACAGGTGTGTGATATTTGTCCAACAAATGATTAGTTAAAGTTTGCCTTATTACTTTGGATATGTGTGAGTGTGTCATGGTGCACATGCTGTATGTATACATTATTTGTGTCAGGTACAGTACGTAAATTCAATACAGCCAAGAGGGGGTGTCCGTGTTAATGTGTGCTTCTCTGCAGCTCTGTGCTTCACAGGAGATGTTAAACACATCATGTATTGAGGCATGAAATCAATACAAAGTGTGTGTGTGAGGCAGATTTAAGGTGTTGTAAAATGCTTGTTGGCACCACATGCAGACAAACACTGCACACGTAGTCACACACACAAGCAGACTCCTACCTGTCACACAGGACAGCCAACATGGCAGTTAGCATTCTCATGCTGGCTATAATTTCTGTACTGTAGATATTCTGATATTCTACAGAAAAATACACTTGAATGTCGAAACCAAAACCACCAAAATATGTTATATACTTTTAAAACATTTTCAGTTAGTTAGAATTTTATTTGAGTTTTTACACAATCTCTTTTATCACAGTCTTACTTAATTTCATATGGGGTTTAGTTCATTTTCACAATACCTTTTGTTAGTTTTAGTTTTGTTTGTTGTTGTTAAAGTACAGGGTGTCATAAAGTTTCTCGAATAAAAAAATATTACAAAGGCAATTGATGAGATATCTTAATAAGATTTGTTGCATGTACTCAGTGGTTATTATTAGAGTTTTTGATCACATTACATTTGTGTATTTCAGGTACCCTGTTGATGAAACAGGTAGTGGGAGATGAACCCCAATAAAAAAAGCTACTCCTCAAGAGGAGGCAGAATGTGTATCATGGTTTATTGAAACAGAATGGGATATTCTTTCTGTGGGCTTATGTTAAAGATATCGTGTATGGACCAAAGATACCTAAAGCTAAAGATCACTGATGCCTGACGGTGCTCATGTAGAGGTGTATTAAATTAGGCAAAAAAAACGTCATTATCTACTCCTCATTTTGTAAAAATGTCCACATATTTGCCTTTAATTTGCTTTAGTAATAATTTCAAAATGTAAAGAGACTTTATGAACACCCTGTATAATGTATCAGAAGTATGTAGCTGCATATACATGCAAAATATGTAGCTGGAGAACTGTGTGCAATAGAAGCAGCCATAATGTTTAAATCTTTTAAATTAGGAACTGACTTGAATATTCTATCACTATCTCCCTAAAATAAAACTTGTCGCCTACAATATTATTCCAACCACGGTTAGTTAATATTAGAATGGAGCTGAATAACCTGGTTAAATGGCATTTGAACTACTTCAATATTTTAATCTCTTGTTCTTCAATTCTACACAACTAGCCTGCTTGTGAAAAACAATAGGGATTCATTGTAGACATAGTGCTATCCCCTCAAATGTCAAGTCTGTTCAATTTTTCTGTGGCTCACTGTCATGAGAGTACCAGAATTTCTTTGGTAGTGATGTAGTATAGCTATAAAAAAAACAAAAACTGAAATGAATCTATGTTAATTTTATTAGTTTTTAAAAAGTGAATTTCATTTCAGTTTTATTTTACTTCAACACTATTTTTCACTGCTTATTTTGGTTTAGTTGATGATAATAATCACCATGGTAACATCATTAGGATGCACCCCTGTAATAGAGTTTTCACACCTTTTGCTGCGTAATCTGTTAATATTAGTAATCAGCTGATACTCTTCATCAGGATGTAAAATCTGAGGCTTTGATAGAGTGTATTAAATGTAAAAGGAGCAAAGTAGCAGTCCTCACATATACTGGTATTTTACTTTTCAAGCAGGGTCAACTTTCACTCTCCATAGCTATGAATTGCACAAGCTATCCAACTGTCATCACTACTTTTCTCTCCGTTTCCCTCTTTAACTCTGAGCCCGGTCTCTCAGCATTTAAGTGTTAGCTATCAAATCACTCTATATGTCAGAGGCAGTTCACTGTCTGTTGTTTTCTTTCCGTCTCCGTTTCACTCTCACTCCCTCTTTCTGACCATCTTTCTGTCTCTTTCTCACCCTCACAGTTCTCTTTCTTTTTCAGTATAATCATATGTCAGAGGCCTCTCTCTTTCCCTCTAATCTGAGCAGTATAATAAAAAGTGCATTAAAAACATTAGAAAATCATTAGGTGCTAAAGGCAAAGCATGGCTCGTTTAACTGAGAGGGCTCTGGAGGTAATTTCATTATTTTACAGCCATAAGACTGTGCACACACACACACATACACACACACACAAACCGAGGCGAAATATATTTTAACTAATGCAGCTCAACCCTACCAACCATCCTAACATGGCCTGCAATCTATAGGGCAATGCTAACATCAGGACTAATTGGCAAGAAAAATGTGTGTGCGTGTCTGTGTGTGTATGAGTGGAAGAGGCTCAGAGTGCAGTATTGCGTTGATAATGCCATCCTGCAGTAAATGAAATGTAGAGCAGTAGGTTGGCTTTAGGTAAGTGCATTGGCAGCAAATGAATTGGGTTAACTTCTCTTAGCTGAGTGCATTTTCACTTAGAATAATAGATTGAGTCTATGATTACCTCTCTCACACACCATCTCTCATATTATTTCCCTCTGCTCGCTTCTCTTTAATACTTTTCTTCTCACAACTTGATCTTGTTATACAGTTAGATTAACATTATTCTGTGTTCTCTTCCCACTATGACTTTTTCACAGATTTTATTTTGTCCTCTAGTTGTCAGATTTTTCCATGTCCTTCACTGTCTTTCTCTTCATTTCTTCCTTTTGCCTCTGTATCTTTAACTTATTTCCTATAGGTTACCATATTATATTAATCACCATAGGAGTTTTGGTTTATTATCAGTGTCCTTTGAGGACATGCTGAAAGAGGATTTCTTGGAGAAATGAAATTAGGGAATTAACAGAAGTCAGAGAATTTGATCAACAGGACAGTGAAAGACAGTAAGACTATATAATACCACAATGCAGAATGGTAGAGAACAAGTGAGGGAGCGGGCTGATCATGCAGAATCCATCCATTATTCTTAGTGAAAATGCACTCAGGTAAGTTAACCCAATTCATTTGCTTCCAATGCACCTACATGAACCCAGCCTACTGCTCTACATTTCATTTACTGCTAGATAGATAGATTATCATCTCTGTACTGCACACACACGGACACGCACGATGTCTCGGGCTCTCACTGACGCAAAGGCTCTGTTTCTCTCTGTGTGTCACACACACAAATAGAGATGGCACAGGATGAAAATTTCATGTCACGATTAAAGTAATATAGTGTCATCACAGTTTTTTAAAAATGTGCTTAATAAATTTGTTGAGCTTGAAATAGTTTCTTCCCCATTCACAAACTTGTGTTTTACACACATATATGTACATATATATCACATACCTATAAGCTCTGTGTGTCCCTCTCTATTCCTGTCTCACATGCTCATTTTTCTAAATCTCGTAAAGTAAGGGATATGTGTGTGTATATATATATATAGGCATACTTATAAATCCTGTACAATAATAATAATATTATAAACATATGCATGATATGTACATATATACATACACAGTATGTGCAAAAGTCTTAGGTAGGTGTGAAAGATTTGAAGGCAAAGGATGGTCACACCAAACATTGATTTGATTCAGATTTTTCTTCTGTTCACTCACTTTGCATTTTGATAGTTGATAAAAAAAATAAACTATTGACATTTCTCTTTTTCGAAGCATTCTTGTTTTAGCAGCATTTTTTTCACACCTGACTAAAATGTTTGTACAGTAAAGTATATTCATGAACATTTTTTATTTAAAATTATTAAAAATACTTTGATTTCATTAAACCACCTTACATAAATGGTGAAATAATAAGAACTAATAATTTGAAAAGAAAATAACACAATAGGAGGCACCGTCAGTTAAAATCTATTTTGTATGAAAATCTGCCTTGGAAAATTCTAACAGTAAACCCATCTCTTGCAGCCTCGTTCTTACTGCAAGATTGGTCGTCTATATGTAAAAGCTTACACATGTGTTTAATAATGACCTTGTTTCACGTCCTTACATCCTCATCTTTTCATGCTGTAAAACAATCTTTTGTTCTTCAAGGATTAAACAGTTCTGTGTCTCTTTACCCTCCACAGAGCCAGACGGGATGTCCGCCCCTGAGGTGGTTCCAGTTAACAGCAGCACGGTTCGTGTGCTTTGGTTCCCTCCTCTGCGGCCCAACGGAGCAGTTACTGGTTACTACATCTACCTTAATGACCAGCTTCATGGCAGTGTAGACAACAGCTCGGGGTCCTACCTGCTGGGAGACCTGCTGCCTTTTACTGTCTACAACGTGCAGGTACACACTCAAACAAAAGCACATATGCACTCCCAAATGCACACACACACAAACGTGCATTATGTGTTTGTCTGCTGTGTTTGTGTATTTCAGGTGGAGGTGTGTACTGTTTATGCATGTGTGCGGAGTAATATTACTCAGACAACTACTGTGGAGGACCTGCCTGTTGACCTGGCCGTACCACACACAACTGTGATCAGTCCCAGGTAATAAAAAAATGTCTGAAGGTCCTTTTTTTTTGGTTATTCTTTAACTTTGTGCATTTCTGTCTGAATGAAAGTCTTTCATGTGAACCATTTCAACCAGAATGTTGCCATTTTTCACGGTTAATTAAACTCTCTAGTCTTTGGTTTGACTGTAGTAATCATTAATGTTTATCAGCAGAGAAAAAGATTGGTTTGCATGTTTGACACAACAGAATCAATGCAGCTGGCACTAACAGTGAATAGTGGAGATGTTGTCGTGTGAATTCAGCACATGATGTAGGCTAGGTACAACAGGACTGCTGAACTCAGTACTAGTAATCTGTATATCAAGAAATTATAATTTCTTTCAGTTTTAGTTGTACTTTAAGACTCTATGGGTAAACTTTGAACCCTGCAGCCCTTAAAGACACCTTTATTGTTGCATGTATTTATCTTCAGTAGTCTATCAAGATGAAAATACAGATAAGCATGTGCTTAAGCGTTAAAGTATTCTGACTATGGAATGTAATCAGAATACCTTGATGCTTTTTATCAGCTTAAAAAAAATTTACAAAATATTATGTAAAACTGACATTTTTTTTGCCGTGAGTTCAATTCAAAGACATTTCACATGCACTGCTACCAACGTTTGACCTAACTCTGCAAATCTTACAGTTACAGAGGAAGTGATGATTTGTGGATTATATCCTGTCAAGGAGTCCGTGGAAGTTGTAACTCTGTGTGTTACTACACAGGTCTTTCCCCTGCCAAAGATGTCAGGGATAAAAAAGAGGAAAATCAATAGTGAGAAGTGTATAAAGACACACACGCCCTGACACTGTAACTCAACTTTGTCAGCCATTAACCATGCATGAATGCATGTGTGTGGGTTTGGTATGACAAAGTTTGTGTGTGCCTCACGATAGTGTGAAAGGAGTGTGAAGGAGAACATACCCCCATCTCTCTCTCTCTCTCTGT
>CAFUXE010000838.1:136861-153281 GCA_903364295.1 Serranus cabrilla | reverse complement strand
CTCTCTCTCTCTCTGTCAGGGCCGTGAGGCTGGACTGGTCCCGTCCAGGCAGACCCAGTGGGATCATGCTGGGTTACGATGTCTTAAGAAGGACCCTGAGGTCATGTGCCGTTGAGTCAACAGGGGTCACATCTCCTGAAGGGGAAGAGTCAGTTGGTGTCAGGTTCAGATGTTCATACCTGCAGTGTCCTGCCAGCCATGGTGTGTGTGGGATGTCCTGCTTCAGTCCTGACACTCAGGTGATTATGTTCTGGTCATTTGGTACCTGTTTCATCATTGGTATTCTGTATGAAGGGAGCAGCTATGGAATGAACTTCATCTAGTTGTGTTATTGATCAGATCAAATGCATTTTGTAAAGAAATTACTACATTAGTTGACTTTCATCCATCAGCATCCACGTTCATCAAACGAAAAAATGCAAGAGTCAGATTTCACTTAGCATGTGACGAGAGTAAGGAGAGTTGACCAAAAAAATGATTACAGAGGATTTGGTGTCAAAGCTTAAAGCAATAACACCAATTTTAGATTCAGCAATATTTCAGATGGTTTCTTATGGTTTTTGTAATAATAATGAATTTAAAGCATTTGTTTTATTCAAAGTAAAAAGAAGATATAAAGTGTTAAAGATCAAAGGAAGTGCCTCACAGAATTTGAGTCATTGTCAAATATCTTTTTGTAATATGTCCGGAGTAATCACTGACGTCTTTATTATTCGGTGCTGTTAATTTATGTAATAAATGAAATACTTTTGGAAATGCAAGACAAAACACAGATGTTTATAATGGATGTTTTGTGAACGGTGCATTTTGAGGGTTAATATTTCTCCTCTCTCCTGCTCTGCCCTGCCATGTTCAGTCTTTTATCTTCTGCTGTAATCCTCTCTCCTCTGCCCTTTTCACCTGAAAGCCAGAGCCTCTTTTAACTAGAACTTGTCATGAGTAATCATAAAAACATTCAATGTACAACAACAAGAATGTGTAAAACAAGATACAAGTCCAGGGTCTTTGCTTTGGCTGCTGATCTGAAGTGGAGAATACATTGTTGCTGTGTACTCCCTCAGGATATTAGTCACCAGACCTCAGACACACACACACACACAAAGAAACACAGAGACCCACAAACACATATCCTCTTCCAAGCCCATGCTATTTAAGTGGCATGCACGGTCATCCTCGCAGTGATTAATTCCTCTAAACAGATTAACTTGTCATATGCATTCACTTCCATCCTTGTGTCATTGAATGCCAGCCAAGTTGGCACAGTGACACCGTCCGCCATACATTTACCCCCACAGCACCCAAAGGCACAAACAATAACAACATTTAAGCTCACATGTACAAATACACACAGACACACCTACTTAAGTATTGCAAGTGGACAGGGAGCACAGAAAAATCCCCTTTATCACAAACATCCACTGTGAATTGGAATCATCATTGGAAACTGTTGAAAAAAAATCTAATTGTTGTTATTGTTTGTGTGAATTTTGTTCACTCTTCATATGTGCCTGCACTTTTCTGTCAGGTGTGCTGCGATGGACAACTGTACACCAAGAAACCACATCATCATTGCTGTGAGAGCAGCTACCTGAGTTTGAGGAATTCTTCCGATCCAGTCTGCTGTAATGGCAAACTGCTCCCGGCTCTCCCTGACCACGAGTGCTGTGGAGGATACTATGTTCATGTAAAAACAAGTGAGTGTCACATCACTTGATATGTTTCCACCTATATGGGATTTGTTCTTTTCTACATGACGTGTGTCTAATCTTTTCCATGTCGTTCAAGTGTTCCCTTTATCTGTCCTTGTCTTTGTAGATGAAAACTGCTGCCCCGACCACTCGCAGGGCCGGGTCTCAGTGGGGCTGGGTGACAGCTGCTGCGGGGGGGTTCCTTACTCCATCAAAGGCGGCCAACTCTGCTGTAGTGGGAGCCTCCACGATGGCTATGGAGTCCAATGCTGCGGAGGCCGGATTGTAGATGATACACTGGTGTGCTGTGGTGATGCTGAGAGGGGTGAAGTGTATACATTTACCCCAGGTGAGTGAAGGAAATACACTGATACAAACATACACTATAATCCACTGTTGGTACAATATCTTTATATTTTTGGGGAAATGAAAACATTCTGTGGTGATTTAAGGTTTTTGCCCCAGAATGAAAGCACTTGAGAAAATCCTTTTCTGAAAAATCTCATCAACAAAAAGGCCCTTTGTTCCTAAAATTTGTAACTCTTGTCCAAAAAGGATTTCTATCCGAGTTTAGTCCTTCGTGACATGTTAAAGTTTATGAGGGGAATAGAGAGTAAATGATAGGACAAGAGAGAAAAGCAAAGAGGGTTGAGGTAGACACATGGTGCAGGAACGTGGGGTCGTTTCCCTTTCTTCCTCTCCCGCAGTGTCCCAAAGCACCCGGATACCATGGCACAGATGGGACTGTGCATGTGTATGTACGTGTGTGTGTGTGTGTGTGTCTGTGAGTGTGGGTGTATGTGTGTGTCATTAGACATCTTTGTCATGGCAGATGATGATGAAACACACTCGGGATGGCACCGTTGAGGGCACTGCCAAGCACACAGCAGGACAAATACACACCCATTCTCTCTTCTTCTCACAAACACATACACACAAACACACTTCCACACATATAGACATACTACATGCACCCACACATGCACACAAACACACACACAAAGAGTCAACAGGGCGCCCTCGGCAGGGTTCGCTTAGTGTTGAGTGCCAGAGACAGACACGTGGACTCTATTCATCACACATAAACAATGGCCCATATGGGCAGGCCTATAGTACTCCATTAGCCAAGCCGCAAACACACAGACACACACTCACACACACACATACAAGCTCCTTACCAACACAAAAATACATACATTTGCTGACAAAAAAAGTTTCTAGAATGCACAAAAACAAATTCCTTATTTCTTGTCTTTTCATGAAGTTGTCAATGTTGAGTTTTCACTCTCAAACACTGATCTGATGTACAGAGCAATGCTTGTGAAGTTGACATGTAATTTGGGAGCATTCTGCTCCGACATACTCTGCTTCCCTTTCCTCTCCTTCACTAGATCCTCTTTTCTCTTCCAACTGAGCAGGATATATGGTCATCCTTCATTTGAGGTGGCCTCCCAAGGAGTGCATATGCTCCCCACCTCCTCTTCCTCTCCATCTTCTTTTGTTATTTATTTCACATCTCTTCTGCTCCTTTGTCATCTTCTCACTTACTTTTCCTCAACTTGTTTCCCCACCCTCATTCTTTTTCCTCTGGCCTCTTGCTCCCCCTCTCTTCTTCTCCCACCACCTCCTCTTCCTCCTCGCCTCCTCATCCTACCCCCCCTCTTCCCCCCTCCCTTCCTTTATGTGCCCCCTTCCCATCCACTCATCAGTCATTAGCGTTAGCTTCCCCATCGAGAACATATGGTATGATGGATCGTAGGGCTAGCGGCGCTAGCAAGGCTAAGGGCCATTTGCCGGGTGCACTGCGCTGTCGGGGAGCCCTGGGGCCGGCTATGCAACCTCGACCCCACACGTCTGTTTCAAGACACTCACACTAACACACACAACATGCACACAGCAACACCTATTATAGGATAGGCTACTTAACCTTGGCACCACTCACTCTCATTGCTGCCTCGCACCATGTCCAGGGTTTTGTATTTTTAATGATGTAGTGAGAGACAAATCTGTGAAAGAAAGAATGAAAGAAAATACAAGCAAGAGAAGACAAGTTAAATCGTAAAAATACTAAATACATTTAAAAAGTAAAAAAGGTGGTGGACAGAAAAAAGACTTCAAATAAAGTACAATTTATTACACACTATAGTAAACACTTAGATAACAATTTACATCATAAGAAAGTCTGAAAAATATAAAGAAATAATAATAAGATAAGAGATAATAGAATATATTTATATATTTATAATATTATTTATATCTATAATAGATAAAAGATCATATGAGAGAAAAGAAAAAAGAAAATAAAGTCTTAAAGAACGAAAGAAAGAAAGAAAGAAAGAAAGAAAGAGAATTAAAAATGTAAAATATGCATCAAATAAAGGAAAGTGAAAAAACAAAAAGAGGGGGAAAGTGAGTGAGAGAAAAAAACCCGGAGAGAACAGAAGAGTGGTGAAGAGCTAGATGGAGCAGATTAAAGGAGGAGTGAAGGGTATCCCATTGTGCCCAGCTGATAGACTAGGTTAGGCTGATGTGATTATGGGGTCCCTGAAGTGCGATCTATCACACATTACCGTCCACACTGTCAACAACCATACACACACACTGCAGGGGAACAGCAATGCCAGGAGACAGCCGTCTGGCAACAGATACACGTACCGGCTTGCATGCTCACGTGCACGCGTAGAGATACACACCGGCATCCACACACAAACACAGCAACCACCACACACACTCATGTAGCATGCATGTGTATACACACAGAATTGGATCCACATGTATGCTGATATGAAAAAAATGCAACACACAGCTGTATGTGTACACACACATGCACACACACACATGTGCTCAAGACTGTTTGAAACAGGAAATTAGTGTAAATCAGGTGAAATAGAATCAGGGTCAGAAGCATCACCTCACCCAACCTGTCCACAAAGAAACAAACACAAAGCTGAGCCAGTGCAGAGTTCTCATGAAGCGCTTATCTGTGTGATAACTAAGTTGTTCTCATTCCTGTCCACTTTCAAACAATTATAGAAGGTGTCATCATCAACATATCTCATAACGATTCCATTTTTAATCAGTGCAGCTATCTACAACAGCCGCATAATGCTTTGAACCGCACTTTGCGGTGCTTGTGCTTGTGCTTTTGGTGTTTGACACTGAAAACAAACCAAGCGGCAGGAAAGTGAAGCCTGCGGCGAGCTGCCACGCAATGTTTATGGAAAGTTGTGGCAGCCATTTTATTCTCTGGCAAAGTGCAGCCAAACCAGTGTTGTGTTTCAATTTGAATACTTCCGTTAGTACATTTCGATGCAGTGCCCCGTGTACATTATGTAATTACTTGTGTAGTGCACACATTTTGTCAGGGAAGTGTTGTATAAAAGCGCACATAGCCGTTATATGCCTACCAGATCGGTAGATCAACCAGCCATGGACGTTACTACGGATCAGCAATAATTCCATTCAGACTGATGAATGAACCCACAAATTATGTGTTTCAATTGTGACCGCTGCAAAAGGCTATTAGCTACTCTGTCCTGCATTTTGTTAAACCTATGAGGGTGAACACAAATAGAGACACAGCATAAAAGTTGGCAGTGAATAACAGTCAAATAATACTTGCAGATATTGCGATCATGGAGTCCTGTGACATGTTGACCGATATTACAAATAATTTCTTCCCATCTCAAACACATGGACACGCCTCCCAGCTGCAGAAAAATGTAACCACTGCAGTGAGATGCACTTCACTGCTGCTTCAAATCTATTTTATTCCAATTAACAAGCAGAACTACATCAAACCTGTATCTTTATGTGTCTTTATTCAGACCTACTTAATGTATTGTGTGAAATCGCAGGCCGTGCTTCTGCTCTGGCCAGTTTTAGTCTTTGGGGTATTATTGAGATGGTCTCTGTAATCCTTTCCTCAGCATTCTCTAGTAGTTATACAATAACACAAAGTCTCCATGCTAAATCCCTCCCTTCCAAATCTGCCAGTTTGTTTAAACAGCTTTCATTTCACTTTCAAGTAGATTAAATACTGTTTGTTTTTGGACAGGAGTGCCTCAGTTTTCTTGCAGCATTTCCTCCTGGGCAGGTTTGAGACCAACTTTTAAGCTCTTCATTTGCTCCTCTTTTCTTCTCTCTCTGAGTTTGTATGTAAGATGTTTAGCTAAGACTTAGGTGAGATTAGATGGTGTTTAAAAGAACGTGTGTGGTGTCTTTGGCCTCCCGTTGCTCCCTGACTCTCCCAAAGTCCCCTGCCTCACTGTGCGCGCTCCACTAATCATTTCCCCTTCACACTTTTTCTTTATAGTGTGCAGTTCTTTAACTCTTCCATCTGCCCTTCAACCCCGCCTTCTCCATTTCTCACTGTGGGTGCTACCACAAATGCCCTCCCCACCTCACTTTTTTCTTAAAGTAAGTGAATCTCAAAAATGTATGCATTTCTTTAACTCCTTCCCTCACTGCCTCCCTCTGTCCCAGCTCAGCAGGCCCCATCCAAACGTTCAAGGACAAATCTGAATATCCCTTTTCACCGTTTAAGTGTTAAAAGCCTGGCGGTGCCGGGGTGTTATCTTAACGCGCCTTGCCGTGCCATCATCAGAGCGCGTGATGAAAATGGCTGTGATGATGCTAAAAGAAAAAAAGAGGAGGGGGAGAAAAAGTAATAATCAAATATGTTTTTCAAGGGCACAGTGACCATTTGCTGGAGGGAAATTATCCCAGTAGTTAAGCTAGCTCACTCAGAGCCTGGCGGAGTTGTGAGAGTGGATGCGTTTGTGTGTATAAGTGTGTGCAAGTGTGCATGGTTTATTACTTCAACTTGGTGCATGCAGGCTTCACTTTCTGTATGTGGCTGTCTCATTCTGTACATGTATCTGAACATGTTTGCATTTTTACATGTTTCTTTATGACATACATCCCTCACATGTCCTTTCGTTGTTTCTGCCAAAAGATTCTCATCAGGTTGTGCATGTGTGTCTGTGTGTGTTTATCATTGCCAAAAGCCTCTCATCAATGATGGGTAGCAAATGGCCAACAGTAGTGCATTCCAAACAGCAGCGTCTGGCTGCTTTAGAAGATCGAGTACTCTCTGAACACAGGAAGACATTTCTCTCTCTGTTAATGTATTTATGATGATGGCTTTTCTATTAGGTTTACTTTAATGACTGGCAAGAATCAAACCAGAGGCTGTCAGAACGTGGAGATGAGGACAGTCTGTGTGTGTGTGTGTGCGTGTGCGTGCGTGTGCGTGTGCGTGTGCGTGTGCGTGTGCGTGTGCGTGGCTGGTAGCTGGTGCCAAAACTGCAATTTCTCTAATGGCCTCTTGAGGCTGACTCCAGCGGCAAGTCAATTCCCATAGACCCCCATGTTAAAATGCCAAACTTTCCGTTCCGAAAACAGTTTTGGTATCTATATTTCTTGGTTTACGACAACTGTAAGAACTGTACATTTTGTTATTTATTAATATATTTACCTTTAAAGTTATGTGTAAGTGCATAGCTGCTTTGGATGAGTGCCGTCACAGATTACTTGTTTAGCAACCAGGCTTTACTCCACCCACGCTCCACCTTTTTTGCCCATTTGTGGATAAGCCAAGAGAAAGGAGTCCGACACTAAGATAGAAGCAACCAGAGCCACCTACATCGAGCTTCACAGTGGCTCTCTAGGAAGCTGCATCCATCATTTTATACAGTCTATGACCATCATTGTATCAAAAATAATTATAATGAATTAAATTAAATCCGTGTGTCTTAGTGCTTTGTGGAATTTCCCTCAGTTGATGGCAGCAAAGGCTGAGTGATCTGATGCCTCTTCATGTCATGCATTACCTCACACTGCCTCCAGTCTTCTGCTAAAAGTTGCACTTGAGCCCAGAAGTTCTTTATTCTGACACCAAGCATCCCATGCCCCTGTGGAAAAGCAGGAGGTTATCTCCACTGGAGATGCACTCGAGGCTTGGAAGCGTTTACACAGACACATAGGTGCTTGAGAAGCTCTACTTTTTGACCTGCATGTTTGGAGCTTCGTGGTGCTACATGGAGCCTCTGCTACATCCCCCAGACTCATCAACTCCCAGATCACATTAATGACAGTGATGGATAACCTGAAGGGGGCAGGCTGTGGGTCATTGTGTTGTCAGCTAGTGTTTCAATGTCTCTGGGAGGGTTGAGGGCAGAACTGGTGTAGGCAGAATGTGTAAGGATTGAATAGTTGAAGGCGAGTGCTCGAGAGTCTGTCTGTCTGTCTGCTGTAAAACATGCAATGCTCATTTCTACTACAAAATACACTATGTTCAGGTCTTTATTTTCACATTTTTATTTGTTTTTTTCCTGTTTTATCACCTCGTTAAACTCTTTTAGTTGTTGATCTCTTTGTCACTGTTACTAGTTTCATCTCAGTCCCTGTCTCTCACCGACACCTTAAACACACACACACATGAACAGCTGCTTGCTGTGTCTCAGTTTTTAGTGATTCCCTGTAGAATGGTGAAAATAAAGCTGCCACCAAAGCATTTCCCTAAACTCCATACACACCCAAACACACACTTAAACAATCACTCAAGACCCATACATGCAAGGATGCACATGCACACAATGTCACACACATGCCCAGCTGGTAATGTTGTTGAGATGGAAAAAAAAAAGACGTCGAAAGACAACAGGACAACCAGTCAGCTGGGAAAAGTGTAAGTGTGTATTTGTGTGTCTATGATTATGTGTGTGTGCTTGCTGCCCCATCATCCACGTGTGTGTCCACAGGGGAACACTGTGCACTGTGTGAGAAAGTCAATCCACTGCGATTTCATCTCTCGACATGGCATATAGTCTGGCCCCTCTGGAGCACAAAGTGCGCACGTGCACACGCACACACACACAGAAGCACCAACGCTCCTTGCTGCAGTGAGTTAGTGTATGCGTGTTTGTGTAGTAGAGCCCAACTGAAACTGGATGTTTTAGCCTGATACCATTTATTGAGTTTGATGAGAGCTTATGTAGTTTTTAACACACCCTGCCATTGTTTTCATCAGCAAATTTTTTAGCCAATTTAGCCATTTTTCATAACCAGAAACTGTAAGGAATTATTTTGAGATTCAAATTCCCAATTCCTATAAACAAATATGGCTGTCAAACACTTCAGCACTTCATCCTTCAGAAAAAAGTAACCAAATATAACCTCAAAAAAGGGATATTTCATAAATCACTATTGTAAAATTTGCATTTAACAGATCCTGTAAAAATAATTTAGTTCTAAGCTTCCAAGTGAGAGCTGGGAAGCCATGAATGACTTGACAGCGTTCATTACACTTTAATGACCCCTGACATACATTGCGCTGTACACTAACTATGTTATACAATAACTACATCGTGCACTACGACATATACTACACATACCCCATACACTAAATGCACAATGCTATACACTAGTAGTGTAGTATATTACACGATGCTGTACACTGTGCCAAACAATACAGCGTACACAACACTGTGCAGTACACTACGCCAAACATTTCTACAACATACAGGATGCCTAACTCCATGTTGTTCACATACACTATGCTATACACAAATCCATACTCATTCAAACACCTACACTGTCTTCACTTCTTTTATATGTTTTATCAGGTGTGCAGCCATATGGACCTTTCATGGATCAGTTTGACACCCATGCAATTCAAATTTAATAGTTTCTTCCATGAAATGTATTTTTACTAATTAGCTAACATCTACGCCAATACCAATACATACATCAGCTAAAATCTCCCAAAGCATTGTTTGCATATAACTACGTTAACTTATATGTCTTTGCTGTTGTCTGTGTGGGAGTGTGTGTACGTGCAGTTGTTGGCACCAGTCTGTGTTGATGAAAGCTTCTTCAATGTGACTGTGTGTGTGCTGCTATGTATGCACACAAACTGAATATGTGTGCACTTGCTCTGGACTTTGTGCCAAACCCCTTGTAATATATTCAGGTATTTAAAAGTGTTTGGTTTGTTTAAAGTTGTGGAGGGGTTTTGGTCTCCTAGAGAGCTCGGATAACCCTAATCCACAACACACATTTTTATCAGTAGTTCATTGGCAGGGCTAAATATTGACTTATCATTAAGTGGAATGACTGAAACCCTAATAATAATTCACGTTGTCTAAGCACCTTGTGTTGACGCGGCGCTCCCGATGCTATTAACGAATGTATGCAAATCCAACGTAAATCTGAAGATTAGGGCTGAAGCATTCTGCGATGCAAGAGAGAAAACAAGAGGTGTGTGATAAAATATTGTCAACACACACACACACGCACATGCATACGCATGCACAAGCATAAACAGCTCGCAGAGAGGAGGAGAAAACGGTAGATGTGCGTTTCAAAACGTTAACACAAATGTACAAGCATGTCACACACACCCATACACAGATAACGCTTACAAAGACAGGGATTGGATTTCTGCTGAATGGGTGATAATACAATAGTGAAGTTTAGCTGCAGAACAGTAAACAAACCATGTAGACCTATGAGCTGAGTGGATGCAGAGAGGCTGAGAGAGCTATGGTGGAAGGGAAGGAGGGAAAAGAGCTGGAAATAAAGAGGACATACAGATGATGACGAGACAAACGGAGGAACAAGTGGAGTCGTGGTCAAGAAACATGATGGAACAGAGAGCTGTAGACGGGTGATGGGTGGAAGCTACTTTAAAGGCATCGTTTTAAAGCTTTGCTTTTGTTTTTCATCCAATGTCCTCATATTAGAAACTAGAGTCAATGTGGAGTTATTGCACCACAAAGGATTACTCGGTTAGCCAAGTAACTTCTAATATATCATGCAACAACTTCTCTGAACATTTGTTGCCTAATAAATGCATTGTATGTACATGCCTCCACAGAGGTCAGGCTGAAAGAAAAAGGAGATGGGCTGGTAAATGGGGTTTCAATTAGATAGGAAAACCAATGCTAAAATACAATAAAATGATATTCCTTTCCTTTTATGGTCCAAATATGTAATTTCAGTAGCTGACTACACAGAATATGGCAAAGAGTAGTTTGACTACTTCAAACACAATGCAAATATGAATGTATTTGAACCACCAGCAAGCCTATGTAAAACGTAGTTAAACTACTAATTTAATTACATGCAAAACAATACTCTCCAATATTAAGAGAAGCATGATAATGTACTGAGGAGAGAGAAAAGGAGGGAGTAAGAAGGTAGAACTTGTATCGAGAAGACAAAGACTGTTGTGGAGATGAGGAAATGTAGGTGAAGTTAGGGCTGCAGGGAGAAAAGAAGGATCAAGGAAAGAGCAGATGGAGGTTGGGGAAGAACTCCTGACCTACAGTTCACAGGTGATAAAGTTAGCAGGAAAGGCATGTGAGAGACCGAAGATATGCAGAGAGATATACAGAGCCATGTTGAACGCTACATGGAAAGACAGTCTGCCTGCTAGGGAGTAAATGAAGGGGAAGCAAATGAGTAAAAATTGTGAGTCGCATAGGGCCTGGTGTCCGGATGGAAGGGAGGAGTAAAGGTGAGGATGCCGAGAGGACGAGGGATGAGTGGAGAGAAGCTATTTTGGAAAAGTGTTGAGCTGTTTATTTGCACGTCATTGAAGCTGAAGTAAGGCGCTGGGGGAATTGGCCACCAATCCCCCGCTCTGCAACAGCTGCCGCTGCTAAGTGAGTTACTAGCCGTCAGACTGCCTTTATGTCTCACAATCACACACACATACACATGCATTTTCCTGTCACATGTTGCCCGTGATGGATGCGGTGAGGATATAATGCACTGCAACAGCACAGGAGAAAATATGTGCCATCCTCCACTTTTGGCCTTCAAGTGAAATGATTGCTTAAATGAACAGCATTTCATGTGCGCAAAGAGTCAACGCTGATTGGGTTGTTAAACAATAAGTTATTTATCACTCCACAACTAGCCGCAGCCCCATTAAAGGGCGAGGCCGTGATACAAAGCAATGACTTAGTGTTTAATGTCTGCTGTCAAATAAAATGGGCAACACAGCTGGGGGTAGATAGTGGCACAGATCAGCATGTCATCAACGGTTCGGGTGAATTTGCTAAATACCTCATGAAAGTGAGATTGTTTTAAGAATAAACTAAATAATCACAGAAGACCAAGGGGTTCTTGTAATATTTCATTCTTATACAAAATGAGAAGCTTTTTTCTATTTGACTCTCATTAAAATACAATTTGTCCTTTTTCCATCAGCACAGTTATGATATTTTAGTTGAGCCGTGCCGAGCCGTGCCGGGCTCATTTGTATTTTCAACGCATCCTCGCAGCAGGGGGTTACTTTGCTGACTCAGTATTATAGCAGGACAATATTATAGCCCTAATCCATTGCAAGGCCAAAGCTTGACAGTCCTTCCCCCTCAACTGAGCGAAGACGTCAGAGTAACCAGATTGACTCAACTTGTGTTATTAGGAGAGCCACTGGAGAGAGGCACAGTGTTTACTCTCTTTAATCTTCAGCTTTCATTAGTTTGGTAGCAGCTCTGTAAGAGCTGCTGTCAGCTTTGTATCACTCCATGACCCAACCTGAATCTAAATGACAAACACTGAGCTTCTCTTTTATGTTGGGGTGTCACATTACGCACCTTTCTCTAAATGGGCAAATCAGTGTTACATTTCCAAATAGATCTCAAAATAGACTTCTTTTTTGGCCAGAATGATGAAGAACTTTTTACTTGTTCTAAAGACCAGATCATTCCTTTCTTCACCTCGACCTCAAATGTGCAAAACAGTTTTAATTTGTCACACATCTAAAGTGACTCAAGTTCTTTGAATTTGAAATATGAAGCGCTGGGGAATGTGCAGAAACATGCTTGATATTTGATATTCAGCTGCAAAACATTTACAGGGAAATGGAGTGATAGCATGTATTTTAAATGTCACCTTGCTGCTGAAGGTGAAGTGGTAGCAGAAGACATCACCTATCACTGTCAGAGATGGCAGCTCTCAGAAAAACACACTTCCTCTCCCCCTGCTCTCTTCCGACAGCACAGTCTGAATATTTCTGCCGTATGAAGAGATGAATAAAGGAGGGGTAAAGAGGCATGCAGGGGAGGAGAAGAGAGGAGGATGTACGTAAGAGTTGATAAGAGAAGATGCACACGAATATTCAGAGCAGCGCAAATACAGTTTCTTTACAAATGGTGAAATAGAGGTTGAAGAAATGTAAAGACAATACAGTCCAGGAGAGCAGAGGAGAGGTTATGGAGGAAGGACAGGAGAAAAGACAGAAAGGGGTCCTGGAAAGCACGCCCGGCCTATGTGTGGTGATTTTGAATTTCAAAATATAACTACAGCATATAAATTATATCAGTTTTAATCTGCAAATAAACAATGGAAGGTGTTCCATAAAAGATGATCCCTGCTAATATAAGATCAGAAATGAAAAAAAGTGTATTTATTTGAAACAGTAATATGATGCATGTTTTCTTGCCTTTAGGTTTTGTCTGCTGTGGACAGGAGTATTTCAACTCTTCAACCTCTCTTTGCTGTGTGGGTGATGACGGATATCCCACAATGCACCCTGCTGGCAATGCCACAGTGACACTGCAGTGCTGTGGGTCAGAGGTCATTCATCAGGAAGAGGAATGCTGCAATGGGATTGGCTATGACCCTCAGCGACACGTGTGTGCTGACAAACCCACACCGGGCCTGTTGATAGAGGTGTGTGTGTGTGTGTGTGTCAGAGAGAGAGAGAGAGTGGGTCTCATGCAGGAATATTCCCCTAAAGTTATCTTTTATTTTCTCTCTTATGCTTTCAAAGAAGTACCAAATTTTCTGCTCTTACCCAGGTGTGCTTATTGATGGATCCCACTAGATTATAATTGTTTATTAACAAAGGTAACGCCCCCTAGACCCAATATAGGGGTATGCTGTGATAAAACAAGATATTTTGTTCTTTTGAGTGATCTCGACCACACAATTTTCCCTTCAGCAATAATATTGGTGAATCCCAGAAATTAAGGGAAACTACCAAAATAACAACAAATCCTTGATACAAACAAATATAAAGGGAAATTGGTTCCTATATCGCTTCCAGCATGAAACATAAAGGTTTCTCCAGCATGAAACATTGGTTTGTGTATCTCTTTATTTTTATCTTTACATTGGTAAGTCAATTCATTTTCAAAGATGGTAAAATCCTCTACCGTCTAACCGTCTGACTGAACAACCACATAGGTTGTTTGTCCCCTCAAATACGCCCTACAATGGGCCACACTTTCTCATATCTAAACAATAGTCACTGTTTTAAAAATGTGGTTGATGTTGTCAAACTGTCACAGTTTGGTTAGGTTAAGGCAACAAAAGTACTTGGTTAGGTTTAGGACACAACGTTACTTGGTGAGGTTGAGGAAAAATCATGAATTGGGTTTGTTATGTTAGGTACATAGTTACTTTAAGTTCAAAGTCCTGTGTTTATTTGACCCATCCCTTCCCAGACGTCCTCCTGACACGGACTTTGTTGCTTTTTACCTCCCAACAAAGTCCCTACAGCCACAAGAGATCACTGCCTAACAGTAAGCCTTAATATGGGTCATAATTAGCTGCCTGTACAGAAGTCTTATGGGGGTATTTTTTGGGGGAGGGCAGGCTGTTCTCCAGCAACCACATTTCCAATATTGGTAGCATTGTTTTGCTTTCATGTTTTGTATTTAACAAGCACAGTTGAATGATAACATTAATTTAATTAGTCTTTTAAATTTGTTGTATCTATACTGCCTGTATATTGTTTATGAGTGGAAGGAAAAGGAGGAGAAGTGGAATTAATTAATTGCATTTGTAAGTAACAAGTGACTTCCATACTCCAGAAATGAAAAATTTTGAAAAAACAACCCTTACACATCTAGTGGAGGTTGGTTTTCCTCTCTTTCTCTTCTCTCTCTCCCGCTCTCCCAAACCCACACTCATTGTCACATCAGGAGTTGGGGACTGGGCCATCTTCCATTTATCAACTGGGGTCATGTGGTGTTTGTGTGTTCCTAAGTCAGCATGAGACAGGCACACACATACACACATACACAAACAGAGGCACGCACACACGGGGACAAAGGGTAGGAACTCTCATTAGCTCTAATGATGTCATTAAGGACCATGCTTACCACACACAAACACGTATAAAGCTGCATGTTGCTGCGTGTTAGAGGCAGAGAGACAATCCAGAATGTATGTAAGATAACAAAAACTTTTAAACTGTTTGTGCAATCATGCAACATTTTTAATCTCATGGTTTTACTTTTCTCTTTTTGTCTCCTCCCCCTGACTAACTTTCTCCACCTTTATCTGTCCGTCCCTTCTTCCGCTGTGCAGCACCAGTGTTTGCAGGGTGCTGTCTGTCCTGTAGCTGCAGCATCTACAGCTTTCTGTGGCTCCTGTGACCTCGATCCATCTACGACCGCCTGCACATGGGTCCTGTCTGCACACACACACCCTGACACACCCTCCACAACACACTCACCTTCCACCAACGCCACACAGGAAACTCTCACTGGGGTCCAGTCTACTCATACAAACAGAAGCCAAAACACATACAAAATACATACATACAGTCACACTGAGAACCTGCAATTTAGAGGAAGCCTGTGCTCGTCACACGAGGAGGTCGTGTACAGCGGAGATGCCAACAGATACACCTACACAGGTAAACTGTGTGTTAGTGTGTGTTTAGACTGCCGTTTAGAGATATTTCTAAACTAGTAATTTTCCAAACTATTTAGCATACATACTTTTTTAAAAAAAATGTTTTATTTATTGCTTTTTTTTAGCCTTCAGGGGACAGCTACTGTATTTGACACAATTATTTAGTCACCAAAAAATTGGCTGTGATATCCTAGAGGACAAAAAGGTTCAAATCAAAACATTTTATTATAATGCTATATTATTTTCCATGTTCACTGAGTTAAATATTTTAACAAATGTAGGTATTTATTCATTTTCAGAAATTAAAAAATGTAAATGCTAATTTATTTACCTAATACAACAAACATTAACACACTCATTTCAAAATAATCTTTATACTAAATGCTAGGGGATGTTTTTATGTATTCACATTCAACATTGATTTTCAATTTTCTTTTTTTCATAACAGCAGCAATAACCTGAGAGGAAAATAACATGTATTTACCCCATAAAGACTCAAAAAAACACATGAGAAAATGTCTCATCAGGTGTAAAATTGTCTCTAGTTTGAAAGCCTGCTTGGATAGGATGTATGATTTTATGCTGTAAAGGCCATGGAACAAAAATGTTGCTTTTAATGGGATTCATTTATGTTTATTGTATTTTGGTCACACAGGTAAAGACTTATTATTAGATGGTATTGAGCTTTCAAATTAAAAAAAAAAAATGCTCACATCCTGATGCAATAACATATCCAAAATGTAGAAAAAATGCCCCCAAAGCAAGATAATTGTTTTCCTTGAATATCTTCTCTTCAAATCTAACCAATTGCTCATTAATCGAGCACGATTTTCACTATTCTTCACTGTAATCTCCATCAGATATGTTGTACAGCATTGGGTATCCCAAATATAAGTTGATTGTGTGTCAGTTAGTGATCTGAGCAGCTTGACAGATTGCTTTCCTGGGAATGAGAAACAGTTGTTTAGTCAAGTCAACTTACCAGAGTGACTTTACACAAATAGTTTTCTTAGACCTTCTACAATATAACATGTTATTGGTGACAAATTATGTACTAAAAATAAAGTCAG
>CAFUXE010000838.1:96991-108141 GCA_903364295.1 Serranus cabrilla | reverse complement strand
TGTGCGCCCGTGTGTGTGTGTGTGTCTATTGTCTTTGGTGATGCATGTAAAGAAATTTGGACTCTACCTGTGGTGCTGGTGCCATCTGTTTGCCAGTGAGGGGCCTGAAAACATACACACACACACACACTGCCCATGGCCTGGTATTCTCCAGGGCCCTTCCTGCAAGTCTGTGCCTTGTCTGATTCTCCAAGCACAGGAAATAACTATAAGCAAGCCCCCTCAAACCAAACGCACACATACATAAGCACAAAAAAAGCACTCAGAGATTCATGCACATACTCTACGTGCACACATATACTACAGTTAACGGATATCATCTCGTCTAAATATGAGCTGGCAGCTCAGTAAGCAGGCTAAGTTCACCCAAAGCTGCAATGGGACATTAGTCAGCAGTGGCATCCTCGCTGCACACCACATGCCTGTATGTGTGTGCTTGTATTTGCGTGCGTGTAAGTATGCATATCTGAAATATATCTGAAAATGCGTCTTGTATAATTATACTTACATGCAGTACTTATCCATTTAAAAATTTATTTGTCTCTGACAAGAGAAAAGATGGGAAGTGAAAAAACAAAAATATGATCAAAAGAAATGAATAGAGATTAAAAAATGACAGAGAAAATGAAGAATGGTGATAAAAAACAAAAATATTTGTAGACTTGAGAGAAATGGGCAAAAGTGTCAGAGACAGATTGGTAAAACAAGGAGCAACACAGTTAATAGATAAGGTAAGAAAGAGGAGAGAAAAGAAAAGAAAAGAAAAGAAAAGAGCAAGATTGTGAACAACCAAAACAGAGCATTGAGGGGGGAGAAAAAGCAAGTGAAGTGATAAATAGGGAAAGGAGAGAGGAGAGCAAAAGGGGGAGAGGAGGAAGAAGCATAGATCTATATTCTGTCCATACTAGTGGCCGCTTCTCCCACTGTGACCTTTGGCTTGTCACTCATAATTAATACAAGATGTAAATGGAGACCTTTCACCTTCTCATTGATATGGAACACTCTGTGTTTGTGTGTGCGTGTGTGAGTTTGTGTATGTGTGAGAGGCTCATTGACATGGCATAGACTTATTTTGGTGGCGGTCATTTGTCACGCAGGTGTCTTCACCACATGCACCCATTGTTTCGGAGTACACAGAGAAAGTGGAAATGAGAAATAAAGTTCTAAGCAAACTTGAAAAGAGCAGGCTACAAAGGCATAATGCTTTTTGATATGTTGGATAGATGTATACATGCAAATTAGTTTGAGGTGTAAGAGACAACAAGCAATGATTATAATCTTTGAGGCAGGGAAAAGGACATTTTTAAAACATTGTTTAAAATTACAGTACTCTGCAAAAGTTTTAGGCAGGTGTGAAAACATTCTGCTAAAATAAGAATGCTTTAAAAATATAAATGTTAATAGTTTATTTTTTTTATCAATTATCAAAATGCAAAGTGAGTGAACAGGAGAAAAATCTGAATTGAATCAGTATTTGGCGTGACCACCCTTTGCCTTCAAACCTTTCACACCCACACCAGTATTAACTAAAGATAGCGTCTAGAAAAACGAAACAATTGTTGAGTGTCGCTCTGCACTTGTGATATCCGGTAGGTTATGATTCTGTTGTACACCGCAACAGCAAAACTATGAAAAACCTTTTAGCCACAATATGAGCTCATCTTAATTTCCCAATCAGCAATGCACTTCCTTTGGTCCTCAGCAGCACGTCCGACAAGTGTGACGTCGATCAGATGACTTGTTGTCGAGAAACTCCACTCACACTCAGATTCCTTGATTTATAGATAAGATTATGAGATATTTACAGTTTGTTTAAAATAACATGTTTATTGCATTTTGGATCATTTTTGTACTCTGTGTACCTCTGTGTCTCAAAATACTGAGGTTAGCCACTTAGCTAGCCTAGCTGGCTACTAAAACGCAGAATAGCACTGTCAGGTTTATGAGGAGTGTGTGTTTACCTCTACAGAGTTTAGCTCGGTCCCTCTTTGCTTTTTACCAGTAAGTTTTTATTTCTCCTCCGTTAGCTTTCACTCCTTTCCAGCTGATGCTGAGACCAAGAAACTTGACGTTAGCTAAGCTGTGATCCCACACCGGGAAATTAACTTAAGGATAAAACGCACAGTAATGTGGTCACTGGAGGCAAACATAATGTTACTGTATACTGGACAGGAAGTAAAGTGATGTGCAGTTCGTAAAACTGATGTACGTCATGTTGTGCACGCTACATTGTGCAGGGTAAATGACTTCTGTGTTAGTAATCCTGTCTACTTCTCCAAACGGGGGCCATACTGGTCGTCATCTAATGTGGACACTGACTATGTAAAATGAGCCAACTTCAAAAAAATCCAAACTGTCCCTTTAAGGAGAGATGGTCTGACATGACATTACAACTCTGACTCTATATTTGACTTTTCTTTTGTATGCTCACTTCCATTACTTAGTTAACTTTTATCTCTCCTTAATGTTCACTAATCCACTCATACTTACATGCTTACTTTGTGGGCGTATTGTTTGTGCATGTGTGTGTATGTGTCTGTGTCCGTTTGGTATGTGTGTATTTGTGTGTATATTGATCTCAGGCTGGGCTGGGAACCCTGCTCTGTGCCAGCTTGGCTGATTAATGGGGTCGTCATGGCAATCGGACGGAATGAGGGTACGAAGCGCAGGCGGCCTGCCTCACTAGACCCCCAGCTCTGCCTGGCGCACACATTCAGTCTCTCTCTCACACACAGACACACACACACACACATAAATTCACTCTCCATGCTTTACAGCTTTCTGACAAGACATGTTAGTCACTCACGCAACCCTGTCAAGTTGCCTTTCTTGTATTGTGGTTCCCTTACTTTCCTTTTGCTTTAAATTTCTCTTCGTTATTTTCTGTCCGTCCTCTATTCTCCTCTGTCCCCTTAAATCTCTGCCTCTTGGTGTCCACTTTTTTTTCTTTTCTCCCACTCTATTTCGTCCCTCTATCCAGCTTTTTTTCTGCATTGTTTTTATTTCTTACTGGATCTGGACAATTTGCTCTCACCAATTTCTAGCCAAGGGCTTCAGTGATCAACTAAACTTCTGCCCTCGTTTCATGCCACCCCACAATCCTCTCCTTTCTCCTATCTTCCATTTTCCCTTGTCTTTTTCTGCTCTTTCACTACTTGCAACGAGTCCTTGTTCTTCTGCCTCCTCTCTCGTTGTCGCTGTCCTGTTTTCCTCTACACCCTCCCATTCCTCTACTTAGATCCCCTTCCACCCCATCCTTAACGTCCTTATCTCCTTTTTTCTATCTGCACAAATTCCTCACAATTTTTCCAACCTTCTTCGACCTTCTCCACCTTTAACCTTTCTCTACACCTCCCCCTATCTCCTGTCTCTTCCCTTACTCCCTTTGCACCTCCTTTCCCTCCTCCTTTCACCCCTGTTTCCTCCCTCGCATCACTGATCTTTTCTCCCTCCATCCACTATTTAAATCCTCTAGCCTCATGTAATTCCCTGCCTACCACCTCCCTCTTTCTCCTCCTTTACTCTTCTGTCCTTTCCTCCCTCCCTTGGCTCTTCCAGATGTTACACTGTGGCCCCTGGGATCACTGGTGAAGTTAGACCATGTGCATACATATGTGTGTGTCTAGTGAGTGTGTGTGTGTGTGTTTTACTCTATGTGGATACATATGTCTGAATATGGTTGTACGTGTGCCTACGTGCATGCATAACATATTTTTGTTTGTGTGTGTATGTGCAACAATGTGTGTGTGTATGCGTGTGTGAGTGTGTCAGAGTGTGTGCGCGTGTGCTGTATTAATACATCCCATTGATCAGAGCAGGACCCCTGACAGTCATCATCCCTGAGAACCATCTGGCCGACGCCTGACGCTCCCTCACCCAAACACAAGCTGACACCCTATTAATCTGCTACCGCCATGCATACATACGTGTGTGCGCGTACGTTTTAGTGTGTGTGAATGAATGAATCAGTGAGAGCATGTGGAAGAGAGTGTGTAACGCGTATGTAAGAGGGTATGTGTAGAGTATGCGTTAACATTTTTACCGTGTCCGTGTTTCTGTGTGTGTGTATGCGTGTGTGAATGTGTGTGTATGTGCTGCAGCCCCAAACCGTGCACACACATACGAATGTGTACACACACCACTCCGCCATCCGCCAACAACAGCCGGCGCTGAAGGGAGCTGAAGGGTGCTTGGAAATTAAGGTTATTACACAAATTGAGCCATATGGTCTAAATATTTCAGAGCTGAAATTTACTAGGCAATAAAAATGGCCCCTACCTCGGTAATGGTGTAAATTACAGCTTAACCACCAGCGCTAATGATGTCCTTCTGTACACCCCGTAACCAACCGTACATGAAGGACACATTGTTTAAAAAATACCCCAGGAAAAGCGTGAGAGAGAGAAAGAGAGAGGGAGAGGAAAAGGGAAGAATGGAAGGGAATAGAAGAGGAAGGAAGAAGTGAACAGGGATAAAGGGGGAAGTGAAAGAGGTGAGGGAAAAGGAGAGTAAAGAAAGAAGAGAGAGAGAGAGAAGGAGAGAGGGAGAGAGAGAGATAAATATAGAGTGGAGAAAGGGAGAGAGAGCTAGCAGCATGTTTACAATCTGTTAGTTTACCATTAAGAGCCCGTCAGAGAGTGTGGGACAGCGAGGGCCAGCCGGCGAACTGTGTCTCAAAGCCGACATGAGGTTTCAGTGTGTTTGTGTGTGTGCGTGTCACCTGCACAGTCAGAATGTGTGTAATTAGACATGCGCAGTTTGGAGATGTGTAAAGGTATCGACATGTTATAAATATATAATATATCGTGTGTACATTGACCAAGAAGAGTCTCTAGGTGACAATCAGATTTCCAAAAAAATCAGGGTGTGAACACATTGTATGAATGTATAGATGGATAGTTGGGTAAACCTGAATGTTGGCATGTGTTTCAGATTGACACATGGGTTTGCCTGCACATGCACAATGAGGGTGTGACCACATAGGATACAGTTTTCCCTGCTCTAATTGCACCCCTGTTTTGCTCCAAAGACAGTGAATTTGCAAAGATGTTATAGATGACACGGTGAGCTCGCTTTCTCCAGCCGAAAATGTTTTCCTGGCAACCTTACACTGGCAAAAAGACTCTCAGCAAGAAAGTTAAAGAGCGGATTTCCTACAATGTCCAACTATTCCTTATCTGTTGTCAGAGACATGGACTTGAGTCATTGTGACTTGGAATTGAGTCGATTCAAGTTTTGATGACTCGCAATCTGGCTGAAAATAAATGACTTGAGACTTGACTTGAAAAATGATGACTTGAATGAACATCACTTTAAAAAGATGACAACAGAGACTCTGAGCAGCTGATGCCGTATTAAGCAAGTTCAGGAACAAACAATTAGTGTCCACAGTTCCTAAACACTTTCTGACTGTTGTTAGAAAAAGTGGTTGAACACTGTGTCGAACATGCCCTTGTCCCAACATTTTTGGAACGGGCTACAGGCATAATTTCCCGAATTAGTGTATCCTTACAACTAGCATACACTTACAGTTTTTATTGAGATATATCTCACAAAGGATGCGCAAAAGATTGCGCTCTCACAAAGCATCCAACTTTTTTTTGGAAGGTTGGAATTGCTCTTTATTTAACTAAAACTATGCATTTGTATATCTATTTATTTCTACAAATCTATTATATGAATCACTATATTCACAAGAGTGTAAAGGTGTGTGTATAACATTATAGTAGCTGCGGGGTACTGACGCCTGCCCCACATCTACTGACTGCACATGGTGCAATAGGTGCAGGATAAACCAGTTGGCAGAAGAGCTGGTCGTTGCAATTACTTGGAGCAAAAGTTATGGGAATTAATAACAGTCAATATATTTTAATATATTTTTCTTAAGGAGTCGCTTCATTTCTGTACCATTTGAGAGTTTTTGTGTTTTCTGTATCTGCGGCGCATCTCTCATTGCGCATTTTTTCATAAAGTTCTATAACATAAGTAATAGTAGTGATGTAATAGAAAGATTTTTTAAAAATAGGTATCGGTACTTAACATTCTATATTTTAATTAGCTTTGTTAAATGTACAGTGAATCTGTTGTGGCATGGGAACATGGGAAACAGCTTTACTCCTGCACTTGTTGCTCTGCACCCTTTTATTTTCTGTCTCAGTGATCGTCTTTGCGTCATAAAACCAGTGAAGAGACGGAGCGGAGGATAGAGGGTGGTCAGAGGAATAGGAATGGCATGGCTTTGCCCTTGCTCTCTGTGACACCCTTTAACAAATGAGGGAGACAAAGGAGTGGAGGCAAGAGAGCAATGCAGAGCTGAGTGCACAGAGGGTGAGGAGAGAGGGATGAGGAGGTTGAGAGGGGAGGAGGGGACAGGTGAAGAGAGGAAGGAAGGATTAGAGGAGAGAATAAGGAGAGTCAGATGCAGAGTTCGTCGGGCCCTCGGCCTATCAGACCCCTTAGTTCCATGTCTCCAACTCTGATTGGAGAGCTCTCAGCATTCTGCATAAACAGCCAAATAATCAGGCTGCAACACTCCCTCTTCTCCATACTGCAATCTTTCTCTCCGTCTCCTCATCTTTTTTCAAAACTCCTCCTTCTATCGCTCCATACTGCTCAGTCCTCCCTCCATCACTACATTTCCATCAGGGGCTTCTCTACCTCTATCACAAATTACAGTTTTTATGTTATTCTCATCCACCATTTTTGCCCCCCTCCATCCCCTCTTCTGCTGTCTCCCTCTCACTCTTTCAAGTGATTTTTTTTTTCAAGTGAGTTTATATTCTCCTACTTCCTCTTGCTTCGCGTCTTTTCATGCTCTCTCACTCTTTCACTCTCTTTCTCTCAATAATGACAGGTTGTGTGTTATTGTGTGTCTGTCTGTGAAGAGGCCACGCCATCCAGTGTAGGGCTCTCCACTTGTCTTAATGGGTGTTTAGTGCAGCAACTGCGATATGATGGCCATCACTTTAGAGGAATGCTGAGTGTGAGTGCTTGTAAGACAGAAGGGGAAAAAAGGAGTTTTGTATATTTGCGATCACTGAGTCCATATAACTGGAGGAAGGTGTGTGTTTTTGGTTGCTTGTGGCTGTGTGTTGTTGGTTTTGGAAGTTGGCTCTATTTACGACTGTGGTCTGGAGGAGGCTCTCTTCCTCACAGCCTGGACACCAATGCAGAATATACACTATGTTCAATCATGGAATCGGTCAGACAGAGATTAAGCCTCTGAAGGCAGTTTTGGGAATGCCACTGTCACCAGCAGAAATCCAGATAATGGCTAATGGATAACAAGGCTAAGACTCTGTGCGCTTATCATTGTTTACAGTCCAGTTAACAACTTGAGATGCTAGAATGGAGTTGAGAGGCGACATTGGGTTATTTCACATGCTGCTAGTTTATGATGGATATGAAAATGAAAAAGTTAATGATGGATATGCAAAACAATGCGTATCCACAGCACTGTGTACATCTAGATAGCCATGAATCTGTCGTGTTTTCGTCTCAGAACTTTGACCCTATCACCTTGTGTTATTTTAGTTCAAGTAAAAAATGTCTTGTTCTGCATTTGGTTGTATTAAAATAATCGGCTGTTAAATCTTACAGTAAGTAACGTACATTTTGTTTAATGTTAACAGTTTATTTTGAGATACGCCTGTTCTAGTGCCTCCATATCCCAAATATGGTCTCTCAATGCTTCAAACAGGCAGTCCACAATCTAATGGGTGATGGCACGGTAACTTTTTTTCTGTGATTTCGGCCAATGCATTCTGCCTGTTTTGCTCTCCAGATGGACTGTTAACTGCATGCCACCCAGCCCACTCAAATATTATTGATCAATACTACTCAGACTACATATGCAAAACTAGGATGCTTCCAAAACCACAATCTTGACCAAAGTCTGGATTAATCTGCAGATGTCCGTATGTAGCAATCAAACTATGTTCATCAATGGGTGTTGTGTTTTTAATCTTTGTAAATCTTATGATATGGGTTTATACAGTAAAAGGGAAACGGCCAGTCAGAGCAGTTATTGGAAAAATTAGCGCCTTCAGTCGAGCTTGGTTTTACTTCAGTTTTGTTCCCAGACTCTATCTCTGGGATTTTGTAGCACAGTGGCGTATGTGTTCACATGGTGCTTTTTTTTAACAGCATGTCATTGGAAATTGGATTTTTGTTTTTGCCTATTTTTGGATGTTTAAAACCAGCAGCCTTGTTAAATAATGCTTTTTATATTTTAAAAAAATTTTACGAATTAAAGCTTAGATAAGATTGCATGCATCGACAAACACATGCTTGCTCATTTCAATTTCACACGCCAAAATTTGTCCACTGGTCTTTGGCCACATCACACACTCACAAGCACACGCACACACACACACACTCATAGATACACACAAAATATGCTGTTCCTGGGGTCTAGAGCCGCCAAAGCCAATCATGGCTGTCGGTGTGAAGTGGGCTTGCCTGTTCCAGACCCCTGCAGTCCCACTCTTTGCCTGTGCTGGCCACAGACAAAACACATGCCTAATGGCACTCTGTGTGTCTGTGGGTGTGTTTCTGTATGTGTGTGTATGTGTCGCACGATCGTCTGTACGTGTCAGGGTTTGTCTAACGCACACTGACTAGCAGGGACACCCACGCAGGGCATTTGCAAACAGACACAGGGCAATTGTTCCAGCAGCATTGAATTAGGCATGCACACACAAACACGTACACACACACACACAAACACACACACACACACAAACTTGGCTTGAGAGCTTGGCATGGGGCGCGAGAGAGCAGCGTGTGGTACACTGGCTCACCTCAGAAACCTCCGAAAACAATTACTGCTCTCACAGGGCTGGTCAGGGCACAGCTTGTACTAATAGACTGGACTGAAGAACTGAATTGAATTGAATTGAGCTGAATTGAATCGAATTGAAGCTCATCTGATCATGGCATGTTTTACCACACACTGGAAGAACTGAGGCACATAAGCAAAGGTGAGACAGCAGGGTGCTTTATTATCTCTCCAGGACTTAATATGACAGAGCGGAGAGGCCAGAGAAGGCCTGTGAACAGAAACATCCTGAAGGCTCACCAAGTGGACCCCATTCACCTATCATTAGCCATGCTTCTTTCATGTATGTTCTTAGGCACTCACTCACTACTTTTACCTGTGTGTCCGTGTGTGTATGTGTGAGTGAGGGAAAAACAAAGCGAGAGAAAGAGAGTGTGTGTGTGTGCGTGCGTGTGTGTATCCATATGCTAATGTTGGTCCGTCTCTCTGTCTCTGTCTCTCTGCGGGGCCCAGTGCTGGGGCCTTTGTGAGATAATCAGCATAATTCTTTTGACAAATACACATGGTTATTCTTAATTAGTATCACACACTGTCCCCCCGGCCGCACCATGCCTCTTCACCTGAATATCACACACACAGACACAGCTGTGCACATGCACACACACATACTTCGAGGGACACATGGGTACAAATCAAGATGCATGCAGATGTGGGCTTGTTAGGATAAATGCAAATGTACATAAATAAACACATACTGGTACATTTGCACAAGGTTCACGGAGCACACGTGGACACTGACCCTCTATATAGGCTGCACATGCAGAAACACACTCACTGTCCAGAGGACCCCTGCTGTAGCTAAGCTCGCACACCAAAGAGAAGACAGAATGAGGAAATGAAGGATTGAATAAATTGCTTCCTTGCCCTCAATGCTAAGTTGTGTTGAACCATGTAAGATCTGAGGGCTCTTTAATGTATAAATTAGTGAGACCTCTTCCTGTCTCTTCTCTTCTTTCCCTATCGTTGTCTCATTTTCTCTTCCTCTGTCTTGTTTACACCTTCTTTCTTTTACATCTGTGCAAACCCCCCCATCTCTCGCACCCTCTCTTGACTTCTTGCTCTCCCTCTGTTCTTTTGCATTTGGCATAATTAAGAAGTGACTTTGATCATCCACGCACACATGTACACTGAATTTAGGGTGACGAGAACCTTTTGCTTTCATATTTTTACACTGTAGCTATTCATGTGGTCTTCATAGGTTGGATAGGGTTTTTTTTTTTCAAAACAGAAACCATTTATCAAAAGCACTTTTTGCTGCTAGACTCCTATACAATCATTACAGCTACCATTTTGCTGATACTGCAGGAAAAATGTAAAAATGTTAATCCTTAACTAGATCCTGGTCTAAATATTACAGTAGAATCATATATACCAATTACTAAATTGCAATAGAGGCTCTAGCTTGAGAATTGGAAAACATAACTTGATATGTATCTGAAACAAAGCAGCCATTTAATAGCTACAACTGTTTAATGTTACACACATCAAGGTCAGATGTATACATAAAATATAAATGTAGTATACATGACAAAACGTGTAAATGTAACATTTAGAAATTCAGTTCCATCTGTGGGCTCTTTTTAAATTCTTTTATATTGAATTGATCTTAACTCTGTTATTCACGGCATTATTTCTAGTTTTGTGTTTGTTTGCTTTAATATTTTGTGTTAAAAGATACAGTTAAGGTGTTTTTGCTTATGTCTCTGCACATGTGTATGTATGAGAGAGAAATAGTTATTGAGGGAGCTGTTAATGTAATGTAATAGTAGTGTGTTTTAGTGTTACACCATTTGATTACTGCCTGTCTGCCGATCTGTATGTGTGTGTAGCAGGTTGCGGTGGTGAATTTCATAGTGCTTGATTGCTGAGTGTGTGTGTGTGTGTGCGTGAGTGTTAGGGGGCCTTTAATGTGGTGTGTTTCAGTGATAAAGTGTTTGAATGTATTGCCATCTAGAGGCGTGTAGCAGAGTCTCCATGCTCCTA
The DNA here is from genome assembly GCA_903364295.1 of Serranus cabrilla. NCBI lineage: Eukaryota > Metazoa > Chordata > Actinopteri > Perciformes > Serranidae > Serranus > Serranus cabrilla. The sequence continues at coordinate 97,319 of CAFUXE010000838.1, read as the reverse complement.
TAAAAGCTGCCAGCGCCAGATGCTGCTATTGACAATGTGCATATGTTAACCGCTTTATAGGCCACATGCCTCACATATTTCACTGGCTTTTAAGGTAGAGAGATCTCTCATTCTCGCTCACTTAATCTGTCTCTCCCTTTTGCCACATTTATCTTTTTTTTCCGCTCCCACTTTAGCTTTCTTCCGTCTTTTTTACCCATTCACTCAATCTCTCTGTCTAACTCTTTCTCACACTCCCCCCTCCTTCTGTCTCTCCTTTTTTTTTATTTCCTTCATCAGTTAATAACTTACTCACCTCTTTTATAACCCTCCTCTCTAATTCTCTGTC
>CAFUXE010000838.1:51955-69486 GCA_903364295.1 Serranus cabrilla | reverse complement strand
CTTTCTAATTGAAGCTACACATCAGTGGCAGAACACTTGTGCTTCAACCAAACAGGCAGCAACAGCGCACGCTTCACAGTCCCAGGGCCCTGTGCTGTGAAGTCTGTCATCAGCTACACTCAGACTGAACGCTCCGACGGTGAGTAAACTCAGGGTTTTCCAATCTAGTTAAGAGTGTGTTCACGTGAAAGAGGCGGGTTTGATTATAGCTTCCAAATGCAGGAAGGAAAGCTGAAACTGTGTGAGTGCATAAAGTTTAACCAAGATGCACATCTAGATGAAGGTGTTGGACAGAAGAACGGGTCAAATATTGGAAAAAGTCTGCAAAAGAGCTTGATGCTCCGAACGTCAATGTTGATGTTGATTACATATATTCTTACAGCGTATTGGACAATGTTGACAGCCTTGTTCTTTCAGCTGTAAATATAAAATCATAATTCAAAGCAGTAATGAGGGCTCAGTTTCATATCTTATGAGTACAAGATGTTTGTGCTTCAGGATGGAGCGGTGGAAGAGGACAAGCTGACAGAGACGTCCGTCCCTCTGATCGTGAATCTATATTATTATTAATTTTAAAGCGAGCTGATTGGTCAGCAGGCAGTGCTTTTGTCCGTGTTGATCTCTTATCTCAAACATGACCTGCTCCTGGGCAGGTTGGGTGCTCAGTTAATGTGGAAATTTACCCCAGTAAGAAGTAAACCACCTCTGTAGGACAGAAAGCCCGGACTTAACCCTGAATCACCTCACTAACCGCAAACCCTGCTTCACAGCACAGGACCCTAGCAAAACAGACTTGTGCATGTTCCTGTAGTTACTGTAAGTGTAAGATGTAACAGCACTGACACAGAGAGAGAAATTGTTATCAGATTGGTGCCAAAAAACCTCATCACCCTTCATCTGTTACACAGAAGCACACCGAGATAAGAGGCGCTCCAGTCGCACCCAGCAGATCACAAGCGGGATAAAACTTGATTTCCCTAAAAGATCGAAAACTAAAACACATTCCTGTCCGGGTTGAGATGGCATGCTGTTGGCGTTGGGATGTTGTTTCTGCTTGGTCATGTCAGATATGTATGACACCAAATGTTGGAGTTCCGCTGACTTAAATAAAAAAAGCTGCATGGTTTAAATAAAGTTTTTCAGCTGAGAAAAAGGAGACTCGTCCTGAGACACAGACTCATTAAAGCATGGCAGCGTCTTCTTGTGTCCTTCATCAGGTGACATCATGAAGCACACATTCCTCCTCTGCTGTGATATCCACAACTTCAGTATCTGCCACATGTGCCAGCAGGACCCCTCTGATGAGGCCTCTGATTGGGATCACAGGCTGCTGTCCTGATTGGACAGCTCGGGCAGCTTCCTGTGTCGCGGCGAGGTGGAGGAGGACAGTTTTGTCGGGGAGGGGGAGGCGTTGGAAGATGAGTCGCTGCCACCACCCTCAGATCCAGAAGGGACGGAGGAGAGGTGGGGGACCGGGGGAGCCCTCTTTCTCCCCAGAAAGCCTCCTTCTAGCACTCCCCTCTTCCTCACACCTCCCTCCACCTTCGCCCCCTCTCCCCCTGAGCCCGCACCCTCTCCCTCCTCTGGTTGTGGGAGCACCTTCCGCCTAACGTCGCCTCCGGGAATTGGGCTGTCAGGAGGTTGTCGTGGAGACTCTTGACCGCCTTCTGTCTTCACCCCGGAAACACCAGCGGTTGCCACGGCGCCGATAACTGTGTTCGAGCTTGAACTGGCTGTTCTGCAAGCCCAGAACTCCATGGCAGTGGCTCTCCTCTCGCTGTCCTCAGGCCCAAAGTCACAGAGCGAACGGCGGACATCAAGGGTCTGGCCTGGGCCCGGTGTGGATGTCTGACCTGTGCTGTCCAGGACACCTCGGCTCAGGCTGAAGTTCTGGAAATCTCTTTGGAAAGACAGATGGATGGATGGAGTCAGTGGCAGGTTAATACATAAAAAAACAGATGAAGACAATTCAGCATTTCCAAAGATACAAGCAAATAGCATAATCACATTATTATCAGAATGTCACACAGAGAGGCTGGATTTCAAATTTGGACCTGTTGAAATAAGTAAGCACAAATAAAATCAAAACAATCTGCATGACTTGATATCACTTCGAGCCGGTGAGGAAATGTGTGCAGATTTGAACCCTCTCATATATGTTTTCTCACCTGTAGCTGTGGAAGGACTCCGTTCGTCGAGCGCGGGCCAGCAGCGGGCTCTCTCTGTAGGGTCGCACAGCGCCGTAAGTAGCCTGACTCTCAGGAATGGGCTCCTGGGCCTGTAACTGCAGACTGACAGAACAGGGAAGAGCAACACAGTGAGGAAGGTGAAGGGTTGTCTGGAGCTGATTGGTTCCTTATTTTATGTCTGTCTGTCTGTTTGTGTTGCCATAGTGTGTGAACTGTCTCTCTAACCTTGAGCATGATTCTCTGAGCCGTGTGTGGTGCAGCACAGAGGGGGCGGGGCTAATATTTGGTGTAGCACAGCGGGAGGTGCTCAGGTCACACTGGTCCAACAGCTGCAGCAGCTCCTCCTCTGTGGGCCCACCTACATCTGTCGAACACACAACACACACTTCTCATCCAAGGAAATAATTACATTTAATCCAACAAATACTTTTTTTAGCTGAGAAACGCCATTACGCCTTATCCCCCATGAACACACACCATGATGCCTTCCACAGTTCTGTCTCTCCCTCTCAGCATTCCCTCTTTCCCCCTCTATCTGTCTCTATTTCCTCACCCTCTCTCTTCCTCTCCTCTCCTTTGTTAGCGGTGTCCATGGCGGTGGTCAGGTCCCACATTTGGATGCTGCCGTTGCCGTGACCGGTGAATAGATATCGCCGAGGTCGGGACCCCATCCGGCTCGAACCCTCGCACTCCCGCACCATGAAGCAAGAGATGGTGGTCCCATCCACTGACTGCACCTCACAGATCCTGAAGAAAACAAACACACAGGTTAACAGAAGTACTAGAGCTTACAGATAAGTCTAACAACAGAGGCAAAGGAACAAACTGCAGGTGAAGCATCCTCCTTCCTCCCGGCTATTGACAATAAAAGTACATCAGAGGAGCCAAGGTGAAAGAGACAGACGTGGAGATTATTATACCTCTTTCCAGTAGATGACAGCCTCACAAACAGTTTGTTGGTGATGGGGATCACCTTCTGTATGAACACCTGCTGGTCGTCTCTCTCTCCAAATGGACCTGAGAGCAAAAAAACACAACCAGGCTGTGGTTGAACAGACATTTTTGTTTAGAAAGGTTCCTGAAATGAGTGAAATGACCCAGAGGTATCCAAGTTCCAGTAATGATAAGAAATGGTGGAATTCTCTAAATGCTATAAAAGGGTGCTTTAATGCTTCCTATTTAGCATTGGGTACACTGGACCACAATTCTTTGCAGCAGCAGTATTTAAACAGACGCATCAATCAGCAGTTCAAAACAAACACAATAAACATGTGATGCTAATGCTGCTTAAATTTAACAAATTAATTAAATATAAGTGGAAGGGAGGGTGACTGTTTCACTTTTGTGACTGGTGGTCTTTAAAAATAATAAAGTAAAAAAAATGATAAAGTAGTTTTTTATGTTTACATAGCCTGCATGAAACAACACAGTAAGACCGCACAGTGCAGCGTATCTAAGATGCATTTTCAACAGTCCAATCCCTCTAACTGTGCATTATAGTTTCACCACAGCAGACACACTGTAACTTCTGTGGCGGTATAATTAAGTAGCAGAGTGGTCAGAGTTGTGTCTGCTTATGTCCTTATAAATTCTCATTCATATCTTTCCGTCAAGGCGAAGACATAGGGCGTAATAATTATGACAACAGCCTCAGTCTCTACACGCCTATCAGCCTGCTGCTCCGAAACACTTATGAAAAAATCCCATTAGTACTTGATTTTTCTTGTTCAGTAAGGTTTTTTTTTTTTATCCCGTTATGATTAAAGACAGGCAGCAGTTTAATTCATATGACTAGAGCTTATTGTCAAGTGTCACAGCTGGTAACACATTCATATCTGCAAATAGAGTACAAGCTATCTACTGAATTTGACACAAAAATAAGATTTACCCATCACCACTAATGTCATCCCAAAGCTGCACCTCTTTTTCAAGGACAGTTTCAGAAAATCTGCTTTTCCTCTTTATGAGTGCATCTATTCTTCCCTCGTACTATTTATCAGCTTTCCTTCTTCTGTTTCTTCTGATCTTCTTAAGTCTCACCAATATCATTCCCAGAGCCGTAGCTGCCGTGGCTCTCTGTCTCCTCCAGGGACAGTATTTTGAAGGAAGCCAGAGGAGTGGATCCTGGCTGGGTGGAGATCATCCCCCTGAACCGGGTCACCGTCCACGTCCGAACGTGGTTGTTGTCTGCACACACTGGCACACACAGAAAATAAAAACTTCAATCACAGGTGTACGCCCAGTGCATAAGATCCACTCCAGCTCCCGCTATCCCCACAGAAACACCTCCTCCCTGCTCATCTTCCTCACCTGATACCAGATGTTTCTCAGACAGCATAATCTTTGTCACGGGGCTCCTGTGCACGGTGAATGTCTGAAAGAGCTGGGGGCCTGATCCCACCGTCTCCGGGTGTTGCACGATCACTCTCACTGCGCCGCTGCTGGTCCCATAGGCTATCTCTATCCAGTTCCCACTCACACCTGAGAGAGCAGAGAGAGAAGAAAGACAGAGATGATTCTTTTATTCACACATGTCGGCTCAGCAAACTGTGATTTATGTTCAATCTCATCTGAAACTATATGAACGTATATGCATACATTTCCTCCTTTTTTTAGAGAAGAAAAGCAGAGTTACTGACTGGTTTTAGGTGTGAGGTAGACAGACAGCGCAGTGATGGCATCATTTGACGGATCGTGATAGAGCTCTGTTACCAGGAGATCGTTATCCTTCATCCTCAGTGGAAACTTTTGCATGTCTGAAAAAGACAAACAAGAAGACATCGAAGAGTGAAACCTTTGGATACCGGCTGGTCGATTGGTGAGTAACAATTCCAACTATAGGAGATTTAATGGGAACAACGTTTCAGTAATTTATTATGATTATTTTGATTATAAACTGATGAAGGTCTCCAGTATCTAATCCCTGTATTGACTCAGAATCCTTCAGATACAAATGACTTTTGTTAATAAACATCCAACAGACTGAGTGGCAGACAGAAGACAGGATCCCTGTGCGTGCACATGTGTCTGTGTTTGTGTGTGTGTGTGTATAAACATGTGTGTACCTATGTAGTAGATGGAGCCATTGTTGCAGCCCAGTAGTAGGAAGGATCCTGCTGTGTCACAACTGGTAATAGGAACCACATCTTGAACCTGAAAGGTGAGCTCACCATCAGTACAGTGTTCCTCTGTCAACACACACACACACACGCACACGCACGCACACACACACACACACACACACACATGCCCTCCTTACCTGCCAGTGCTGCGTGACAGCATTCCACACCCCAACCTTCCCTGTATGGCTTGTAGCCACCAGCTGGTTTCCAATGAAGAAGAGATCATCCACAGGCACACCGAGACTGAATACACCTGATGGTGGAGAAAGGGTGGAGTTAGTGAGTCACAGAGATGGCGGGGGGTCAAACGGGTCACAGATCCACAAGATGCTCGGTATAATGTAATAATAACTGGATTTCAGAATGAACAGGATTTTCCTGAAAAGAATGTATAGACTACTACAAACTAACCCCTGTCAATCATCACTTAAGACCCACTAGAACCTGCTGTCTGCCTCTATGTTCTCCTCTTTTTATTTGCTGTGCCTTGAACTTTCTGGTTATCAGCCTTTGGCTGTGTAGCCCCCAACCACAGACACAGGTGAGAGGTCTGGACTCAACCAGGTACCAAAAAACACAAATATAGTGAGGCACAATGGCAAGTGAACAAATCTTGGGCATGATTTCCTGACTGGATCACACAGTACAGTATACAGACACAGGTATACAGAAACTTTGTGTTCACCTATCTCATTTCCACTTCCTCCATCTTGGATACTCCAGAGAATGATGCTGCTTTCAGAGGCGGCAGCCACCATCTTGTCCTTGTCTCCATGTGGGCCACCCACCACCTTAGCGTTAAGCGCGATGCGTTCAATGGTCCAGTCAAGGTAGGGGGAGGAAAACACCTGCTGCCATCCAGAAGATTCCTTTATCCTGTAGAGAGATCGCACACATTCACCTGTGCTTATCCAAAGGATTAGCCATAATACAGGGTTTAATACTGAAAAATAAAAAATAAATAGTGGAAACAAAGATGACAGCTTGTGAACTGGCACGGGTATAAAAGCATTCAGTGAGAAATGTGAGACACAACAGATAATGACTTCAGCCTGAATAATTGAATGCCTCCACCTTATGAACTATAGAGTGGATGAGACCTGTTATAGTATTACCTGTAGCAGATGACAAAGTGTGCATAAGCTGCTACAATCCAGTTGTGGTGTCCTGCTATAATCAGCACCTTCCTGGGGTCAACCACAGGACCTGCACACACAAAATATCACAGTTCAACAGTCCAAAACCAGGCAGGGATCAGCAAGGTTTACTTTAAATTACTGCATGATACAGTATAAAACATCTTTGGGCATCAGTTCAGAGCACATCCACTCTTTGTTGGCTGCAGCGAACTATATTCTCTGATGTCATCCTCAACAAAGAGCAGGCCGAAGGGAAACTAGGCTATCACAGTCAGCACACTAAAAGGATGTGTCAGGTCACATTAGCTCCAGCATTAATGCACACTCACAGAAACACACACACACACACACACACACACATGTGGACAAGCATAAACATATACTATACTCTCTCACTGTCACACACGTCTGTGGAAACACAGACAAACTCAGACATGAGCAGTATGAATACAAGAGCACAGGCACTACACACATGGCAGGAAGTGTGGCAGGGTCACTGTCAAAATAAGAGCAGTTGCTACATTTGCTGCTTTCTTTTTTATGCTAAGATGAAACTGTAGCTGACATGTCTGGCACTTAACTGTGAGCAAATATACAATCTACAGATTATCTCAATTATTTGTTTTTTTTTATTTGGACTGGGTTATAATTCTGCCCCAGGTTACGCACCAAGTTTGTGGGTGTCATCTGTTCCAGGTGCGCCTGAGAGGGAAGGGTGAGGAGGGGGACCAGCACGGGTGAAGCCCTCTGCTCCACTTGGACCTGGCCGCTCATCAGAGGGGGGGCCCGAGGCTGATGGGGCAGGGGTGGATTTACGGGCAGGGATGGCTGTCAAAGAAAAGATACAGTATTGATTTTTTACAGTATTCTGTGATTTAAAAAAGGTTGTTTCCTTCCTTTAACTGTGTGTGTGCAGCAGAAGTTGAATATTCTGTTCACAGTTAATTGGTTTGCTCTATCATCAGCTCATTTTCTGTACCAATCAGTTTCACGTGTTTACCTGGGGGAGGCAGGTAACCATGGAAGAGAACGCTACCACATGATGATCGGTCCAGTTCCTCACACAGCAGCAGGCGCCGTACTGCACACAAGCACATACACACAAACATACACATACACATACAAACACACATGGAAACTGCAATGAGTGCATGATGACCTCAATAATATGATAGATATTTTTTGAGGATAAAATTACGTATTAAATGACTATAAAACATGAAAAAATGTCATTGTTGAATATTACAATAAAATGTCTTTTTGTTTTATGGATTTTTAAGCTCATAACCAATTTCTTTATTTTGCATTTTCTTAAATCTTCTTGACAAAGTTGTTGTTGTTATTGTTAAGTAATTAAGTCCATAACTGATTAGATCATGACTTTGTAATCCACTGTTTTGTATTGCTGTGCATATTATGGTTTTAAGCAGGTGATCAGTTTTTACAAAGGTAACTTTCCCATTCAAGTACGGACAATGCAGGGAAGTTACAAACACTGAAACAGGAAGTGAAACAACACAAGAGTTTATGGAACTAACAGTATCAAGGCTTTGACCTCAGTCAAATTGTATTTGAAGCCAAAACAACATTTGATGTTACGGGACAACATTTTGCCCACACGTTCAGCTGGTGTGCAGAGCTCGCTGATGTTCTACACATGTACTGAATGTGCTCGTGACAACATGTCCTGGCTACAGAACAAACCTGATATAACCCAGGTGCACTATGAGTGTAGAACAAGACCATTCCAAAAACTCTGTAAAGCAACACACCTAGAGGAGTTATCCCGTAAAACTCCGCTTCATGACGCAGGACGCTGATGTTGACGCCTCTATAGAGAAAAAAAACAGCAGAAGTACTCAGTAAGACCCTGGTTACAACTTTATACAATGTTAAATAAACATACAGTGGTTATCTTCTCAATGGTGTCATGACTGCTTACCGCAGGTCCAATTCTTTGGTTCTGAGGAAATTCAAAATTGGTGCAAAAGCTGTAGGGTCTCTGTCAATAAATATCTGGAAGTAGAGAAACATATATTAAGAAAGATTAGCAAAACATAATAATTATAATCACCATGTTTTACTACTTTATTGTCTGACATTGAAAGGTATTGCAAAATAACTGAGAGATAAACCTGTAATTATAAATGATCTTTAGTTGTTGTGAACTATAGGAAAGTAGATAAATTGTAATGGTGAAACATTGACAGTGGGGTGTGGGCCTCAGAATATGTCTAATAATGTCATATCTTATGTCTTCTTGAGTGTACACAGATTCTGACAAATGCTGCTGGAAGCCTTTAGAGAATTTTCTGATGTCTGCAGATGTCGCTCCAGTTTTTCTATTAGAAGCAACAAAGGCTATACTCACAGCTCCAGTTTCATCCCGAAGAGTTGATATCCTTCCACTCAGCAAACTGAAACACACACACACACAGACACACAAACACAGAGTGCTCCAGTTAACCCAAGGACTTCTCCATTTCCACCTACCAGCTGTATTACCATTACCTGAAAACGGTTTGCACAGTGACTCTTACCTGTTGGCTAAAAACTAGAAATGAGTAATGCATCAGCATGTGCTACAAGTATGTGAAGAATGACTTGCTATTGACTGCACACAGCGGACAGCGGGGCAGAGAGACTGACAGGCAGGCAGGCAGGCAGACAGGTGCACTGGCAGACACACTGACAGGCATGTAGCACTACTCAGTCAGCTGTTGTCAAACTGTGAGCTCAGTCCAGTGTTTGTTCCCACTGTGGTATTTGCCCAGCCGCAGTCGGCTGTTTCACTGTTATAATGGTTTCAAAATAACTAAAGTCCTAAATACCTCAGTAGATAGAATCCTAAAACAAGGGATGACTGTCACAATTTTCACATTAGGTATTGGATGAATAAATGATAACATTACAAAAAGTAAGTAAAATTGATTTGGTTTCAACCATCTTCCAATCATAGTGAACTGTAATTTTAATGCCCTGACATGTTCCATCACCATAATGGTAAAGGTATAAAGCAAGACAGGAGACAGGGTAATGGGACATAGCTACTTAACATTAATTATGTAATATGAGTTTTGTTTTACGGGGTTACAACAGCACCATAGCACGCTCACTGACCTGTTTCTGGTAAATGCTTCTACATGCTGTGACATTACAGTACTAGTGCAGTTTAATTGGCCTAGTTTCAGGGGGTGTTCAGACATGTTGAAATTAGGTCCAATGATAGGCAGGTTTAGGATTGCTTTAAAATATGTGCAGTACATGTTAAATGCTGTGGTTGTGCATACTCTAACAGTGCTTAAGTTACCTCAATTGATTCTTGAACTATCTAATAGGCCCATTGCACAAATAGCCAAGATCTATTTCATGCATCATTTGCATTTGAATAGAGTCCAAATGCTGACAAACCAACCTTGAGAAGAAAGAGTCTGGGATCCACATCAGAGTCTGTCTGGAGGTGCTAAACCTAAAGTATAAAGACATAGTAGCACATTTATTACAAACACTGTGTGAAGGCAAGTACAGGGTCAGTGCACTCATAGACATGGTCATGGTAGATGGTAGAGTCATGGCTTACTGACAATTGCCTTACAAAACACATTCATCACTACACCGCACCGATGTTAAAATGTACATGTACAGTGTTTTCAATTTAAATGATCAAGAAATCCCAGCATGTGTGTGTGTGTGTGTGTGTGAGAGAGAGAGAGAGAGAGAGAGGGGGGGGCAAAGTAGTGAGTAGTTAATGATAAAGTACACAACCTTGAGTGGTGTATCTACTTCAGCTACATCCATGGCTGCTTGGCCATGCTGATATCATCATACACGTACGTAGCCAGAGCTCGAAATTCCCAAATGCTGACCATCATCTGTTGGGCTGTCCTGTTGACGGAGCTTACCTTGTCCCACCGACGTTTAACTGGATGATCTCTCCCATCCCAGGCGTTATGTTGTTACCATTTGTAGCCATGATGATGACCGAGTCAACCAGTTGTTGTACGGAAAAGTCACTGTTCCTTTTTAACTGTTACTGTCACGAGAGCTAGCTTGCTAACGCTGCCCTCCCCAGCTCAGCCGATGTCCCGACTCCCCAGCCTCACAACCTCTCCCTCGTCCCAGCTTCCATAAAATATCCGTTATATACGACCTATGCGGACCCCGTCGGTATCCTTAAGCCCCCGCATAGTGGGCGAAGAGAGACAGGGGCCTTTTATCCAAAAGGCAGCCACACAAGAATCCCTTTATTTTCCAGTGGGCTTGTTTGCATCACTGCCTTGCATGTAAATTGTGGATAACATCTTGCGCAGAATATGAGCAACGTGAAACAGCTGTACAAACCGTCTACAAGCGAGGCGAGAGTGTTCACCGCTGACAACTTCCGTTTTCGCTTAAATGACGCGGTTGTCCCCCTAAATTCTTCCCCAATAAATGAAAAATGTATATTGACATTAGCAATACAGCACAAAATGTATGGGTTTACTGGGTTACTGAAATCGCTATTTGAGATACAGACGACATTTTAAATAGCGGTAACGTCGGACCATTCAGCCATGCCTTTGAAATAGCATTACGGATGTGAACTATCTTGATCGTTATTCGAGCTGCTCATCATTGGATCCAAATTTGAGTGCGCTTGATTTGACTAAATGAATATGCCGGTAACTACGGGACAAAAACATCCTATGATTTCGTCGTGGAGTTTTGTTTTACATAGAAACGAAACACGGCCCATGTTAACCAGAAGTCTTTATTTAGTATAAATGTACTTGTTTCTAAACTAGCGACAGTTGTCCACCACGGACTATATGCAATGGTGTTGTAACGGTACTTGCCTGGAGTTAAAACAAGCACACAATACATGGCGGGGCGTTATATTGACTCCATAAACTGGACTACACAGTTAGAACATTTGTTGTATAATAGAATATATCTTGGTAGTAGAGGGTAACTTTTAACCATGTATTCAAATATTATTAGTCATTCAAACTCCACGTGTTTGGCTTATTTCACTGGTCCAGCAGTAACCATGGTAGTAACTTTACGCCACTGCGTTTTCTGCGCGCAAACAAGCGCTCCCCAACTGCTGCCCCGCCCCTCCCACTTCTGCTAAGAGAAAGGGACTTGAAACCCAACAACATATTTTTATGACGAGCTAGCTAGCATTTTTGTCTAAAAGCATCTCTTTTATACTGCTTTTTTCATCATTATGTGACCCACAGCTCTTCATTTGGCGGTAGTTCTGTTCCACGGTGAGATTTTAGTTTACTGCCACTTAACTTTATGTTAGCTATTTGTTTATTTACCTTTTATTAGCTTGTTAGCCGGAGGAAAGTTAGCAGAGGACTGAGTGGCTGAACTTCTCGAAGCTAACGTTGAACATTACCAAGAGGCATGGACAGCTAAATTAGCTACATTAGCTAGTTAGTTTGTCACTGGGGTTTTAGTGTTTCTCCTTCTCTGAGTCCAAGCTACCCGTACAACATGCGACATAAGTTTATCTCTCAGTAGGTAATCAAGCTAGGTGGGAAAGTATGCCTTAACGTTAGAGAAGATGATACTTGTAACGTTACTGCCAAATATTATAAACCTTAACTTGTGTTATCTGTATACAGCCCTTCCTCCTCGAGCTCTATCTTGTTGAAAGCCAGGCCCGATAAGAAAATGGATGCGTAACCAGCTCAAACAGAGAGCCCAGGAACAGGATCCAAGGGGAGGAAAGCCTGCAGGCAGACAAGTTGCGTCATGATGTCAGAGGCACAGGGGATAGAAACTCCAGGCACAGAGGGAAGCACGCCCGAGATCACAGCGGGACAAAGCACGTCCAGTAATATTCAACAGGTAGAAGGTGGAGCATCTGTGTCTTCGTCTGTGACCTCCGTGCAGACTGCTGCCACCACGGCAACAGAGGATGAGGATGAGAGTGAAGATGAGTCAGAGATCCTGGAGGAGAGTCCCTGTGGCCGCTGGCAGAAACGCAGAGAGGAGGTAAGGGGGGCAGGAAGCTCTGCTTTGATGCTACAAGTGATGATGGGCAAAGTATGTATCTGTTTAAAGCATCACCCTATTTCTCTGTTTTATGCAGAGAAACGTGATGTCTCTCACAGTGACTTTTAATTTAGAGTGACCTTTGAGTCATCAGTATGTATACCAGAGTCATGGAGCTTATTTGACTGGATTTATGAATGCAGTTATATTGTGGTTTAGATAATTCTCCTGGAGTATAACGTGCAACTTGCGTCCTACATCTCCCTGCATCATCTAAAGTGATCAGCTTGATAGCAGCTAAGGAGTTCATAACATGTTGATCATTTAAATCAGCTGTGTTGGAGCAGGAAGATAAGAATATGCAGGAGAAGTTGTACTCCAGGGCAAGTTTGCAAAACACTGTTGTGGATGCTAGATCACTTTCTTACCGTCATTACATTTAAACTACACAAAATCTGTAAAAAAAAAAAAAAAAAAATTAGGCTCATACTCTTAACTCTGAACTTTTTCAGCAAAAAATGAATAACCTGTTGGACCATCATTTTCAATGTTTCCAATGTTTTGCCCCAACAACATATCACTTCCTTATGTATTTTGTATTTATCAGTATCAAGATAGTCAAAATATAATGATGTTTGTCTTTCATCAATAGCCCACCTTTTCATGTTGTTCATCAGAGACACTATAAGTCATGATGAGTATTCTCAAGGCAATACTGCACTCAAACAAATCAATGTGTTATCCTATTCATAGATTTTAGTATGGGCAAAAGGGATTGCTCCTCATGTTCATATTCAATCAGTTACTAATCAAAAGTTAAACCTACAAACATCTAAACACATCTCGAAAATGTGCAGAAGGTGTGGTTAGCACTCCTTCACGTCAGCTGAAGAAGGAGAAGGAGCATAGTAGTGAAGTCAAGTTTTTCTGCTTATTCTTTTGTGAACTGTTTTTGTATTTGGTTTTCACTATGAGAACATATTACCTCATAAGCTATTTTCGGTTCACTTCCTTTGTAGGTGAATCAGCGTAATGTCCCAGGGATCGATGCTGCATACTTGGCCATGGACACAGAAGAAGGGGTAGAGGTAGTTTGGAATGAAGTCATGATTTCAGAGAGGAAGAACTTCAAACTGCTAGAGGTGAGGCCCAGTGTGACAATATTGGAATAAAACACATAAACAACATATGACAAATGTAATAAAAAGGGAATAGAACACTGATGTTTTTGTGCCCCTGCATCATGCACATTTTTAGGTTATAAAATGATCAAAACACACAAACATGTTATACTGGTGAGAATGACACCGTTTGTGGCGGAAGCTGCTAGAGTGCGTAGCACTGCGTAGCCCTCTAATGAACAATAATATTAACATATTTTAAGGATCATGAATTTTATGCAGCCAGTGATATATCTAATGGACTTCTTTACAGTATGTTTCATGCACAATAAGTATGAAGTTGTGTCAAAGGACAACATTTCTACCTTTTGTGAGACTATGGTGGGACAGATTAGACTATGGTGGGCCACCACAGTCAAGGTAATTAATGGGAAACCCTGCATCTGTATCATAGGTTGCAGATAACAAAGTCATATCTAATAATTGTTGGTTTTGTCAGGAATATTAAAATTCAGTCAGGCAGATGTCAATGCAAAAGCCAAATTTGTTGACATTAATGTTGTACTTCTTTATATTTTGTTTTTCATGTGTGTTTAGGAGAAAGTGAAGGCAGTATTTGACAACCTGATCCATTTGGAACATGCAAATATCGTCAAGTTTCACAAGTACTGGGCTGACACCAAGGAGAACCGAGCCAGGGTGGGTCTGACCTCAGAAAATAGTATTTAGTAGACTTTAACTTTGCTATATATTTTTAATGGAATCTATTAAAGGAAAAATAATCATTTTAAGAAATGATATAAATATTTGAGTGACATCCACCCACAATGCTTACCCTAATTACTTCCTCTCATGCAGGTTATTTTCATTACTGAATATATGTCATCAGGAAGCTTGAAGCAGTTTCTAAAGAAGACAAAGAAGAATCACAAAACCATGAATGAAAAGGTAATAACTTATTTATCATTATAGCATAATGGTAGTTGAAAGTCGCGCTGTACAAAGATATTTCTCACTGCATGGATAAGTTGGGCTTTCCAAAGGACCAATAACTTTAATAACACATGAATTGCTATTTGGCTGTGGTCAAAAGAGATTATTTGCAAATTTACTGTGTACAAATTTTAAGCAAAGTTAAATCAAGCCATAGGTACACAAGATTGGAAACCATCTAGTAAGCCCTCTGATAAGGTTTATGGTCCTACAGGCTTGGAAGAGGTGGTGCACACAGATCCTGTCTGCTCTCAGGTTGGTGTCACCTTTTCAGACGTTATGTCAGATTCAGTATGTTCAGCCACACAGAAATGCATTCATATGGGGAAAAATCCTGTCCTTTTCTCATGAAGATGTTTTTATTTCTGTACTGTAGTTATCTTCACTCATGTGACCCTCCCATCATCCATGGCAACCTGACCTGTGACACCATCTTTATCCAACACAACGGGCTCATCAAGATCGGATCAGGTATAAAGTTACGCAGGTTTCATCCTAGTGGGTGTGGTAGTGAAGCTGGAGTGCTGTTTGATGGAGTCAAATGATACTGAATTATGGATTTAAAGACGAGAAATATCACAGAATTTCCATTATTACACAGTTCCAGTGTCAATGTGCAAAAGTAATAGTTTCATCTTGCACATTAGTTAAATAAGCATGAATTCTAATGTGAGAAAAATGGTGGAAAATATCTCCTTTCTCTTGTACTGAATTAGCCCCTGCACATTGCATAAGATGTAGACAAGGTTGGTTTGTGCTGTGTTAGAAAACTGCTGTCATGCGTACCGCAATGACTCATTTGTTTGTTCCATCTTTTGTACTACATATCTGCTGAAGAGCAGCCTTCAACTCTCAACACCCTGCACTAATATTTACAACCTGGATTCCCAAACAGATGGGAAAAAAGTTTCAATTTGAAATGTTTGAAAGTTTTTGTTTATTTTTACAGTCCATGGTTTGAACATTAAATATGTTGTCTACAGGCTTGAATTGAATATATGTCACAAATAATTATCACATTATCACATTCTGTTTTATTTATCTTTTAAATGTCCTGACTTTGTTGTAATCAGGGTTATAGACAGTTTAAAGATAATATTGATATTCCCTTTTTATTTCTACCTCTACCACATGCTTTTGTTTTTGTCTGTCTCTGCTTCCTCTGTGTGCATTTTTCTTCTATACATCCTCCATATTCTCTCCTCTCTCATCTGCAGTTGCCCCAGACACCATCAACAACCATGTGAAGACGTGTCATGAGGAACAGAAGAACTTGCACTTCTTTGCCCCAGAATATGGAGGTAGACAGGACCAAATTATACTTATGAGTTATTTCTGTTATAATTCCAACTGTAGGTTCCCTGACTTACAAACAGATAATTCTGTTTTGTGTTCTGCGTTTTTTTATTCCTTCTCTCATCGTAGCTGTTGATGTCACCACGTCTGTAGACATCTACTCATTTGGCATGTGTGCCTTAGAGGTAAGGTGGGATCCATGATGCATGGCAGAATGGCTTCCTTCCTTGAAGCACTATATCAATGTGTGTGTGTGTGTGTGTTGCAGATGGCGCTCTTGGAAATCCAGGGGAATGGAGAGTCCTCCTTCGTTTCTCAGGAGGCCATCAGCAATGCCATACTGTTACTGGAGGACCCACTGCAGAGGGTGAGATGTGTGTGTGTTAATGTGTCTAGTGTTTATTGTAGTCCTGTTTGGGTATACAAGCCGTTTGTTCATAAGTGTGTGACCCAGATGTTTGTTTTTGTAGGAGTTAATCCAAAAGTGCCTCGAGTGTGATCCCTGTACAAGACCTACAGCCCGAGAGCTGCTGTTTAACCAAGCTCTGTTCGAAGTACCGCTGCTAAAACTGCTGGCTGCACATTGTATTGTCAGCCACCATCGTGAGTCTTTAACATACACATGCACAAGACACAGAATAACAGATTTAGATAGTTTGATATTTCTTATGAGTTATGAGATGGTTATAAAGAAGACTGACCTGTAAGTCAGATAGAGTTAAAACTTGTGAGCTTTCTCAGCAGGAAGAGAGGCTGCTGAACATGACATTAAAGGTCGACCAATCACAATCTTCTGTATTAAAAATTGATAAGATGGTTGTGTGTCATATAATAGGGGTTGTTGATAGTGCCTTCATAGCATCAAGTAGTTCCTGCTACTCACACATTGTTAGTCACCACAAATGAAAACTTAATCAATGAAATGCAAGTATATGAGTTAAAAGGCATTTATCTTAACACCAAGCATCATCTAATCAATTATTAATGGTTTATAATTGTCCAGACATGATTCCTGAGAATGCCCTGGAAGAGATTACCAAGAACCTGGACCCCAACCTGGTCATTGCTGAGAAGAAAGAGGATGTTCAGCTCAAGTAAGAGCCAGACCCGGTATTCATAGTTAAGGTTCAGTCAGCATCAGCTAGATACAGCGCAAATAATAATGTTTTAGTAGAAATGGCAGTGGTTACTCCTTCAGTCTAAATACATGTGTTCGACACATGAAGATTTTTATCTTCTATGTGATATGTTTTCCGTATTATGGAAGACAAGTGAAAATAGTAACACAGAAAAGTATTATGATTATGACTGTTATTTGTACTACATACTGTTTGTGGGAGACATTAAGTTATTTGTAATATCTGTTGGATAAAGATGTACTATCTAATTGTATTCCTTTCTGTAGGCTTTCACAGTTTCCTGCCTTGGAGCTTGATAAATTCCTGGAGGATGTGAGGTAAGAACCAAAGTAGTGAGCAGCAACAGTGTAAGCAAGCTTTCTTTTGAACCCCAAGTATAAACACGCTCCAGCCACAGGGGGGCAGTATGGGACCAGCTGACAATTTTGGTGCGTCTTTTGTCATTATTAAAATAATAATGAAAAATAATAAATAATGATATAAATAAAATATGGAAATAAGGCCCTCTTAAAACATGAATCCTGGACTTTTTTTTTTTTTTTTT